>JAWWES010000081.1:2381190-2403350 GCA_035583135.1 Lophotriccus pileatus | reverse complement strand
CAGGGATGGGGCAGCCACAGCTTCTCTGGGCAACCTGTGCCAGGGCCTCCCCACCCTCACAGGCAAGAATTTCTTCCTATTACCTGATCTAAATCTCCCCTCTTTTAGTTTAAAACCATTCCTCCTTGTCCTGGACTGTCTGCCTGTGTAAAAGTTCCTCTCTTTTTATCAGCCCCTTTGACTCCTGAAGGGATTACACTTCCCCTGGGATTTGCTCTAAGTGTGCATTGAGTGTGTGGTGTCACTTTGGTGCATCAGTGACCCAAAGTGTTCACTCCTGCCCCTCTACTGGGATCTGAGGGAAGAAAAGCTGAACTGTGCAGATGAGTGTCCAAAACAAACCACAGCAGATTGAATTGCAGTCTTATATTCCCTGTTTGTTCTTCTCTAATTAGAGGGTAAGGGAAAACAGATCCCCTGGCAGGTCCACTCCACTCCCTCTGGAGTTCTCCATCATCCAGAGTGAAGGAAATGGAACAGGGAATACGAAAGAGCAGAACTGTTCCAGTGACCCAGGACGGCCTTTCCCACTTTGAGCCTGTTTTTCACGGTGATTAGCACTGAGTGTGACCTGAACCTCAGCAGTGCCCCTGGAGAGTGAGCTGATGACACCTGAGGGGGTGTTGCCCTTGGGTTGATATTCCCTGGCCACTGGCTGCTGCAGGAATGAAATCCTGTGTTGATTTCTGGAAGTGAGTTACATCTTTATTTCCTTGCAGCTTTGGGATTGCCTGCATTCTGTTGGCTGCAAAGTTCATCTTATAAATTATTATTATTATTAATTATTTTTTTCCTTTCTTTCCCCCCTCTTTTTTTTTTTTTTTTAATGTAGATAAAAATATAGAAAGAAAACAAACAAATGAAAAAAAAAGGGAAAAAATGTGGATCGTGATTTAATTTGCATTCCATCCTCTTTAGGAAAAGAATTTGCCTCGTGTTCTCTGGACGTAAATGAGGAAGGAAAAATAAGGAATGAACAGTGTGAAAGTCTAAGAGAAACAGCTTTTAATGTAGTTTAGAGTCCTGAGTGAGGTTAATGGGTTGTGCAAAGACTCATAAGAAACAGGTGGAAGATCAAACTGAGCCTAAATTGATTTCTGAGTCCTCTTTCAATGATTTCTCTCTTTAGAGATACCCTTGTTCTGACTTTATATGAAGAAGGAATTTGATCAAATAAAGCAAACACGTTAGAAATTACCTTGACAGGGACCACAGTATTACCTTGACAGGGACAACAATATGAAACTCCCAAATATTTTATGAGAATTTTAATTCCTTAGTTTGGCCTTAAACCTGCTACAAGAAAAAAAAAAGAAGAGTAAAAAAAAAAGGGGAAAAAATGGGTAAAAAAAAAGGGAAAGAAAATCAAGGTTGTTGTAATTTTCTCTTAACCTCTAATGATATTTTTGTTTCTTTTTTTCTTTGTTTGATTGCAACAGGACCTTAAAATTTACTGATGCTTCCCGATGAACTCACTATTTCAATTTTTTTTATCTGTCCTTTATTCACATTTCCTCCCATATTTCAGGTTGCAGCAACCCACTCCAACTGCATCATTAAAAAGGAGCAAGAGACTTGTCTGGAGAAGATCCGGAGGGCAGCTGCCCTGAACCCTTTCAATGACTCTTCTCCGGGTGAGTTTCAGACCATGGAGGTGGAACTGATGGTTTGTAAACCTTTCCTGTGCTGCCTGGAGGGGCTTTCAGCAAAGCCAGTGCAAACACTTGATGGTAAGAGGTGCATCACTGCGTAGAGAGACATTAGAAGGACAAAAATTCCATCGATGGGGATGTACCAGAACCATTTGTGGCTATTGCAGAGGTCAGGAATTTGTTTCTTTACCTCAGGTGAAATGGAGTGACATCTGTCTACAAAACTAATCCCCCTTCCCCCCCCAAAAAAAAAGAAAATTAAAAAGAAACAGTGTGCTGGATGAACTTCTGCTGGTTTAGGTGACAGCAGCTCCTGGGGACATAAGACTAAAAGCATCATCTGTCTGCTCTGTAGCAGCTCTTCTCCCCTCATCAGCTCAGGAATAATTTGTGCATCTCTCACGTGATCTGAAGACCTTTACAGGGATTAAGGCTGTGATGGCTGTAATGTTGATGAAGGATACTTGTGCTGCTGCTGAGATAAGAAACTGAGGCAGCCAGCAAAGAAATTTATAGTTTAATATCCTGCCTTATTTCCTCCTGACTGCAGCAGGAGCTGCCCGTGCCCAGCAAGGAGGAGAGAAGGGCAAAGAATGACAAAGAAACTAATTGGAAATCAGGGTCCATTTTCTGAGTCCTGTCCAAACTGCTGCTGCTGTGACTGGAATTGATAAAACTGCAGACAAGAGCAGATAAAAACACATTGTATGTGATAAAAAAGGGGAGGGTTCTCTCCCCTTTTTCCTGGCCACATATTTTAGGCCAGAAGTAAAGGAGGGCAGGATGCAGATATCTGTGTTACCAGAGTGTCCTCTAAAGCAAACCATTCCAAGGAATATTTCTGTCAAAGTCCTCTCATTCATGTCATGTATAAACTGATTCCTGTTCTGCTTCCCATCTTTGGGCAATTGAGGAAATTTTGGTGGAATTGTGAAAAACATGTACCTCAGGCAGTTCATTTCACCCCCAGGAGGGGGTTTTTGAGACACCCTCTGTGCTTTACAGCAGAGGTTCCCAATGCTTTCCTGGTCCAGAAGTGATAAAAGCAAGGACAAAAGGGGAAAAAAAACCCTGTTTCTCACCCCCAGAATGATGTCAGAAGCTGACTATGAGCCCCACTCCTTATGCTTATGCAGTGGCTATTATTTGGATTCAGGAACTCATAGATTTCCCCAGGTGAAAAGCAACCATTTCACCAGCCAGCTTGGTCTTTATCCCTCAAATCCAGAATAACCCTGACAGTTGGTGGACTATTGAGCCCCAGCTCCTCCCCCTGCCTGTTCCGAATTCAAAGAGCACAGCTCAGAGATAGAGGAAGCCCAGAGCCATTGGAAAGGCTTCTGCATCTCAATGCGATTAAATCCTCTCACCCACTCAGGCAGGAAGGGACTGGATCCTTTCAGGCTCTCCCTCAGAGCAGAACCCAGCTGCTTTTTATCCTGTTCCCCCAGCATTTGCAGACTGAATCACTGGGAAGATTTTCCCAGGCTCATTGAGCATCTTTTAGTTGCTCACCACATCCTGTGGCAACGACTTCCACAGTTTCTGTGGCTTTGGATAAAGAAACCATATCCCCTCAAAGACATTCATCTCCCAGTGAAGGATTCTGGTGTATTTCTGGTCTGAAACCTGCTTCTTTTCCTTTCTCTCTACTTTCAAATATTTTTTGTTATTATTATTTATTGTAGACATATCTCAAATATATTTCATTTTACCTCTGGGACTACAGCATTCCACTCTCCCTCCTCTAAGTCCTGACCTTTAGACTCACCTTTCATTGCATGATACTCATGTCAAGCCAGATTCTACCACCCTCATTCCCAAAAAACAACCTTATCTACGTAGTTAAAGGGTGGGACAGCAGCAAAAACTCTGCTACCTTCTAACTGTTTGTATTTTTTGGAGAGTATTTCACCCCAAAGCCCCCCGAAAACGTTGTAACTCTCCATCAGCTGAGCAGTCATAAGTGCAGTGTGTTGATTGCCCTTGATTTTCTGCTGCTGCAGACAACCTGTTTTTCTCTTGGGAGAGGTGAAAATTGCATGACATTTTTTTTGTGTGTGTGTGTTATTCAGCTGTAGAACTAAGATTTACTAACGATGGCAGGTAGTGAAGAAATATGTTATTAGCTTGTTTCCTTCAAAGAGAGAAAAACATAGGAAATAACTCTCTTGCTTGTCAGAAATAGTTGAAAATAAAAGGAAGAAATTCCTCCTGACTGGTGAGTAAACTTCTGTTTATTTAAGAGAAAGGAGAACAACAAAACTGCTTCTTCCCTCTTTTGACTACTCCTGCATGAAAATTTCCATAGAACAATTCAATATGTACATTTTTTCTGAGAATTTCTTCCTCCTCGGGGGGTTGCAGGGTATAAAATGGGTTTTTAGGAGATCTCAGAGACTTGGGAACATGGTCAAGTTGCTGTGGCTTAAAAACAATCCCCCCAAGTGACCTCTGTAAGCAAGATCACTCCGTGTGCTCCTGTGGCAGGTGACAAAAAGTCAGATGGTCACATATAAAGCTTGGGTCTAGGACATGAACAGTCTCTGTGCTCTGTATTTCTACAGTATGTAGAACAATAATATGTAATAAATAATATTAGAGTTCATGAATGTTGCTCTGAGGTGCACACGGTGCAAAAAGTAACAATGGCAACAACACAGGCACAAAGTTGATGCTGCAGCTGCAGCCACAGGTCTTGCAGAGCCAGGCTGGCATTATGGAAAACATCCAGCTCTGGCTTTCCAAGGCTCTGAAGTTTTCCTCTTTCCCTCCCACTCTGCCTCTCATGCCCAGGTGTTCCTCTCGTTACTGTTTTATTCTTCACACCACTCTTTTCTCTCCTTCTCTGCTGTGCTTCTAATGCTTCCAAGGCAATGATGGCCTTGAGATTTTCTATTTGTGCAAATTTCTTTCCCCATTAGCTTCTTCCTCTTAAATACTTTAAATTTTTTGAGGAATTTATATGAAAAGGAATAAGGAGCATGTGCTGACGGGGTGTTCAGCCATCACCTTCAACCTGAATGAAAATGAGAATTTGAAGGAAATGAAATCTCAGCAGGACTCAGAATCCGACTTCTTTACTCTGGTGAAGGAAGTAAACTGATAAAGGGAAATAATGAAATCCAGAGGCAGACAAGAAAGGAAAGAGAGGAGTGATTACTCTGCAGCCAACTTCTCCAGGCAGTGGAGCCAGGCTATTTCTCACATCAGTGCTTCCAATCTCTTTTCCTTGAGTTTTTATCCCTGTTCCAGTGTAGAGCTACCCCCTTTCATGCTGGACCCTCCTCTATCAGTCACCAGCCCTCAAGGTGCTTCCTGCCAGATCAGAACTGAGAAATCTCACTGCTGATACACATGCACCCTTTTCATTTTTATTTTTCCCATCCAGGCTCTTCTGACCTGTTCCCAACCCTGGGGCTGGGAAAGAATGACACAGGAGTTACTCAGATGTTAATGGCAGTTTCCTGGGTTATGTGCATTTAGCATGACATTTATCTAATTAATGTTGGTACCTGCAAACACATCTACACTGCAAGTCACCTTCCTCATTTTGTAGCTCTGGATAACCACCATGTAGAGCCTGAGACATAATTCATTTCCCTCTCAGTGTAGATTAGATGATGCCTTTTGTGCTCTCTGGACATACATGGAAGTAAAGATGACACCTCAGCTCTAAATAATCCCACTGTAGGTGTGGGATGAGACAAATCCCACCCCAAGCACCCGGCTCCGTTATACTGATGAGGTCATGCTGGAGGTCTGGATTACCCCAAAAATCTGGGTTGTGGCTTTTACCACGGCATGTTTTGATGTGAAGGTGAATTCTTCGTGTCATCCATGTAGTGGATCTGCTTAGGCTTGGGTTAGCAAGTTTGGCAGTCGACCTCAAAGTACAGGCAGGTGCTCAGCAGCCTCCAAATTCACCCTCACCACGTGCCTGCACTGAGGAGAGAATCTCCTGGCTGCCTTCTGCTTCCTGGTGGGATTGTACTTCTCCTAGTTGTCACCCCCAGGTTCAGACACACTTGTCTGGCTTGATCTGTGATCTACGGACCAGTGGGATCTGATACTGTCCATGGGGTTCACAGGATCACAGCCAGGAACTTGCCACTCAGAGAAATCCCACGGTGGAAAGAGCCCTGCTGATGAAATGTGGAACATCTCCAGCTGTAGATTGGCATGGCAGAGTTTGCCCAGCCTGTTATCTGTCTTGTTTTCCACTGTTGGACCAGATATCCCAGATTTGCCCCTTGAATGTGGCTCTCTCCCAAATGGTGAGGGAGTTCCCTGAGTGATCTGCAGGTTTCTGCCTCTGTTCATAGAGTTTAAAATGTAGTAATTTGGGGTGAGCCAAGGGATGACAACAGTGAACTCAGCACAAGAATTTGATTAGAAAGAGAAGTGCTGATGACCCCTTGGTGATTTTGTGGTTCATGACTCACTGTCAAAAGAATCTTTAATTTATAGCCCCTGTTATCTGGGCCCATTCCTCCTGTGCTTCCTCTGAAAAATCTGGAAGGGCAGTACCATTCACAGACATGTCAAGGAACTCAAATAAAATAAGGATTTGAAGGGATGCAATGCCTTAACTTTGTTAAGAGGAATCCTCTCAGCAAGTTACCCTGTAAATCAACAGGGAAGGGCACCAAGGGGGTAGAGATGGGAGTTAGGAGCTAATGTGGCAATGCAAGGAGAGGTTTTGAATTATGCTTCCATCCTGCAAAGATGATGGAGCAAGTAGGTTTTTTTTTAGTTTCACGTTTTTACTGAGTGTCTCATCAGCCTCTTGTTCTTTCAGAGCCTTTGAATTATCTGCTGTTATTTCCCCTGGCACCACTGGGAAGACATTACTTCACTGTGTGCCCGTGTCTGTGTGCTGTGTCTCCCTCCCTGGTGCACAACAATAGGGCTGGGATTGAACTCGAGCAGTGAATTCCTAGAGTAGGAAGGGAAATCTGTTTCTACAGCTGAAAGTTTCCTGTGTGGCTCCTTTTTAATCCAGGATACAGACCTTTTATCTGCCAGAATACACCTGTCTTTAGTCATAGATGCTTTTTTTGCACTGATGATTTATCCACGTGACACTGCCTGAAGCATCTTTTACAAACCTCATATCAGAGATGGCAGGAGCAGGCAAGAATTTCAAGGGAGAATTTAGGAACCATGGGGTAACAGACACAAGGTATGTGCTTATTCTAGAGTCTCTATCTGACCAAGCCACCTGTGCAACCCTCAGGGCCCAAACTTTGCTCTTTCTCAGGCAAATGAAAGAAAAATTGTTTCTCTGATCTCTGTTTTCCAAGCACTGGTTCATTCTTCAGCTCTTTGCTGAACGTCTCTGACTTCACCAACATGCTTTTGGGAATTTTTTGGAGGAGGGGGAATGGCTTTAAAAGGAAGGAGAGTAGATTAAGATTAGATATTGGGAAGAAATTCTTACCTGTAAGGGTGGGGAGGCCCTGGCACAGGTTGCCCAGAGAAGCTGTGGCTGCCCCATCCCTGGAAGTGTCCAAGGTCAGGTTGGATGGGGCTTGGAGCAACCTGGGCTAGTGGAAGATGTCCCTGCCCATGGCAAGGGGTAGAATGAGATGATCTTTAAGGTCCCTTCCAACGCAAACCATTCCATGATCCTGTGATACTGTTTGTTCATTAATTACAATGGATCAACCACTTGAATATGGGTCTATAAAGTAGGGAGGTCATTATCAGTGTAAGTTTTCTGAACTGTGTTTATAGTCAAGAGATCAAAATCAGTGCTTAGAACTGAGTTACACTGGCAAGTACTTACAGAACTTCAACTTGCCCTATTTTAGCACCCATCTAGTGTTGAGAAGGTTGTGTGACAAGTGCCCATTTCTCTCCATTGCCTGTTAAATCAGTCATTATTGAGGTTTAAAGTTAGATTATGTTAATTCTGTTGATAATAATGACCAAAAATCTTCCCAATCCTGGCATAAACCAAGCTGCAGGCTCCATAGAGAACCTTTTCCCCAACTGGAGCAGTCTCAGTCATTAGAATTTTAGCCTCAAGTTCCTACGAGTTCTTATTCACTTCTTTGCCTCCAGGGATGTGATTTGTCTCTCTTGATTTCAGTGACTAAACCTCAGTTCTCCGACCTAAACCGAGTCTCAGCAGCCCCTGTAGAGCTCTGGGTCCTTCCTGAAAGCCATTCCTTTCAAACTGCTCGGGGTTCCTGACTCTGGTGGGATAAATGGTTGTCTGGAATGGCCTTTTCCCCTCTGCTGACTCAAGAGGGAAGCCAGAGGACAAGTTAAGCCACGTGGACTGCCTGAGGCAGTGAAAGCTCAGCCTGGGGACAGTCAGAGAAGATGAATCAGAGGAAAGATGCAAAACTTGCTGTAATGGAGCAGAAATTTCTATTATCTCTGTTGACCACATTTTGGTGGTTTAAATGAGGACTCCTCCTTTGCAAGCCTTTGCTAGTAAATCCCAGGTTTAGTCATCCCCTCATCATTTGCTGGACTTCCATTCAGATGGGAAATGGAGGGGAGGAAAAGTACCGGAATTTAACACCTACAGCTCTGAAAACATCATTAACTATGAAACACATGTGGGAGCTACTTCCCCATCCCATAGTGTGTTCATCCTGATTATTCCTACCTGGTTCTTGAAAGCTAGTTTGTCATCCCCAGAATTTCCAGGAAGTCCTTCTTTAATAGCCAAAGAACAGAAGTGAAAGGAAAATAAAATATGGATTGGACTTTATCCAGTCCACTGGGTAAGATAATGACTTGGATAGGATTAGTTTCTGGGAACAAGATTGAATAAAAGTATTTCTCTGCAAGCAGTTTGGTCATTGAAAAATGCAGGTTAAGGTTAAATTTAAAAATAATTAAGGCTGAAAAATAATAACATGTTTTGAAAATGAAAATGTACGGCCCTTTCTTGGCTGAACATTGTTTCAGAAGTATTGCTGCTTGAATTGAATTAGGGTTAAAAAAGAGAAAGAAATGTCAAAATTAAAGATAAAAAGCTAAAAATTACATTTTCTCTCTGCCTGTCCAACCCTCTGTTTTCATGCCAGACAAAATGAAGGTGCAAATCCCACTTAATTGACCGGAACGGCATTTTTGATTTGTGTGTTTAAAAATAAAATATCAATTATTTGCAGAGTTCCACTTTTGAGTTCCTTGTTTCTATGGTGACACACAGTTCATTAAACCACACCATCTCTCTCTTTTTTTTTTTTGTTTTTGTTCAGACTTAGATATCATCAGTCTTACCTTCCACTACACGGTGGACACGATGTGCGGTGAGAAGCTGATCTGAGGGAAAATGGGGCTGTTTCTTTAGTAGCCACTTACTTGCCTTTTTTTGTTGGTGTTTTTGCAGTTTATTTTTGTTTGATTAGGGTTTTTTGGGTTTGTTTTGGTTGTTTTTTTAATGGACATTTTCAAATACAAAGTTGAGTGGATGCATTCTGGTGTAAAATGTCCCTGCCCATGATGGGGGTGGAAGAGGGTGATGTTTAAGGTCCCTTCCAACCCCAACCATTCCACGATTCCATGATTTTAGATGCCTTTGCAATTGATCTCATCTCTTGGCAGGGGGACTGACTGTTTTATCTCCTCTTTCCCCAAGCCCTTGGAATCGCAATCATGTTATACCAGGTCACTGCAGTTAAAAAATGAATGATGAGCAGCAGCAAAACTCGTGCACTTGAATGAGTGATGGTTTCATCTGTTAGTATCTGGACTGCTGGAAGTTGTGACAACATGCAATCCTCTAAATTTTAAATATCTTTAGTACCATGGGGGGAAAAAAAAATCCTCAAAAGACTGTTAAAATCATCTGAATTATAACTGAGGGACTATCTCCGATGGCCAGCTCCTTTCAGAGCACGAGCTGGTGCTGTATCCCAGCAGGCACCTGCTGCAATCTCCTCCAGGGCTGAAACAAAATGTGTTTCCTTGCATGGAAACTGTGTTTTCATAAAGATCCTACAAACATGTTATAGTCCTGTAGGAATGGGTGAGTCAGGTGTCAGACAGCTGGATATTCTTTTAAAAGGTAATTCAGTGAAAAGGCTCTTTTGTTCCTGTTCCCGTGGCGTGTTCTGTGCTGGCTGCTGGATTTTCTGACACAGAGAGGTTTTATTGCTTCTTCAGGTTGTTAGAAAACACAGCAGTGAGAGAGTGAGTTCGATTCTTGTGGAATCAATGGCACACTTGGCTGGTTTCTAGGATCTTTATTTCCAAGGATGAAACATGGATTAAGACAGCACTGATTGTCTTGTCTGTTTTCTCTTCGCTGGCAGTGACTACATTTCAGAGGAAACCTGGATGAACCCTAGACTTTGCCTGTATTGCTTTCCAGTGCCCAATAAGCTCCTGAAGCAAGAGAAATAGGGAATTACTTTGGAGATTTTTAGGACCAGATGCAGGTGCACCTAAACACAAAAGTCCCTGCATTCCTTAGGGTATCAAGACATGCTGACATGGGGCCTACAGAAGATTTGTGTCTATCCAGACTGGCAACTCTATCTTAGTGCATCTTAAATTGCAGTAGACCCCTGTTTTTGGAAAAATAAATTAAATCCTTATAGTGGAAATACCTGATGCAGCTTCCTAAAAATCCCATGTTCAGTCTAAATCTGTCACCCAGGCTCCCTAAATAATCAGTGGTGGAAAACAAAAGACTTCTAAGTATAAACCATTGCCCAGAGACACCTTCCTTTTGTCACTGGAATTACTCTCAAGGCTTCATAAATACATTGATTTCCACTGTAGAGAAAATGAGGCACTGGGGAAAGGGGTTTATTGTTCAGACAGACACCCAGAGCCGTTTGGGATTCCTTGAGCTTATGAAAGCCTGGAGGGTGTAAAAAAGATGCTGGTACATGTTAATAGTTAATATGGACAAAATACAAATGTTGATCCTTTCTGTAATCCCTCAGGTTTGGGCTTCTGTAGCTAATTAATTCATAAAGTATGAGCAGTGAATATACCAGGATCTACCACTATGGACTGAAACAAGGATTCCTGCCTGTGTTAAGGACATGTTAATCACCCTGGAATTGTGAAGGATCTCTTATGAACCATTTCCATTCTACCCCACAGTAGCTCCCCATTTGTAATGATGTTCCCCATTGCTGGCAGCGAAAATTAGGATTGTTATTCCTTCTGGCTTTGTGTTGGGAAGGAGCAGAAAAGGAATTGGAGTCACTAGAACAGAAATAAAGGTGTGACACTGGCTCTTCAACAGCTGGCAGGGCTGTGAACTCATGGAATGCACAAAGCTTTTCCAAGAGAAGTGTGTGTGGGAAGCAGTGCTCCAGCCTGGGATTTCCCCTGGAGCAGCATGAACAGAATCCTCCTTTTTCTTCCAGGTGGAGACCGTGGTCACCCTTGAGGTGACAATGGCAGTCACCAAACATCCTGCAGTTTCCTTCCATTTCTGTTTAATCCTTCAGTCAGTCTGTCTTTGGAGGTAGATTTAACAGGCTTAGGAAGTGAACTGGTTGGACCTTCCTTTGTGGGATATACTTGGGCATTGTTTGAACTTCCTTATTTATTCTGCACCTTGATATGAAGATGAGAATGATACCAGGGTGATTTCGGGGGTTTTGCAGTGAGACAGCATGGAGTTCTTCTCCTGGCTCTGGATGGTTCTGTGACAGAGGTGTTTCTGTCTTGGCTGTTGTCCCAGAGCTGCCTTCCCAGTGATGGACAAAAACTGGCTTTTTGAGGGACTGACTCATCAGACCTGTTTCAAACATCTGCTTTCCAATGAGAGACATTGTTCTCCAGGATTACCCCTTTCTGTCTATTCCCATAAGAGTTTTTGAGGGCTATTCAAATGTAGATGTTGGTAATCAATCAGTCAGTTGCATCCCACCCTGGAAAGCTGTATTTTCCAGGTGCTGCTTGTTTTGTTAATGGGAATGGCTGCCTGTACTTAGACCACAAGTGGGAGAGCAGGAATAGTGATGGGAATAAGAAATTCCAACAGCTTTCTGTTAAAAACTTCATCTGGAAGATTTTCTGTACCCACCTGAAAATCACTTCCTTTTCACCACCATTTAGACTTCTGGAGGGACATTCTGACACCCCACATTTTGCATGTGTAGAATCCCTGCTTTTGGTATCTGCCTGTATTTTAGGATCACTTGGAAAACTCCAGGCATGGATCAAGTGTTGTCAGACCAAAACTCAAGAGAGTCTTTTTAGCCTGTTGTTCACCAGGAAATGTGTTTTTTGTTTTATGAGATTTCATCAAAATCTGAGTGAGATTTTCATTCTCACAGAGGTGGCCAGTGATTAAAACTGCCCAACTGTACAATTCCATTTCTTGTTGCAGCTCATTCTGAGCTGCATCCACTACTCCTTAATATACTTCACAAAGTTAAGCCAAGAACTTCATTACAGGGAACTGCCCACTCAATAATACATGCAGTCGAATAAGTGCAATAATTTGGCCTCCTGACAGGTTTTGCACATTGATTTTTCCTCAGCAAAATAAAACTGGAACGCAGCAAGTTAAATCATCTTCAGACGGACCAGCAAGTTACAGCCCTGTAACAAGTTATTAAATACTCCTTCTGCTCCGTGGTGGAAAAATATCTGTATGTGCTCATCTCACCCTGGCCAAAATGAGGTAATTCAGTTTTACTGGCCTCCAGAAGCAGAAGCACAAATTCATATCTCACATGTCCATGGCAGGGAAACTGGAATTAAATGGTCTTCAAGGTCCCTCCCAACTCCAACCACTGTGTGATTCCACAGAACACCTTAAATATCAACTCCCTCAGACCTTGCTAAGCCCTATTTTTTTTTCCACACAGTTCTTGGCCTTGGAAGATCAAGACAGCAAGAACTGCATCTCCAGTCTTCAGTGTAGTTTGGAGGGAGGATGAGGGTGGGGGAGGGAGATCCTTGGCTTTGCTGACTCAGAGCAGGAATGGGAATTTGCTCCTGAAAAAAAGGAGGGAAAGCAAATGTGCAATTCCTTCCTCAAATTCCTTACATGAAACAGGAGGAACAGGAAAAGGGAAAATTCTCTCCTGCAGGTTTTGCAGCTTTTTATTAAAAAAAGAAAAAAAAAAGAAGGAAAGAAGAACTCCTCTGATGTTTTGCTTTGAGGGTCGTAAAGCTGAATATTTCATTCCAGAGGGAAGAATTTTGCATGCTATGCTAGAAAACAAATTAACTTGGCCTGGGCTGTTTTGCTTCCCAGCTTGAGATTTCGTTTTTTAATATGAATTCCACCGCGGAAATCGGTTATTCCGTGGTGCAGGAATAGTTTAGCAATGCCTCTTCAATTTAAAGGTGAAATAAATCTCACTTCAGGTGGCTGAAAGAAGAATGTTCTCTCAAAGTGGACATAAAAGGCTCCTCCACGTCAAAAAGTTAAAAAAAAAAAATGAAAGAAAAAAAAAAGAGGGGAAAGAAGTTGATTTGAGCAGCTCATCTTTTATAACTATTTTAAGATAATATAAGATATTTCAGAAGTAAGATAGTAGACCTTCTTCCCTCATTTCATATCTACAGGAACACTGAATATTAGAGACCATTTATTTTTTTTCCAATATAATCCAGTATCCCTGCAAAAGAGTTGGAAAGCAATAGCATTTAGAAAATGGATCTCAGTTAAAAGAAATGCCCTTTCTTTCTCTTTTCTGTTCTGAGTTTTGCCCCTGGATGCCACGAAGACTCGTGATTCTGCAGCTCAGTGATTATCTAATGTCTTATAAATGATTTACAGGTGAATCAAAGTAATTACCCGTCTCTTGCACCACATGGTAAACGTGGAGTTTAGAGGCATTTTTGGTTTTTAACATGGATATTTTCGAGCCTCAAACACCCAAACAGAACTCCTGTTCCAGCTGATAATATATTTACAGCTTGTTTTTATACCTGACAAGCCACAGAAAATTCTTCAGCTAAACACAGGCAAATATTCAGGCAGCAAAGGGGAGGTTCTGCTGCAGCACCAGGAACAGCTCCCTCCCTTCTCCAGCTGGAATTGCGCTAGAAATCCACCCTCAACTCCCGCTGAATTCCACAGGGAAGGGAACCGCGCTGGGCTCTGGGTTTAGGGATAAAAATGGGCTCCTGGGGGAACAATTCCATCGCTGGATGTTGGACATGGAAATTCTTGGCTTAATGATCTGCCCGGGCTCCCAGGGCTCCTCGTGCAGCTGATGGATACAGAGATTTACATCCAGTTTGCATATTAAAAATAAACTCAATTAAAGAGCCTTAATATGCAAAGTGAGTCCACTGAAGGTATATCCATAACCTCAAAGAGCTCAGCTGCCACTTCCCACTCCTGGAATTCCTCTTTCCTCAGAGTTCATAATCACATTTTTTATTTTACAGTTGGTGGGTTTTTTTCTTCGTTTTTGTTGGTTGGGTTTTGTTTGGTTGTTTTATTTGGTTTGTTTCTTTGTTGTTTTTTTTTTTATTTGGGTTATTTTTTTCAATGTTCAGGGGGTTTTTTCATCAGGGTTTTGTTTGCTTGGGTTTTGTTTGGGTTTTTGGGGGTTTGTCAGGTTTTTGTTGGGCTTTTTTAGCAGAGTTTGGTGGGATTTTTTGTTTGTGGTTTGTTTGGTTGGCTTGGTAAGGTTTGGTTGGTTTTTTAGGGTTTGGGGGTATTTGATTAGGTATTCTGTGTTTTTGTATTATTATTATTATTTGGGGTATTTTTTCAGTGTTTGGGTTTTATTCATAGGGATTTTGTTTGTTTAGGGTTTGTTTGGGTGTTTTGTGTTGGTTTTTGTTTTTTTTTAATTTGGAGTAGTTTTTTCAGTGTTTGGGGTTTTTTTCATAGGGATTTTGTTTGTGGTTTATTTTGTTTGTCAGATTTTTGTTGGGCTCCTTTTAGTAGGGTTCGAGGTTTATTTGTTTGTGGTTTTTGTTTGTGTTCTGTTTGGGTTATTTTGTTTTGTTGGGATTTTGTTGGTTTTTATTTGGTAGGGTGTGTGTCAGTTTTTGTAGGGTTTTTTGTGTGTTTTGTTTTGCTGGGGAGCTTAGATTTTTTTTTAGGTAGCTTTTGGGGATTTTTTTTGAAGATTTTTGTTTGTTTAGTTGTTTTTTGTATTTTTGTAGCATTTGGGATATTTTTTGGATAGTATTTTTGTTTGTGTTTTGTTTTGGTTTTAGGAACCTTTTTGTTGGTTTTTTTTGGTAGGATTTGGACGTTTTTTCATAGATTTATTTGTTTGTCTTTTGTTTGTTTTTCTTGTTTTGTTGTGCGGTTGTTTTGGGGTTTTTTTTTAGGGTTTGGGGTATTTTTTACTAGGTTTGGGGGTTTTTGTGGTTGGGTTTTTTTGTTTGTGTTTGGTTAGTTGGTTTGGTTGGTGTTTTGTTGTTTCATTTTGGTTTTGGTTTTTTTTATAGTTTGGTTTTGGGGATTTTTATAGTTTTTTTGGTAAGGTTTTTTGTTTGCCTCTTATTAATTTTGGTTGGTTGGTTTGTGGGGGTTTTTTTCAGGGCTTGGGCCTTTTTTTTTTTTGGTAGGGTTTTTGTTTGTGTATTTGTTTGGTTTGGTTTGTTGTTTCTTGGGGGTTTTTCATTGTTTGTTTTAGGGGTTTTTTTGGTAGAGATTTTTGTTTGTGTTTTGGTTGTTTTGGTTTGTTGGGGTTTTTTTTTGGTAGGGCTTGGGGATTTTTTTGTAGGTGGTTGTGTTTGTATTTTGCTTGTTTTTTATTTATTTGGTCGGGGTTTTTTGTAGGGTTTGTGTTGGGTTTTTTGGTAGAGCTTTTTGTTTGTTTTTTTTTTTTTTAGGTTTTTTTTTGCTTGTGTTTTGTTGTTTGTTTTTTATGGTTCTTTTTTGGTAGAGTTTGGGGGGGTTTTTTGTTTATTTGTTTGTTTTAGTAGAGCTTTTTGTTTGTGTTTTGTTTGGTTTGTTTTTTTGGGATTTTTTGAGGTAAACCAAGTGGGACCCCTACCCAAATAATTCAACATCATTTAGAAGGGTGCAATTTTCCCTCTTCAAGACCAGATACTTGCATCTTATGGACAAGCACCTGCAGATGCTTTTCTTATTGATCCTTTTCCTTGCCTTTCTGATTACCCTAAAAGCCACTTCAGCCTTCCAGAGCACTTTTGGTAATCAAGCCATACATTTGCTGCTCACACACTCGCTGGAATCGATTGCTTTGTGTCCTTTGCAGGAAAACAAATCGAAGGAAGCAGAGGAAAAACAACACAATCAGAAATCCCAACCCAAACAAAAGGCCGGGTCGGAATAATCCAGCAGTGAGTCACTCACCAGGAGCTGGGTGGAAAAATCACTGGACACAGAAATCAACACACAAGGAAATGCTTTTGGAGAGTAAAAAAAAAAAAACCAACAAACAATAATTAGGGTGTGTAATGAGTATTCTCAAGCCATATGCCCAGAGCAAGGCCTGGCTGAAACAACGACCACAAACAATTAATGAAATGTGCTGGAGGATTGCTGTGCATATTTTATTCCCAACACAGGAAAGGATTTGAATCTGCTCCAGGATTTTTGGCCAGAAAGCCAAATGATTAATACAATTCTGCCCCTTCCCTGTTGACCTGCAAACTGCCTAAAGCAGAACCCACTGTTATCACAACTGAACAAGCTTGAACAGAATTCAATACAATGGACTATTCCATAACTGTCTTCATGCAGGAGGGACCAGACTTCCTGATTTTTTTATCATTATTCCTCCAGATTGAGAACTGATCATTTCCAGTGGTATATTACAGCAGCTGAGCCTCCTGTTCACAGGAATAAGATTTCTCACCTAGGTTAGAAATTAAATGGATCTTGTGTGCTTCCTAATTTTTCTTCTACATGTACCTTGAACAGACTATGGGCAGATTAATCTATCTGAAGATACATATATAAATATAAACCTAGGCTCTATACCTGTATAAATACACACCTGTAGCTGTAAAAAAAATCCTACATCTAACTGAGCTTTAAATTAGGAGTTAATTTTAAGTCCAGCCTGTCCACTCTCAGAAATTTGTTACTATCTTTATATATGGCAGTGATGTTATCAACATCCCTGCAAATCTTAAATTATCAAATAACTGAAAAATAGAGAAGTTTCTGGATCTTTACAACTCAAGCATGAAGAATTGGGCCCTATAATATCCTTTTTTTTCACGCTTTGTCCATCTCATAAGAATATCACAGACAATGAGAACTCTAAAAAATTACTTTCAGATATTTTAGTTATTGTTTGTTTTGCCTGGGTGCAGGGAATAATCCCTACGAGCTCCACACATCCCTTTAGGCTTATTTTTCCATTTTTTCCATAATTATTCTGCATTCCAATAAGGAACACCAGTAAAAAAAGGAAATACTGATTTTATGTATGCAAATTTTCACTGGCATTAATTACTTCAGATGGGAGGGACTTACCTGCCCCCAAATATTCCTGAGCAAGACCACAGACCAAGTTCTCTCCCTGCTAGATCTGTAACTATTTCTAGCAAGGAGAGAGGGAGAGGGAATAATATAATAATATACTTAACCCTTTTTCACACTTCTTTTTTAACCCATCTGTAAATTCCCCAGATGAAGGTCTCTGCCTTACAGCAGCTTCATATATGCAGAAACTCCTTGGCTCTTTTGGAATTTACTCTTCATTTGTGGGAGTAAGTGAAAGGAAATTGAGGACGTGCAGACCTCTTTTTTTCCCCCAATTATGGTTAAAATCCACGCTCTTTCCAAAATATTTCTTCCTGAAATGATGCTGTGATGGCTTTTATGGAGGCAGTGACTAATCCAGCAGTGTTGGAGGTTTGATACATGGCTCTGTATGTTCTTGACATCATTATTCCTGCACCGGAAATTGTCACTGTTGCCTTCCTGAGATTGTGCATTTGGTAGCTTATCCAGTGTGGAGTTGTGAGCAGGGTGCACTTAATTTTGGATTAAATATATATGGTCTCTGCTTGGTGGTGGTAGAGCTGGCCTGGGTGGGATGGCACTGGTGGTTCCTTCCCAGACAACATTCCATTCCATTTCTTCCCCTCTTCCCTCTGCAAATGGGGCAATAAAAGAGAGGAAGAGTGACTTTTTATTCAGGCAGATAGTGACAGGCAAGAGGAACCATTTTAGAATCAAAAAGGAGACTTGGATTGGATATTAAGAACAAATTCTTCCCTGTGAGGGTGGGGAGGCCCTGGCACAGGTTGCCCAGAGAAGCTGTGGCTGCCCCATCCCTGGAAGTGTCCAAGGCCATGTTGGATGGGGCTTGGAGCAACCTGGGCTAGTGGAAGGTGTCCCTGCCAATGGCAGGGAGTGGAACTGGATGATCTTCAGGGTCCCTTCCAATCCAAACCATTCTAAGAATGGTCTCTCTAGTTCTCCCTGCTTCCCTAGCACCTCCTTTGTCCTCCTTCCTCAAGCACTCCACCTCCTTTTTCATCTCTTGATACCCCTGACATGGTATTTTCACCAGTTTTCTTTATTCTCTGTCACAGTGACACATGGAGGGCAGTCAGGGAAGTTCAGCACAGACCAGGAGACAGCCTTTTTTAAACCCTGACAGTGTTTGTCTGCTGTTGAGGGGTATGAAATGCAATATGTTAACGTGCCCCTGCACAGGGTGGGAACTGGCTTGTTGTAATGTCTTTATTTCCTTTGTTTCCTCCACTAGATCAGAAGGTCCCATGGGCCCTAATAAGGAATTGTTTGAGTCACCACTAGACCAATTTCCAGCAGAGATTATGGATTTTGCACTCTGGAAGAAATTAAGTTATTTAATTCAGTCATTTCTCATTCTCAGAAGGTTTGAAGGAGTAAACAAGGAGCAAATGCCTCTCCAGAGTATCCACACTGGCGTCACTGTGGTTATATCAGGAGAGAATTTGGCCCAGGTTCTGTTCTAAGTTATCTTCTACTACAGCCTTGCCTTTTCCACTGAGATAACTCTATTTATAAAGACCAGAATAGCAAGAAAGTGGGGAGCACAGGGGTCAGGATTTACACTGTCACCACTCACTGTGTTTTGTTTGGGTTTGTTTTCCAGCTGTAAAAAGAGCCACCCTGAAACCTAAATAACACTAATTTATAAATTCCTTTTGAGGGATCTTACCATATGTGTAACACAATTTAATTAAACCTTCTGAAATTATCAGTCATATAGGCTTGAGGTCAGCTGCTATTTTCAGTGGTTTAATGTCTGCCTGGGTTTTTTTGGTCTATTTATCCTTTTAAAAACAAGTCAAAATTCCTGACAAATGTTTCTCACTGGGCAATTATTGACCTCAGGCTTTGCCTGAATAAATCCCATCCAAAATCCTGTTCTCCTGTGTTGGGATTTTGTAAGACTGAAATGAAGTATAACCTCATAACTCAGACACTGTTTCAAGGTTTGTGTTACATTTTAGTCCCGTTTCAGTGCTGCTGTGAGATTAGTTAGAAATGAACCAATCAAAGAAAGACATTATCCTTTTTTTTTTCTTTTGAGACAGAAAAGATTTGAAGCCCTGAATTTATTACTGGGAAGGCTCAAGAGACCTGCTATTAAATCTCCTCATCTTCTTCCATGCAATGAAATCCTCTCTCCATTTTCAAAGGAATGCAGACTCCAAATACCAAAAAGAGAGTCTGAAAACATTTCTGCTTTCTCTGTCTCCATGGCAACTCTTTATCCCGGTGATCCTTACAGATGTCTCCTTCACAGGCCCCTAAAAACTCCTAATGGGCCAAAATATCCCTCTTTGGCTGGCAAAAGTGGCACTGAACAGCTCAGCCACCCAGCTTGGAAAGATTCCTTACCTACAGCCTTAGCTGAAAGCCAGTGGTCAATCTGAGGCATGTTAGTACTTGTGGGAGGAATATATTATATGTACAATGTTTTATATTTATAGATATATTTATTTATTTCTATCCAGTTCCTCCATCAGCACAACCAGTTGTAGGTTTAGCTAATGTTGTTCATTGAAACCATTCAAAAAGACAATTTGTCCTCAGTAAATCCCTTTTTATGGGCAGGTCGTGCCTGTGAAGTGCAGGATCCCTTTGGATAGGACCTGACCAAGGAAAGTCTGGAAGAGGAACACACCTTTATGGTTCTTACTCTCTTGGTTTCTTCTCAAACTCTGCCTTAACTCTGCCTCCCTCAGCCTGCGTTTTTATCATGCTCTCCCCAGAAATTCCTTATGTAAGGAGGGAAATTTATGGCCCTGGGGTGGATGAAAAGCCTGCAAGGCACTGCTGGACCAGCCTCCCTTTTCCCATCTGTCTCAGCTTGGAGAACTGATGAAAATGGAGTTGGTGCAGTGCAGGACGTTGTCCTCCCCTCCTAAGAAGGGGGAAGTGAGTCAGGAGGGCTGGTGGTGGGGTAGGATGATGATGCTTTGGCTGCCCCAACAGTAAAGGAATGAGGGGCACCAGCTGCAGCCAGGCAGGACCCCAGGACCTCCCACATCCCACATCCCACATCCCACCTCCCGAGCGATGCCAGAGGATCTGCAGCTGCTGAGCTTGGCACTGGCTCAGCCTTTGGCAGCTTGGGAGTGTCATCCCGTCCTCCAGCAGTGCTGGAGTCAAATCTCCCCCTTCTCTCAGTAATCCCCCAGCGTCTCTCTGCCTCCAGAACACCAAAGTGGTGACTTTCTCAGGGAGGAATAGCCAAACTTTTCTCTTTTTTATAATTGCATGTAAAGAAAGTCTAAAAAAGCCACAACTCCTCTCCATTTCACAGCTCCTTGGCTTTTTACTCCGCTGCATAATTAGACAAAGGAATGTTCCCAGATTTTGCCAAGCTGAAGTTTCCCTTTAAAACTCTTCAGGGCTCACCTAAGGCCAATTGGCTGGCAAGAATCAAAGGATTGGGGAGGTTTTCTTGGATGAGGTTTTCTCTTGGCAGGTATCAATGCAGGAACAGCAGCGAGTGTGAGCTTGGAAATAAATATCCTGTGACTGTAAAGAGCTAAACAGTGTTAAAAGGAGAAGAAGAGTTTGCACCTCTCCAATTGTAAATAACAGCTCCTGTAATTTAAGAGCTGATCTTTGCCCATGTATCAAGTCTTCAAGGAAAAAAAAACCTCATGCTGCAAAATACAGCATATTCCATAAAGATGCTTTATTTTGTAAAATGTTTTATGATATTTATAAGTATAGCTACAAGATGTAAACATATAATATATAAAACTATAATATAAAAACATATAATTATAAATATTATTCAATACATAATTATATGATAAATATTTATGTGATATTATATGTATTTAGGAATTAATATGCAATAACTGTTTATTTATAGTAGTACATGTATTAAATTTATAATTAAATAATATTATTATCATTTTATACTGTTTATCCATAAAAATAATATGCTTGAAGACCCATCATTCCAATCCAAAAACCTCTGTGTTTTGGGTACTTGCCGGTTTAGTTTTTAATATATTCTATGATTAACCTGGTGCATTATAAGTGAAATATCTCAAATAATGTTTCTGATGTTCTCTTTCACAAATTAACCTGATATTTTTAATATGTTTTTGCAAATAATGCTGCACTTAGTACATCTTAGATCCCTGAAAATGCCATCCCATGAAACAGCTCACTTTGCTGATAATGCTGGACCAGTAGAAAGTGCTGGTTTAAGTGTCATTACATAAACAATGGATTCTAAATAATAATAAATAATGATTCTTATAGTCTTGAGTAGCTTTATACTGGAACAGCAGTTATTTAAAAAAGGGGATGGAAGTTGTTGAGGTGGATCAACTTGCTGGTGAGTTTGATCCCAGTCTATTGTTCTTCACATACCACTCCAGCAGAGTCACTTGAAATCCATGTGGAATTCCTCTAATTCCAGACTAAATTCCTCTAATTAAGACTAAACTTTGGCTCTCTCTTGATGCCTTTTCTAATCAGGGAAGATGATTAATGAATGTAATTTATCTTAACTTGCCCAGAGAAGCAGTGGATATCCCACCGTTGGAAGTGTCCAAGGCCAGGTTGGATTGGGCTTGGAGCAATCTGGGATAGTGTAAGGTGTCCTGATGAATAGGAAAATTAATTCTTAGTGTAATAACTGGTACAAATGACATGATGAAAGCATGAGTAGTCTTTGTTCAATTAATTCCAAAATTTATCAGGAGCAGAACTGGGAAGGAAAAAGAACCTTTCCCTTCTCTCTGCTCATCTTTCCCTTGTACTCGGTCCTTCATGCCTGATTTGTATATGTGACACTTTAAGGAAGGAACAAGTTTGGGTTTTTTGCTTATGCATGATCAACTATCCTCTTTTCCAACATAGAATGTCTTCCTTTAGTGTTTTTCTCCGTTTTTGGATGTATTTCCTATTTTATAGCTTACTCTGGAGTTTCAGTTGCTGTTTCATTTCTACTCTCTTATGGTCTCGACTTCTAAAAGAACCTATAGAATCATAAACCACAGAATGGTTTGGGTTGGAAGAGACCTTAAAGATCATCTCATTCCAACCCCCTGCCATGGGTAAGGACACCTTCCACTAGCCCAGGTTGCTCCAACCTGGCCTTGGACACTTCCAGGGATCCAGGGGCAGCCACAGCTTCT
>JAWWES010000081.1:2355208-2372323 GCA_035583135.1 Lophotriccus pileatus | reverse complement strand
GTGGCTGGTTTTGACACGCTCTGCTTTAACCTTCCCTGCAGTTGAACCAAGGAGTAACATTTGAGCTGCTCTCAACATCACACAGAAAGCTTAATGTTCAGTCCTATTCTGGGTGTTTGGCAACCCTTCTAAAATGTAATTTCACCTCTCTGATCCCTTCAACTCGCCAGAATTTTTTGTTCGTTCCTTTCAAATTCAAACTGTGAACAAAAACATCGTTCTCAAAATCTCCCCACGTGGAAAAGCATATCCTGAGCCTTTTCTCCTCCAGTGAGTTAGGGATTTACAGTGGCTTCCTTCTAGACGCTTCCTAAATATTAATTGCTTTTCCTCTCCATCACTGATTTCTTTGATTGATACCCACAAGGCTTATTTTCCCCAGGATCTGTAACTCCCATGACCTCTCTGTTGTGCAATCCCTGTTTCTCAAGTGCCTTGCCAGCCCTGGCTCCAGAGACACCCACTCCAGAGCAAAGGATATTTCAAGCACTCTAAGGGATCTTAGCAAACGAAGAAAGAAGAAAAACATGTCAAACTGTGATGTTACATTTCAGTAGGGCATAGACAGACCTAAAGATGGCCCTGACATAATGATCTGCTCTCCCAGATGGAGAATTTTCTCCGCTTCGTTCTTTTTCCCCCCTTTTTAGTTTTTCCTTTTTCCCTTTTTTCCTTTGGTTTGTTTTTGGGGTTTTTTTATTGTACTGCCTGGCAATGGGAAGCTACAGAAAGAAAGTCTGTGCTTTTTTTCCTCTTTGTACTGTCCAGCTGAGATATTCAAAGCCTATAAAGCCACATTACTCCAAAGGATCACTGAATGAAACTCAGTTGCCAGATTAGAAATAAATATGAGTTTAGGTCTTTGATTTGCAGTAAAAAAAATACATAATATAATACAAGGGACAATAGACAGTTTCTGAGCATTGCCACATGCTCCCCATTTGGAAAATGCTTTCATTCACAAACCCAAATAATAAATATGAGGAGCTCCTACTGAATCTTCCAGCAATTCACAGTGTCTGGATCACTGCCTGCTACACCCCAAAAGATCATTACTGCAAGACATACAAGACAGAGAAAATGCACATAAATTTTGCCAGTGACAAAAATCCCATCCTATGTTGATACCAGGATTAAGGGTTCCTGATTAAAATTCACTAGGAAAAAAGAGTTTATCCAGGTATTAAAGAGTTTAAGGGGGAATTGTATCCTGTGCTCACATTTTTGAAGCCAAGTGTTTGGCTTGTTGCTGCTCTGGGACTTGCAGGACTTCAGTGCTCATCAACAACCTTTATTGTCCCAAGGAACTGAAAACAGTCTATTACTGATCCCATTCAAAACACTCAGGGAAACACTCAAGGACTTGGTTATACTAATTAATTGATTAATTGATTCTGTAAGAACCCCAAGCCTCATATGTGCTGCACTAGAGATGCCATGGGTGGACGGTGGGATTCAGGAATTCAGGGTTAATTGGATTTGGGAAGCCGTCTGTGGCTTTGTTTTCCTCCTGCCTGGGCTTAGATTTTATCCCTAATCAATCAGAATGAGATGACAAGAGAAGAGTTAATGAGGGGGGAAGTGATGCTACATCTTCATGTGTGGAAAGCCCTTCTCTGTCATTTCTGGGGAGACAGTCCTGGGAAATTCTTTAGGAGCTGACCTTGTGCCCCTGTAAAAATGGTACATCAATCTCAAACTGGGGGGAAAAGACAACAGAATTAATTGACTTCCCAAGGTGAAAGCTGCTAAAAATATTTGCAAATTATAATTTCTATTAATTTGGGCTATGAATTGATATTTTTTGATTTAGGGAGAACAAAAAGGTGACCAGATCAGGGGCCTTCTAAACACCAAAATGTCTCTGGAAGATCGTGTGCTTATTTTCTACCGAAGGAAAGGATGCAGGTTTTCTGTGCTGCTGCTGAAATTAAGGTCAGCATTGCAGCAGACTGAAATTGGAAATTGCATTTGCCTGTCAAAAAGGCAAAAGATCAATGCAAAGGTCTACATTTCTATTCGAGGATGGGCATTTCAACATCCTGCACGGAAACTGAGGGAAGAAAAACAAGTAACCAAGGGAGCAGAGCCTGTTTTCTGACCCATCCCACAGCACTTTCATCATTGGAATAATAATGAGCAGCCATCAGAGCTTCTCCAGCCTTTGAAGCAACCAGGGCTCTGTGCATACCTTACTTTCATCCTTAATTTTGTGTCAGATCATTCAGAAGCAAGTTCAGTGCAAGGTTATCTGTTTTATATGTAAACCATTAATATATGCACATGCATTTATATAGTTTTATATGCAAACCACGTACATCTACACACCAGATCCAGGTTCTGGACAGCTTTCAGAGCTGTCTGCAGATGGCAGAGGTGTCACTGTTGCTGAGTGATAAGCAAGTCCTGGAGAGAATTGTGACCCAAAGAATGGGTACCAAATGTTGATGTTTGAAATAATAAGTCTTGCCAATACCCAAGATAATGGTAGTAGCTGGATAGCAAGTGATTTCATGCTGGTTTTCGTCCCCAGGCTTTGCACAGGCAGGAAAGCCATGGGATTACTCCAGCTTTTCCAAAGGGAGGAGGACAAGCTGTAATTAAACCTCCTCGGTCACAGCACCACAAAGTCTCTCTGCAATGCAGAGGGAAATGGGAGGAAAATATTGTCATCAAAGAACAGCAACTGGGCTTCACTTCTAATCAAGTAGCTGAGGCTCAGATTTTTTTTTTAATTGGAAAAAAAGGATATCTTTTGGCCTTCCCACCAAATTATGGAGATATAAGACTTTGTACCCCTATACTCAAATATGCAGCATGACCAAGAGCATCTCAGCTGAAGAACGAGTCCGTGGTCCTTTGAGAGATGACATCCTGCAGTGGCCAGGTGAAAGCTGTAACACAGCTCGAGACCTTTGTCAATGATTTGAAAACTAATTTACCCTTGTTGGGGGGTGGGGAAATCGTGCTCTTTTGGGAAGAATTGAAGGGTGGAAGTTACTGAGAGCTGCTGAGAAGTTTGGAGAACACTTGGACAGCAGAAGGTGATAGATTGAAGTATCACTGTAGGTGCAACAGGGGCAGATCCTTCAACCCTCACTAACAGTCTTGGTGTTTCTGCTCTTGACCCAAGGAACTGGGAAAGGAATTGCAGTTCACTGCAAGATTTTAGATGTGTTGGGCACTCATTCATTCTCACCTTTAAGCAAAGGATTTAATTTGCTTTCTTCTCTAGGAGTTATTTCATAGCTGTTAATCACACTTGGACAGTGTTTCTTATTTTTTTGTGTGTGTTTCTTGTTTGGAAAACATTTGCTTTTCCCTGAGATATGACCTCTGCCCTCTTCAGAGCTTGGAGACCCCTCAGTAGTAATTGCATTGATCCTGCTCTCTGATGGATGCTCCTGTGAACAGCCAGACTCATGGGAAGGGATCACAGAACATTTGGATGATGCTCAGTTGCCATGGTGACCTCAGTCCACTTCTAGTTCCACATCCTTCGATAGGAAAGAGGAAGAAAAGCAGAAAGCCATAATTTTCCTTAAATGTTATTGATCATATCTGTACATCGGTCCTGCCTGTTCCAGCCCTGTGTGCTCTGGCCTTTATGTTCTCCATGTGGGATTTCACTGTGTTCTCCCATGATTTCCAGGCATGATCCACTGGATTTCTTGTCCCTGTGCCCCAAAATTAGTCTGGGATACGGGAAGAAAGGGCTTATCTATCATTTCTGTCACTGCCTTTACTGAACTGTTTTCCACAGAGCACTGGGTAACAAAGAATCGGCAGAAGCCAATTCACCCCATCCTGTGGCAGATATCTAAAACCAGTCACCCTTTGGAAGTTCCCTTTATGGGGTGAGACTTGAAAAATAAATCAACTTCTTTTCAGGTGGGTAAAAAGGATGGAATGACCTGCCCCCCAGGATCAGTCCCTCAGATGTCCTTGGGCACCAGTTCTTATTCAAACACACAAATACAAACAAGGCTTCCTAATTTTACCCTTAATTATCCTCTGCCTCAGTTTATAAAATGAACACCACCACTTCATTTTGTCCTGCCTCTGTGTGAGCACTGTGTTCACAAATCCCTTTGTCAAGGTAAATGGTGATATGCAGTAAATTGTGGAATAACAGAATCCCAGAATGGTTTGGATTGGAAAGGACCTTAAAGATCATCTTGTTCCAAACCCCTGCCATGGGCAGGGACACCTTCCACTAGCCCAGGTTGCTCCAAGCTCCATCCAGCCTGACCTTGGACACTTCCAGGGACCAAGGGCAGCCCCAGCTTGTCTGGGCAACCTGTGCCATTTTACCCCTCCCCAAACCATCCATAACGAAGGACCTGGGACGTTTGGATAGCGTTTGTGTGGGATTGTGTGCTTCCAGGCACAGGCCTGGGCAGAGGGTTAATGTTCCCTTCTGATGGAGCAGAGGATCCACGTGGGGAGCTCAGAGAGCACAGCAGAGCTGCCCAGTACCCTGCTGTTCCCGACTGTGGCTTTGCCAGCCGGCTGAACAGATTGCTGGGCCCTGGGAGCAGCAGGCAGCAAGAGGGGAGGGAGTGAAAAGGCCCAGCGTGGTGGATGCTGGGGAGGGCTCGTTGATTTAGTTCCTATTTAGAAATTAAATGTTCAGCTTCTAATCAGTGCTAAGTAAAAAAGGAGGGGGGGGAAATTCAATTCCTGTCTAACCAGCTCATTATCCACATAACTGGACAGCAAGGATTGTAGGGAATGTTTTCCTCAGCCTCTCCTTGCCCAAGTCTTTGCACTTTCTGAAGGGACACAGTTAACATGCAGTAAAATCAGTGCAGACTTTAAACACTGATCTTAATGCTGTAAAACCCCAACCTTTTGAGGGATTACCTATGTGAACCAGCCCTGCAACCCATAATCCTGGAATGGGAACAACAGGAATGAGGGAAAAATCGTGGGCAACGCATTTCGGGACGGAGCATCTTTGGAAGCCTTTCACTCCCTCCTACTCCGCCACTAATAAGGGACAAATGCTGGAACAAAAGGGTTAAATGCAAGTTGTGTTCAGATAAACAAAGCTGTGGGAGATGAAGCAGGTTGCCCTTGCCAGCTGACACCCAGAGCAGCCAGGATTTGGCACCAGGGAGAAGATCTAAAAGGCTGCTCTGAGCTCCCAGACTCACCGTGCACGGGCTGTTTCTTGGCCTCAGCTTTGCCAGTCCCGTCCACTTTAAATCAGGAGCAGCAATTGCTCTCATCTGATTTCTCACCAGCTGGAGCATAGCAAGGAGTGAATTATGTTTGCTGGGTCTCAGTAAATAAAAATCAAGGGAGAAAGTCTGATAAATGTGCAAGGAAAGGGCAGGAAAGGTCTGGGTCTCTGCCACCAACTCAGTGGGGAGCCTTTGGCAAGTCCTTTGACTTTTTTCCCCTCCTCCTTCTTTCAACTCTTCATACACAAAACAGAAATAAGCAATATTTTCAGTGCTTGGTCTTTGGAACAGACAATTCAGCATTCTGATGGATATTCTCTAGGATGTATGAGCAGTACTGCAAATAACATCTAATTAATAATGTCAGTTAAAGCACTAATAGAAGATTTGCATTTCTTCCCAAAGAGTGACACTTACCTGTCCAGTCTGGTCAAACAGTGAATAACACAGGCTGTCAGTGTGCTGGGAAAACCCTCCTGTGTCAAGGATAACAGTGGCTTTTTCACAAGGTCATTGACCAATATGAACAATTCTTGATTTAATAAGTGGTGTTGTAAGGAACTGTTTAGTTTAATTTAATTTAAATGTTGTGTCCATATTTCTGTATTTTGGGTTTAACTACATGTGAAAAGCACGGGTGTCATTCATGTAAGTCATTAAATCATTATATTTAAGGTGTTATTACCATAGAATAATAAAATTATAGAATGGGTTAGGTGGGAGAGACCTTAAAAATCATCTTCTTCCAAGCCCCTGCCATGGGTAGGGACACCTTCCACCAGCCCAGGTTGCTCCAAGCCCCATCCAACCTTGGGTGCCTTGGGCACTTCCAGGGATCCAGGGGCAGCCACAGCTTCTCTGGGCAGCCTGTGCCAGGGCCTCCCCACCCTCAGAGCCAAGAATTCCTTCCCAATATCCCATCTAACCCTGCCCTCTGTCAGGTTGAAGCCGTTCCCCCTTTTCCTGTGACTACATGTCCTTTTCAAACATCCCTCAAAAACGTAATCCTTGAATTAATCCCCTGAAAAATGGGTTTCCAGTCAAAATGCAGATGAAAATCTTATTTTATTTATTCTTAATTTCTGGGAGACCAACATATGCCATTATACCATTGTATAATCATGTCAAAGGGCTTTCTCTTCTTCATCAGTGAAACCTGATACACCATTCCTTATTGTTTCTGTGAGGCAACGAGAGGCTCCTGTGAAAGCCCACGCAGTGAGGAGCCCTACAGTCCTGCCCACTCAGCAAGAGTATGCTTTCTGAGTTGTGTCTGGAGTTCAGAAAGGCACTTAAATGAAAAACAACCCACAGAAATACCATTTTTGGGTAATAGTGTGGGAAATGGGAGGGATTGCCCTGTGTCTGGCCTTCCTTACAACCCCAGCTCAAGTGCAAGCTCGGGTTCTGTCCCTGGATGTGTAAACATGTTAAATGTTAAACACAGGAATAATTCCATATGAATTCCATTGCATCCTCCTACAGGTGGGCAAACACAGCCATTGGAATGGTTTTCTGTGCAGTAAATACCCATATTTTGGTGCAGGACACACAAATATACATTGTCTGAGAGAAGGGCAGTGGCAGCACACAGGAATTTAAAGGTGTTCCAGGGAATTTAAGGAATTCCAGATGGTGGCTCTGAATGTTCCCTCATTATGTCCTTTTGTATGAATATAAATGTAAATATTAGTAATATAAAGATAAATGTATGTACACACACACAAATATAGTGGTAAACATGGGTATGTTATTCCAACATTTAATAGATGGGCTTTGACTTTTAGTTGTAATTCAGGGCATGATGTTCAATATAAATCTAATTGACTTTCCAGTAGCTTATTAGGAAAAATTATGTTGATGGACCAAGCCTAAAAGCCTGTGCAGTCAAAGGTTGCAGTGGAACTGTCTTCAGTGCATTAGTAAGGCTTAGATATATAGAAAAATATGTTAATAAAAGGCGAGTTTGCTCTTAGAGCAATCAGAACATTAACTCTGTTGAAAGTGAGTCCCTTCATAATGCCCAAACACAGCGAAATGCAATAATAATTTGTGTATATATATAAAAATATCTCTATAAAAAGCCTATTCATGTCAGAAAACCTACATTAATGTGGTGTTTCAGTGTTATTATGGATGATATGAAATTCAAAATGAACTCATATCTAATATTTTAACATCAATGTACCTTATATTTGGAGTAAAATAAGGGTAATTTTTATTTCATAGATTATAGGGGGGAAAAAATCACATTTAAAACATTTAAACATAAGAAAAAGACCTTTTTTTTCTGAGCCATCAGTGTAATATGCAGGATGGAGGAACATCAGGCTTCAATCCATTCAGTAGTGGCCTGGTCTTTCTCCAGAAAGAATTCTGGACAGTTTTTGGTGTTCAATTACTCCATAAATGATGAAATAAAACTGGATTTTTATGAGTCAAAGAAGGGGTTTATTTAGTTTTTCTTGAAGCTTCTTCTGGCCCTGTTTTTGGGGGTCACTGTAAGGCTCAGGCTGGTGTGTGAGGTGACCTCGTGTGAGGAGCCAGTTCCATGAGAGCTGCTGATTTGGGTGGTCTATGCTGTGGAAGGACAGTGCTAAAGGAGCAGTGGTTTGCTCACTGATCCTCTGATTGCCAGCTAAACCCACAGGTGAAAATTCCCACACCCAAAAATCCACACAACCCAATATCTGTATTCTGAATTCGGGTCTTAGCAACACGTGTCTGAGCTGTATCACTGTCAGTAAACCCGGGGCTTGGTGCATTTAGGAGGGAAGTTCTGCAGAGCCATCCCTGTTACTCTGCCAAGAAGCTGGAGCACATTCCCAGCTCTGCTGCAGCATCTGTCAGTTCAGTCTGACACAGCAGCTGAGCAATCTCTGCTAGCAAAGGGTCGCTCAGAGCATTGGTGACTTCTCCTCAGAGTTTTTAGATTTACCCAACATTTGCAAATGCACAATTATAGAATCAGAGGATGTCCTGGATTGGAAGAGACCCACAAGGATCATCCAATCCAACTCCTGGCCCTGGACAGGACACCCCAACAACCCCACCCTGTGTCTGAGAGTGTTGTCCAAACCCTCCTTGAGCTCTGCCAGTGCCCACTGCCCTGGGGAGCCTGTTCAGTGCCCAACCACCCTCTGGGGGAGGAACCTTTTCTAACATCCAGCCTAAATCCTCACATGGAAAATCCACAAAGCAGCTGGAGCTGGGTAGAGAAAGGCATGGTTCTCATCATGGCTTTCAGTGTTCACCCTCCAGAGTCACTGGTGTCTTGGGTGTGGAGGTTTGGTGTTCAACACATCCATCCAGAGCCACAGTGCAGACTCCCCGACGCTTCAGAGGGGTTTTCATCCTCCCTCCATCACCTCCACATTAAACCCTCCTTTTTTCTATCTCAGCAAATCAAAAAGCACATCTGATTCATTATAGAAGAGAGAGAGAACGTGATTGATTTTAAATTATTACATGGTGAGGAATTTGAGAAAGTATAACCCAGAAAATGCATTTTATGTTGTGCTGAGTTATTTTAGATCCTTCAACGCTTTCTCTTTTCCCACAGGATCAAAACCAGACTTTTGGGGGATTTTACTGTCAGTAAAAACCTTCTCACACAGTTTGAAGGTTTTTCCAATCCCTAATTAATACCGGACCATCAGGGTTGAACAAGGAGCAAGCTGGGGCCCTGTGGTCGCTCCAGAGGATGCAGAACTGAGCTGCTCTGAACATTTAACCTTCTGCAGGGGTCAGTGAAGTGCTGGAAATATTTTTCCACTGGTCTGTGGGCCCCTGGCAGAGCTTTTTGCAGCAGCTTCACGAGGCTCCTCGGTGTCTGTGCACGATGCAGCAGCACCACTCCATGGCTTCTGCATCCCCAGCACCCAGCCTGAGCCACAGTCCACAGAGGGGCCAGGAAAGTCTGACTTCAGCCCGTTCTGGGATTAAATATTTAGCATGTTGGGTGGGAATTTGGCTTTAGGGGCTCCCAGCAATATTTTTTTTGAAGGATAGAAGAAAGGAAAATGAAGGAAAAGGAAATAAAGAAAGGAAAAGGACATTTTTTTAATGCAAACCCAAATGGTTGCCATTTCATGTTGTAACATCTGTACTTTTAGTATACAAATCACCATGGATTTTGGCACAGCGTTTTTGCAACTGTGTGGGTCTTTCTTATTTCAGAACCTTTCCCCTCACCTGAAAATATGAAAGGAAAAGGAGGAAAAAATCCTCAATAAAAAAGCCCCCTCATCTATTTTTCTTATCGTTCCTGGAGTTTGATTAACCTTCCTGATAACCAGATATTTAACAACACGATGCAATCAACCATCTTCTGAAAACCACTTTCCATTCGTAAAAACACAGGACTGATAATGAAACAGAGATTTAAACTTGCAGTTTTTCTCTGGGCTCTGCTCCATCCATTCCTCTTATGGGAAGCAAGCTGTTATCAAAATTAAATTGCAAACTATTATCAGGGAAGAATTAATTACTTTTCTTCTTCTCATTTCAGGTTGGGAGGTAGATAACTTGGGGCAAGCCCATGCAGGTAAGAACCAGTTGTGCTGCCTACCTTTTAGGTACCTCTGCTCTCAAAAACTGTGCAGAGCACATGGAAATATCAGGTTATTGGAAAGCTGGTTTTGTACTATGACATTTAGTTCTTTGTGACTCTCAGATAAAAAGTGAAATTAGAAATCACATCACTCTTCATAAATCAATGTGATTTAACCTAAACCCACAAAATTTAATTATCTTACTAAAACCAACCAGTTACTGCTTTCTGTCATTGATGGATGAAAACAAATTTTCATTATCTCTCTGAAAACTGACCAAATTTAAATACCTATGGTTTATAAATGTAAATTCCTAAAGATACAATATTTGACTTCTATAATTTAACAGTCAAATTTTGTCCTGGTTTGATTGTCTGTGTTTTTAACCATGTGCTCGTTGCTTGCAGTGGCAAAATCTTCTAATTTTAGAGGTTCAACTTTGATTTAAACTCCCAAGTAAAACCGTGTTTACTTCCTGAGAAGACAGAATCAAGTATTTATTGCCTTTGGGCCTGATCTAAACTAATAAAAATCAATTGCATCCTATTCACTGATTTCCACAGAGACCGGTTTGGGTCCTAATAGAAAACAGGATCCAAACAATTTCATACCAAATTTCCACTTTTCCAGGTGATTATGACCTGCTGGAAAGCACAGCCCAGTCTCCCTTAGGTAAGAAAGAAAACCATGGATTTTTTAAAATTCTTTCTCTTTTTATTTATCTCTGTTAAAAAGGAAGTTCAGAGGTGTTTGGGGGTTTTTTTCTCTGCCATTTTGGTATTATTTTTCCAATCAGGGCTAATTATCATGACATATTTTCTGCTGTGTTACTTTTAGCAGTATGATGAAAATTTATTCCTCCACTGTTAAGCCTTGCAATCTAGGGAGGTGCGTTGCTATAAATGATATCTACCTGCTTAACAGTAATTACTAAATGGTGCTAAAGACAGTCAACACCATGATTCAGTTGTTATTTTCCACAGGGAAAAAAAACTAGGGATGAATGTGCAGGAGTCATTTACCAAAATTTGCCAAGTAATGCGATGTTTTTCAATGAATGCTGTGATTAAAGGGATATATTCTGCTGCATGGATGGCAAACACAGCCTCTAAAAACAAGGTCATGAGCTGCTCGACTAAACTGCTCTAAGAATTCAGAGCAGCACAACCTTAATAACAAAAACCAAACCCAAACCTTGGAAATTTCCATCAGTTTTGGTCAAGGCACAGCTGAAATTCCAAAAGCTGTTGTAAATGGAAGCTGCTCTGTTGTGCTGAAGAGGAAGAAGTGCAACCAGAAGCCCAGCCCTAGTTTTTTTTAACCAGGGCACTGAGCTCTGGCAAGATAATGGGGCTCCAAAAGAGCTTCAAAAGGGCATCACAAGGGCTGTCCCACCCGAGGCAGCCTCGTAGCAAAGTGAGAGTCAAGAGATTCCTTCCTCTTCTACCCCCAACTCTTATTTTCCAGTGCAGTTTTAAGCCTAAGTGTGTCAGTGAAAGCCATTTAGGATCTAGTCCTTATAGGAGATTAGGCAAAAAACCTGAGTATTTAAGCAAATATTTGCTTAAAATTGAGCTTATAGACAAGAATTGGAACAATTAAGAGACAGAGGAATGTGAGAAGCTCTGAACCAGGTTTTAAATTGTCAGCTGAAGCCACCAGCTGTAAATGAACATCTTGCCATGAAGACAGAGATTGGAGAGAGATTCCCACTCCATCTTTCCTTTTTCTGCTGACCTGTTTTCCTGCAGACCTTTCCCAAAACTTCACTCTCAGATCAGAGCCTATGCTTGAAGATAAATGAGTGGGATACATGATATCTGACCATAGGAAAGCAAACCAGCTGCCTCACCATGGATATATAATGGCTGGTTCAGATATCTCACGTATCCTGCCTGGCTTCCAGCAGCTGCTCCAACAAAATCACGTTGGACTTCTGTTTAACCTCCAGTCCCATGGCTGTGCCTCAGATGTAGACCACTTAAAATAGCACAGAGGGCTTATATTGGAGCCCTGGACTTACCCTTTGGCCCCCTGAACCGTCCACAGCCAAGCTGGATTCCCGAGACACCTTTCAGAGTCAGTGGAGAGAACTGGACATTTTGCTGCTCCCTGCTTTAGGTACCCACTTGAGAATGAGGTTTTTGGTGGCCTGGAGACACTGAATACTCTGATTACATATTTTTGCTGTCTGGTGACCAACTGTAGTAGTTGTCAACCACGGGTTGGATCCTCAAAGATGTCATTAAATGTCAAGATTAAAACCCTTGATGGGGATCCAGATAAACAGCGTTTCCTGTAGAACTGTGGGGTTTCCTTTTCGAGGGGAGGGAGGGCACGTCCCGGGGTCTGCTTCCACAATGTCACATTCCCAATTTGGCACAGGGGACATCAGCAGGAATTGCACTGAGGAGGGCTGGTCGGAACCTTTCCCTCATTACTACGACGCCTGTGGCTTTGATGAAAATGAGACAGAGTCCGATAACCAGGTGAGAATTACTCTTGTAATTAAAAACAAATGAAGGGGGGAGGGAGCAGCAGCACTGCTTTTTGCCCAGCCTCTGGTCATGTTATGATTTGATAGTGAGAAGAATAAGCAATCAGATATTTATGGGTATAAAAATGTGAGGTTTAAATCCTCCTTAGCCTGGCTCTCAGTATTCACAGAAGATGAGCTTTTACTATTGATGCAGCCTGTAACTTATAGAATCATGGTTTAACCTGCACTTCTTCCCCTATTGACTAAAGAATTCCTTGGCCAACTATTTTTTTTCCTACAGGTACATGTACGGCAATAAAAAAAAAAATATAGGTAGCTTTTGGTAGCTCTCTGACAAATAACTTCATGGTACATAAAGCCAAGGGCTCAGCTGACACAGAGCAGAGCTCTGATATCCAGTGAGATCTCAGAGGAAACAGAGGAGAAACCAGGCTGTGCAAGAAACAAATCCTGCCTCTGGTTCCCCCTGCATGTTGGCAGGGTGAGGAAGATGTGATTGGAGACAAACCCTTTAACAGTGTGTTGTTTGCCTCCCAAGGATTACTACTACCTGTCTGTGAAGGCTCTGTACACCGTGGGATACAGCACTTCCCTGGTGTCCCTCACCACTGCCATGGTCATCCTGTGTCGCTTCAGGTGAGTCAGGACATGGGCCATGAACTGCTCATCACTGGAGGAGGGAAACTGGAGCTCATCTGTCCGAGCTTTTACCTCAGCAGATGTAGAATACAAGGGACAAAACCCTTTAACTGAGTTGCTCCCCCAGCTTGGACACACTACAGCAGTCACATTTCAGTAGGCTGTAAATGCATCAGGAGAAACTTTGGGTCTGTTTTGTGAAGCTTCAGGAGTTGCATTGGGCTGGGTCTGTTTTATGCTACAAGAAAATGCCCAAATCCTCCCCTTGCTCAAGTTTAGGATCAGTACTAACCACAGTCCTGGCTTATAAATATTCTTAGCTCCAAGGTGCTCTGGCCACATGATGTTTCCATGAAACACAACTATATTCTTCTTTATTTCTCCTGTTTCCCCTCCCTTCATCTCTGCTCTCCAGGAAGCTTCACTGCACCCGGAATTTCATCCACATGAACCTCTTTGTTTCGTTCATCCTCCGTGCAATATCTGTGTTCATCAAGGATGGGGTTCTTTATGCTGAACAGGATGGCAACCACTGCTTTATCTCAACAGTGAGTAAAACTGAAACCTTGATTCTTTCCAGCATGAGGTCACAGAAAATAATGAGGCAGGCACAAGTCTGTTGAGCATCATAAACTGAGATGCCATTGAGAGAAAAGGTGGTAACTTTCCCTCCCAGTTCCCAGCCAAATTGGATGTTGTATCTCATGACATCATCAGGATCAATCCTTCAGGACAAACCTACAGGTTTTTGTTTCTGCTCGGACCGTTTCTCCCTTTCACAGCCTGCAGAGCAGTGGGTGAGATGAGAGCAGGCACAAGCAATTTCCTTCCTCTGCAGGTCTGGTTTTCCTCCAGAGCCTTGTTTGTTCTGGATGTCAGGCAGAGTCATGTGTAAACAGGGTGACCATTCACACAGAAAATGCATCTGATGGTCACACTCCCATGAAATCATTGCTGTGAGCCACATGTTTATCTCTGAAGTGTGGAGCTTCATGAATCTCTTTCACAGATGCATTTAGCTATACATTATGTGTAAATCCCAATTTCTTTCACAGTTCAGGCTCATATTTGATATGATAAATCAGTTCACTGGGTGTAATTATGAGGGAATTACAAACTGACTTCTCCTTTATCCATCCAGTGCTGAGCTAAATTCCCTATGAGTCACTTCCACAGGAAAGTGCAGCTGTGTAGTTTCTTAGTCAGCCTTTTCTTTGTCATTGAAACTAGTTTTTGCTCTCAATTCTTCTCTGTGGTAAAGCTGAAGCCATGTTAGTTCTGTAGTTTGTTCCTGCCACTCTTCCAGTGGTGGCATCTGCCTCTTTGTCTTGAAACACTTGAAGCACAGTACACATCAAAGCCCACCATTCAGTCAGCAGATCCTCCTGGTAGAGCTGCTGGGAACAAACTCAAGATCTGATGGTTGAAACACACTGGTTGTAGATTTGGCCCAGAGGGTGGAGGGCAGGTGGGAACCAGCCAAAACTGCCAGGCTCCCACTGCCTCAGGAAGGAGCTTCCAGTTTATCCACTGATTCTGCTCTGATTTGCTGAGAAATCCTAGTTTTGTAGGACTAAAAACATCTAAAACATCTAAAAACATCACTAAGGTGCAACACTGGAAAGACCAGAGTGTCCTGCTCTCACAGAGTCAGGGTAGAGCTCAGTTTCCACCTTAGGGTTTTGCCAGAGAGTCACAGGATGGTTTAGGTTGGGAAAGCCCTGTAAGATCATGGAGTCCAACCATTAACCCAGCACTGCCAGATCCACCACTACACCATGTTCCCAAGTGCCACATCTACACGACTTTTAAATACCTGCAGGGCTATTTGAAACACCTTGGGCAGCCTCTTCCATGGCTTGACAACTCTTTCATGAAGAAATTTTCCCTAATATCCAACATAAACCTTCCCTGGTGCAATTTGAGGCCATTTCCTCTTGTCCTATCACTTATTACCTGGGAGAAGTCATTGCTACAACCTCCTTACAGGTAATCACAGGGAGTGATAAGGTCTTCCCTGAGCCCCCTTTTCTCTGGGCTAAACAAACCCCTTCTTTTTATTATTTTTTCTTATTATAATTATTCTTTAGCTTGCTGCTTTCTCCCACACCAGTGAATGAGAGTTTCCATCATTTTTTACAGTTAATCACTCAGCCTTCTTTCATACTTTCACATCCTTCCTTAGGTTTCTCCAAACACAGCCAGATCCTTTTCTTCCCTGCACTTAATCCCTGGGAGGGGGCTTAAATCTGTCACTGAGTGTTCACTGAGGATGTGAACTCCCCCCAAGGGCAAGGCTGTCTGTCTGCAGATGCTCCTTGACCACCTCCCACCGGTAAAATCGCCTTCCTCCCCTTTCAGGTGTCGCTCTCTTAAGTGGCACCTCACATTCTTCTCCTTCTCTAAAAACTTGTTACCATTAAAAGTGTGTAATACCAGCCCCAGCTCTTTCCACAAAGAGATCTGGAGAGGTTAACATCACTGAAGTGATGTGTTAATAACTTTGTTTCTCTCGACTCTCTGCAGGTGGAATGCAAAGCAGTGATGGTGTTTTTTCACTACTGCGTCATGTCCAACTACTTCTGGCTCTTCATCGAGGGCTTGTACCTTTTCACTTTGCTGGTAGAAACCTTTTTCCCAGAGAGGAGATATTTCTACTGGTACACGATTATTGGCTGGGGTAGGTGACGTTTCTTGTCTAAAATGTGATGTTTGCCACAGTTTCAAAGCATAATTTTAGTCTTTGTGTGGAAGTGCCTCTGTGTGGTGCTTTTTTAGACTGAATAGAGCTGGACTGAAATCTGGGGGACATCACATCTCTTGCAGAGATGAAGCCCCACCCACAGAAAATCGCCTTCTGCAAGATATAATCTTAATATCAAGCTCTTTGGCTTAATCAAATCTGCAGTCCTAAGCCTAGTCCATTTGCTGAGACTTCATTTGTGCCTCTCTTCCACATAACAAGTAAATTGAAAATGTATCCAAAGGGTATTCCCATATGCTCATCCTACCTGGATGGGAAATAAAGGCTTGCAGTGGGAAGGAACAAGATTTCTTCCAGAAAGGCCGGTTGCATGATGATAATCAGTGTAATTATTTTTCATCCTGGCCTTCTGGAGATAAATTGGTTCCTGTGACGTGTTAATTCAAGCAGTTCTTTGCTGATGTTTTTGTGCAGAAGTCAGATGGTGAATGCAGAAGAATACATCCATTTAAAAGGTACCCTGAGAAGGTTAAACTCGGTTTTTATGTTTAAACATACTTCTGAAATAATTAGAAATAATCCTGTATATTCATATGTAAAAAAAAAAAAACATGTCTTAAACTTTTCTCCTTTGTAAAAAAAATGTTTATGTAACCTGAATATTCAGATGATCCACATATAATTTTGTTTTCCCCTTCTGAGGCAGCTGAACATACACAAAAATTCCCATCTCTTGGCAAAGACTCCCTACAATGGGGAGAAAAAGGTATAGAGGAGGTATAGAAGTAGAGAAGGTAAAGAGAGGATATAGAGAGAAGGGAACTAATAATCATAAATAATCTATGCCATAAAACAGATATTGGGAAAGGATGGTTACTGGAAAAGGCTTTTGGAAAAGAAACCATCGGAAACAGTGTTCAGAGTTCCCTTTGCACACCCACAGATGTACAGTCACATTATAGCTGAGACATAACTGTGTCCTCAAAGGGAAATTGGGGGTTATGTACATGAAAATATGACAATTGTGAAAGAAAGAAATGTATAAATCTCGCAATCTGAACAAGCCAGAGGCTGCTGGGTTCCTTTTATTAAGTTTGCACGATTTTCATACTTGTAGGTTTGTCTGATTATGAGAATGCTGCAACACAAAATGTATTAACTGACACTTATTTTTATTTTTTTATTTTTAAATCAGTCTTTATAATGACTGATCCACCCAGGTGGATTCATTCTGTAAAGCAGCCTCAAAATACTTGGGTTTGAGTTGAATACCATAAATAATATCCACTTGTTCAATTTATAGATATCAGAGAATGCTAGAATGATTCAAGACCATCTCATCCCACCCCTCTGCCAAGGGCAGGAACATCTTCCACCAGACCAGGTTGCTCTGGGCAACCTGTGCCAGGGCCTCCCCACACTCACAGCCAGGAATTCCTGCCCAATATCCCACCTAACCCTGCCCTCTGGCACTGGGAAGCCATTCCCTGTGTCCTGTCCCTCCATCCCTTGTCCCCAGTCCCTCTCCAG
>JAWWES010000081.1:2291945-2321652 GCA_035583135.1 Lophotriccus pileatus | reverse complement strand
TTCCTTTCCTTTCCTTTCCTTTCCTTTCCTTTCCTTTCCTTTCCTTTCCTTTCCTTTCCTTTCCTTTCCTTTCCCTCTTTTCCTTCTTTCCCTCTTTTCCTTTCTCCTCTCCTCTCCAGAGGTGGCAAAGCAAAGGAAATGTGTGTATATATCTCTTTTTAACAGTCACTGTAAATACCCAACTGTACTCAAGACCATTAATGGGGAATGTTTAACAGACAAACAAGAGGCCAAACCCACCCACTCAACTATTCCCATTTCAGAGCATCTGCAAGTGATCCGTGTCTGTCCAAAGTAACAAGTGGTTGCTGTGCAGTTGTGATCCTTGGTTGCCAAACTGATCCCAGTCCGTGAACGGACATGACTGTTGTCATTTTTCCACTTGGATTCTGTTTTGGGTTGGATTTGCCTATTTTTGTTTTCCCCCAGTCAAACCTGTCTGAGCCCGTCCCTTGTCTTTTGGCACGTGAATTTCTGCAATGTTTCTCTTTTGAGTCTTAGGATGGAGCTGCTCTGTGCTTGGGTTAATCAAACCATTCAGGAAGATCTCCAGAAAATTAAGCTGGATTCAGTCAGACGTTCCCAGTGGACTTAAAGGAACAGCTGTGCCAATGTGAAACTGCCTCTCACTGCAGGAACTCCAGGCAGGAGCAGTGGGATCCTCTGTGATTTCCCGTACCCGGGGACACTTCTGAGATGGTTTGTGTAAAAGTGAAGCTGTGAATTTTCTAAAAGGGCCCTGCAGTTAAGATATACCTATATTTTTTTGGCATTGATCATTTGGATTCTTTGAATCACAAAAATAACTGTCCCTTCCCTCCCACCTTAAGAGCAGAAGTCCATTCCAGGGTGGTCTTTCCCTGCAGATGACCTTGGACCCTCTGCATCCGCGGCCAAACGCGGCATTGGTGTTTTGGGGTCGTGCTGTCACACAGCCTGTGGTGCCTCTGCAACCTCTTGGACTCCTGTGTGTTGACTCTGCCCTTCCAGAGGCACAGGAAGGATCTGGCACAACATCCTGGAAGGTAAAAATCATCTGCATTTGGTGACCAATGAGCAACGAAACCGAACAACGGGATGGTGCGAAAGGAAAACATAAACACTTTGGAGGACTTCCCACACCCGGCAGTTTTGTCTCCTTTTGGACATTCTGTTTGTTCAAGCACTAATGTTCTTACTGCTTTTTTTTTTTTTTTTGGGGTGTGGGGAGGAACTAGAATGTTCTTTCAACCTTTGCCTTGTAGTTGAAGCCACGACTGGTACTTACCTACTTCAATCCAGTGTCAATGATGTCAATTCTTGAGAGTCTTTATCCAGAGCATAAAGGCTTCGAGGAGCATCCTAGTGCTCACTTCACTTTGGATTTATGAACTGATATATATATATATATATATATAAAATATATATATATGTGTGTGTATGTGCATATATTAAAGACAAAAACCAGAAATGACACTTTAAATGTGAAATTTTGAACTGAAACTAACGGCAACCAGGAAATTCAAAATTCAGGCTGGTTCTTTGCTGTTCGCTGACGTGATCATAAACTCAAAAAGAAAAAAACCACAAAAATAAAAAAAAGAAAGGAAATACTTCGAATTTTAGTGTCAGCTGAGTGTGAGCTTTTAATTTCGCTGGTTTTGTTGGTTTAAATAAAAAAAATATTTAATGTCATTTTAAGCAAAGGTTTTTAAAAATAATCCTAGTTTACTTATTTTTAAAAGGAGGGAAATAAGGTCTCAGAAAGTTGTGAAAGGAATATTAGTTGTAATAATCCTCAACACATGTAGTGCTTTGTGGGGCGTGATCTGCTCTCAACTGCAGCAGCTTAAATGAATGTAAAAAATAATTTGAAATAGGAATATTGATCGAAGTCACATTGGTACAGGATCAGGCTCTTACAAGATGGTTCCACCCCTGTCATGTGAAATCTACCCTTGCACAGAGGACCAGTAAAGAGTTTAAACCACTTCTATTATACTCCAGGTACTTAAGTGGAATTTATATGATCCAGACACCTTTTTTTCCAAGTCTACAGCACTGATTTGCTGCTCTGAGAGCAGAACTGGTCACCCTCTTCCCAGCTCTCTGCAAGTGTTTTTTAACTGATGGAATGGCCCTTCCTCTCTCATTAGATGCTATTTGAGAAGGTTTCCCCTGCACTTGGAAGCCTGGCCATTTTTGAAATCTAAAGTTAAATGAACAGATACCATCAGGTCTGTGTTTCCTGCAGTGTGGGCTTTCACGAATATTATATTGACAATACTGTATTATTTACAAAAGAAGTTATCAAAAGCTCTATTTTGCATGACTAGTTTTCAAGCATTAATAAATTAGAACTTTTGAGATAAAACACATTGAACTACTGCCTGTAGCTGGAGACTTTTTGCCACGTTTCGGTCCAGAGCAAGAAGGTGTTTGGATCTTTTATCTTTTAATTTATTTTCGTTGTTGTTGTTGTTGTTGAAGCTTTTCCTGAGTTTATTTTGGGATTTTGTTGTTTCCCTGGCTGTCCTACAGTGCTCTGCAATTTGAGTTGGTGGATCTCAGTCCAGTGCCTCGTGGATAAATGTCCACATCACCAAAACCACCCTCGAATCCTGCACGCTGGAGACCAGGCCCTGAGCTCAACTAAAACCAGGACAGAAAACTCCTGTTGTTGTTGTTGTTGTTGTTATTGTTGTTGTTGTTAGAACAAACCCTTTTCACTTAGGATTGGGATCTGGCCTCAGCACATCGTTATTGCTCTTTATTTTTGGTGGTCTCAGCAAGAGAATCCAAGGGTGGAATAGTCATGAAAACCTGGACTTGCCCCTTAATTCCTGGAGCCAAGGCTCAGGAGCAAGACAAGTTGGAGAGCAGTGGAGGGGAAATTTCTGCTGTGGCAGACCCTTTGTTTCTTGTTCCAGCTGAAGTCTTTGGTACCGTTCACCAGCACTGAATTTCCTAGAGGAAAAGGTGCCTCTTGACACATTAAATGTATCCCCCAAACAACCCCCTTCTATGATGATTGGACTTACTGAAGTGCTGATGCACTTCACAGAAGTGGCTTTCCTCGGTCACCTGAACTTTCTCAGTGTTGCTGGAAAGGTCCTACTTGAGGTGTAAATAGTTACTGAACCCAGACTCTGGTGCCCTGGCACAAATTAGCTCTCCAGAAACCTTTCTGTTGAATGTAAGCTGCAGATGCTGCCCAGGCGTGGCCACCACTCCCAGTGGCTGTTGTTGTTCCCATTTGTTCCAGGAGGGAGGAAACCCCCCAGGTGGTTTTACTTCCAGGTGTGTGTAAATACCAACTGAGTGTAACAGTGCTTTGTTTGATTTTTCACTGTGAAATACATTTTGGAGCAAGGAAGGCTGTGTTCTTCAAAACAAAACACAATTAAAATCGAAACCAGTGTGCAGTGCTCCTTGAGCCATTTTTTTTTCTACCACGTCCACAATGTGTTTCCTGTCTAATTTTCTTACTTTGCTGTTATAAGTGTACAAAAAACTTCCTGTGCTGCAGCTTTTGTGACTATTTACTGTATCTAACCACTGTTTGATTATTGACTTGTCAGTGTGGAGTGCTGGTACTACAGGACAATTTACAGCCCAAAATGAACACTACAAAGGTGTATGGTAAAGGACGAGGCTTGTATTGTTGTTGCATGGTGACCTCACCTCCTTTACCTTCGCCTCCATTTAATATATCTGGAACTCAGAGCTCAGGTAAAGAAATTAATTGTTTAGTGGTGGGAATTTTTGTTTCATGGGGAAAATCTACCTGAGTTCCTCTGCATCACTGAAGGATTTGTATTTGAAAGCCAGGTGTTAAAATGGGGTAGGAGAAGGGACAGAGATGAAGGCAGGGGAGTCCAGAGCAAAATGCAAAAGAGGTGCAGTTTGGAAGTTAAATTAATTTGGTGTCTGGCTCCTCCTTTTCAGCATCTGTCTCTCATTGCAACTAAAAGACTGTGTCTTGCAACTGCCAGGCCAAACAACCACCAAACAACCACCAGAGCTGGGCATGACCTGCCTGTGCTGGTGATCTGAGATCACATCTGCAAAGGTGACTCTCCCCAGACTCGCTCCATCATCAGTGGCAAGTGGGTGATGCCTTCTAGAAGGGAGTGCAGAGCATCACAGAACCAACAGCCAAGGCTGGAAGTGACCTTGAACGACCATCTGGTCCAGCCTTCGTGAGAAAGGAGTTTAGTGAGGTTATTTAGCACCTTTCCAGTCACCTCTTGGAAGCCTCCACCAGTGGGGACTGTGCCACATCCCTGGGAGGTTGTTCCCATGAATGGTTGTTCCTCCTCTAAAAATCTCTTTTCTTAAATCAAAATGAAACCTGTCCTGGTGCAACTTGTACTAGTTCCTTCTGTGTTTTCCATGTGGATCCTTGTGAAGAAAGAACTTCATCCTCTTTGTAGCCACCCTTTTGGGACTGGAATAGTGTGAATAGGTTCCTGCTGAGCCCTCTCTTCTCCATGGAGAAACTCCTTCAGTCTTTCTTCACTTACCCCATTGTCCATCCCTTTGACCACCTTCATGGTCCTCCTTTGGACCTTCTCCAGTCTGGGCACCTTTCTTGAACTGTGAGGACCAGAATTGGACACAATATCATTTCTTGGACTCCTCCTGGAAACCTGACCTTGGAGAATCTGATCCTTTTCCAGCAGAGACAGAAGGATTAGTTGCCATTAATTTGCCTTGACAGCGCCATTTTGCAAAACTGTGGCTTTTCATAGTATTTTCATGGCCATGGTGGATGAAATTCTGCTCCTCAATAGCACAAAAGCTTCAGTGCTTGCTTCTGGTTATGTCAGAGATTCAGAGGGTGTTTTCTTAATCCCATGGACAAAAGAAATCAGTTGCTGAAAATAAGCAAAGCCAAAATGAGCAAGAACAAAACATATTTAGTCAATGTGAAGGAAGATCTGTAATTGCCATTATTCCATATTATAATATTCCCACTCCTAAACTGATCACCTCTCCTGTTAAAATTCAGTAGGCTTTTCTTTTTCTCACCTTCTCTTCCCACTGGAAAGTTATTGCAAAACTTTTCTCTTTGGGCAGTTAGAAACCTTTTTTTTTTTCTCCTGAATTCCAAGTTCAAATAATTCCTGGCTCTTCTAGGTTCCTTTTCATACCAGTCTTGCCTCCAATTTCTCTCTCTCTTCCTGAGGTATAAACAGCTTTATTTCAGATGAAGTCTGCAGTTTGTCTTTGATCATACAGCTGAAAGATAAGCCTAAAAAAAAAAAAATCATGCTATTAAACTGCATTTGTTTCAGCTCTAATCCAAATCTGGACAGAAAAACAACGTAAGGAATCAAACACAGATGTGAATCCATGCAGAATAGCAGGAAAAATACCTGGAAGCAGCAGGACAAGCACCCTGGGATAAAAAGAGAAAAAAAAGAGAAAAAGAAAAAAAGGAAAAATAAAAACTAAAAAATAGAATTCCAGTTCTTGAAAGTCTATAAATGGTATTTGGTTTTTAAGTAATTTCATTCAGCCAGACCTAAAGGGAAAGTAATTCCAATATTTTCCCTTTCTGTTTGCAGTTATGATCTTCCAAGAGAAGCTGTTTCCAGTTAGAGAGATAGGACACATACTCAGTCAAAATACTACAAGAAATCATCATTTAAATGGGCTAAAAGACACTGAATGTGTCAGTTTGTGAGGTTTCAGTGCTCATGTGTCTGACAATGCTACTAAATCCCTACTAGATCTGGTCTGCAAACCATAAAAATATCCAGCTTTATTTTTCCAGTCCAGCCCTGACAAAATTAGAGATAAAAATTTAGGTGTCATAGAAAAAAAAATAAATGTCCAGAGTGATTTTAGCAAACAGTGGCAATAAAAGAAATGGAAACCTCATTAATTTAATTGCCTTTATCTGCCCTGTTATTCTAAATTGTTTTTTCAATAGGGTTTCAGAAACAATTGCTGATGTCAGGGGTTTCTAACCTGTGGTCTGTGAAGATCAAACTCCCTGAGTGGGATTCACTTCGAAACTCAGATACTGGACTTTATGATCTTGCTGCCTCTTGGAGTCCTGTTTTCCCACCTGTGAAATGTGCATAACGCAAAAAATACAACCAAATATCTCCTTTTTTTTAGTAGTTTTCCTCCTTAGGAGTTAAATATCAAGGGCTGTGTTAGATGTGTGCCCTTTTCAACATTGGGCACCTTCAGTATTAGAGAGTCTGGCCCATAATTAAAGTCCTGGAAAAGATCTTGTGTCCTTGAGCAGTCAGATAAGGAGGCACCCACACAACTCCACTTCAGACACCAATAGTGGAGGTGTCTTCCTTTGATCTGGTTTTTCCCCTTTGCAGTCAGAAGAGAGGAATTTCAGAGCTCAAAAGTAAAAAAAAATCATATTTTTTGATGTCAACTCGTAGGGGAGATGATTCACACTTTGCAAGGGTTTCTTTGCCCCAGGAGGTGGAGGTGGCTGGATTGGAGACAGATGTTGACACTGTGGAAGCCTGGACAGAGATGGATTTTCCCCGGCAGCTTTGCCTGGTCACTGCTGTTCTGTTCCGTGCCTGCTGTGAGAAATAATGGCTTTGAAAAGCTTGGGGGTGGCTTCTGTTGGGTATCAGCAGCCAGTTCTGAGGGAGGTGTTACTCCTGATCAAGGCTTGGTAGAGTTTTTAGGAGGTCTTATTCCCTCTGTTGGGTTGTGTCCATATGACCAGCACTTCTGTGTCCGGAAACAAACCATAGTACACAGTGCACATGCAGTGAAAAAGGGAACATTTAGGATTTCACCCTCTGCTTTCAGCAGTCAGGAACATGCAACCAGTTCAGAATTGCATTTAAAGGACAAATGAGGGCAATCTGGAGTGTGCAGCTGCAGTTAATGATGCTCTGATGTTAAGCTCCGTGTATATCTGTACTGAAGAGCTAAATTCAGCTAAATACACATTGTACTTTGTGTATGAAAACACACCAGCAGAGCTTGAACAATGTTTTGAACCTCGTGGTCTTTCACCTTCTTCTGATTCAAATTGCAATTTCCCATTGGCTTTCTTTTGGGGAATTCATCCATGTGAAGAATTACTGTGTGATATGACACTGTGTGATATGACACTCTTCAGTGTCTGAAATTCCTTAGGCTTCTGCATATGCCTTTCCCAATGGACTTTGTGCTTGCAGAGAAGTCTCAAGAGGCCTTTGTGTATCAGTATAATCTGTAAAAACAAATATTTGGTGTGTTCATTCTCTTTCCCTTCTACTTGTCAATTTAGTGGCAATGCAAACATGCTATAGCTCTGAGAAGTTATTGGATGGAAAGCTGTATTTTGGCTTTTGACTGTGTCAAGGTACAAAGTTATGGCCTGTTGGGTCTAATACTGACCTTTTTTATGGTCAAAACTGGTTTAACTGGTAATGGGATTTGGGGTTATTCAGCTTTGTTATGAGGTGGAAACACAGATATCAATTGCTGCTTTCTAACCTTTTTTGTGGTTTGAGAAATTGTTTTTAACATGTATACTGCTGTAGATGACACAATAAATGTATTATCATTTTGTATAAGTCTGTTCTGATATAAAATTGCACCAAAGAGAACTTTTTGTCTGTGAAGTTACAGGGTAGTGTATTTTTTTGTTGTTGTTCCTGCAGCAACAGACAGAGGGGGGTTTTTTGGGGGGGTTGAAATTTGCTTCCTTCCCCATGAGGAGGAGTCCACGGATTCTGCTGCTCCAAGTCAGTCCCGGATCAACCAGGAGTGAAGGTTTTGCCTTTAATGGGCCATGAACCCTCTTCCTTCACCATCAACCAGTGGAGTTACATGAGAAAGGTTTTTACCACCCTGAGCCAGTATCAAACATAATTAAGGTCTAATTACACCAATACAAAGGCAACACACTCTCCATGCAACTAAAGACTCCCTGTTTTGATCCACAGGTCTTTGGGGACCTAAATATTATTTCTGAGGGACCTAAACAGCAGAAAAATATTCTGTTGTCTTCAAACAAAGACCCTGTCAGTTGTCAAGGGTCAAAAAAAAGATTGGTCTCTATAAACCTCCTGTTGTGCTTCCAAGGCTTCATTTCTTTTACGGTGAAACCTAAAGAATTTAATTATTAAAGTTTAATGATTTTTAAATAGCAGGTACAAGCACATCACTGAAACAGAAGATGTGCTGTTTCTGATACCTTCATCCTCTGCTTCAGCTACTCTGAGTCTGTCTGTCCCTTATGGATCTGTGAATCTCCACACAGGCTCCATCCTCCCACCCTTGTCCTCCCTCATTGTTTGGCCAAAGTACAGATCTGTGGATCCTTGTCCTTTGATGGACACCCATTTATTGGAATTGGGGTTAGAAATGTGTCAGGGAGCAACCAGGGCTGGGGGTTGGAGATCCCCGTCCTACAGCCCTGCTGAGGCTGGACCTGGGATGAAAGGGGGTCCTGGGCCCACAGGCAGGTTGGGTGTTGGGAAGGACTGGGCAGATAAATGGATTTCCTTTTCTGCTCTACTTCAGATCCCCGTAAATACACTTTTACATGAATTTACTGTGACCTAAAGCAACCTCAGACCTTTCTTTGTCCACCCTGTGCAGAAGGGCTGCATCAGTCTCTACCTCACTGACCGTGGAGACCAGCAAATGCAGGGCACAGAACTTGTAAAAAGCCTCATTTCTAAAAGTCACATCTAGTCTAAGTGATTGTTTTTTAAGGCTCCTTTTATAGTTAAGAGGCAGAGAAAGAAAAGGCACCTCCCAAAGCATTTCAGCTCACTCCAGAAGTCCTTTATAAGTCTCCACTATTTTAAAGGCACAACATCACACTCATAGCAATTTGCTCCAAAACCCAGACATGCCTGGTTTAAAGGAGGAAAACCTCATTTGCAAGGTCTGTCAACACACCAAGGAGCAGAGTGCCTGGAATTCAGTTGCATTTTATTCAGTTGAAAAAAACCTCGCTCAGACACTCCAATAATTCTTGCTCTGGGTGCATTAGGCAGCCTTGGGGAAGCTCTGCATTGGAAAAGCAGGTGAAGTTGGTAGCTGGAGGGATTTCTTTTAATCTGGAGCCCACATAATCAAACTTTCTGAAAAGGTCACAAACCATCAGAGCTAAAATTCTACTCTCTGAGAGGAATTTCAGCTACATTAACAACCTTTGGTGCAACACCTCAAAAAACTCAGCTGAAACAGCTGGGTTTGATCTTTCCAGGTTGTCATGCAGTTTGTAAAGGAATTTTTAAAAAATAATACTTGAAGAGTTAAGCTGTGTAAAAGACACCAGGGGATTAAAGGAAGAGAAAGCAGCTCTTCCTGGCTGATTAATTCATTAATCCTTTGCAGCTGCCCTTTATTAGTAATTTAAATCTCGGGACAGGCTGTAGCTCCGGTTCCCGTTGGTGTGAGCAGGGGGCAGTGTTTGGGAGCACAGCCTGGCTTTCTGGAGCTCACACATCCCAACAAGCCACAGCATTCCCAGCTCCAGGAGAGGGCAGTGGCTCCACACAGAACACGCAGCGCTGCTAAACCCAGCTTAGTGACAACCTTTTGCTGCCTTCCTTGAGGAGGAAGATATCCCTGAAGTATTCCCGACTCCCACACACCCCTCAGGTGTGTCATCACGAAGGGATGAACAGCCTTTTCACAGCCCAAATAAAATCTCGATCCGTGAAACTTTTGCACACCCCAAGATTATTAAACCTTTTTTTTTTAATAAAGTCTCAAATGAACTACCCACACTGACATAAATTAAATTTGCAAACTCACAACAGCTGTAATTATCACTTGAATTTAATAGCTGTACATCAGACAAATGTGTTCTCATCACAATGCTTTTCAGCAGATTGAAACAACACAGCAGCAAAGGTTACTTTGACAAGTAAAACTGATAAGGATTCTGATTGTCAGAACAGACAAAACTACTCATTGCAAAGAACACACGATTTATTGGGACAGGTGGGTTAAATGCCTAATTAACAAATAACTCATTTGAACCATATTAACAGAAACCTGGACAATTCATCTCTGCTCCAATAACAGAACCAGAGATGAAGCACCTAAAACCAACAAAGAGGTTTCCACGAGTCAAATGTCTGTTGACCTAAATAATTCACCAAGAGCAGAGCAAACTGAGGGGCTGGAACACTATTTTATTTTTTGTTTAAGCTAGACTGATGCTGCAGTTCACAGAGAGCCAGGAGGTACGTGGATGGCTGTGGTCTCCAGCAGTGCTTCCAAGTCTGATGCAGGTTCTCCTGGGAATGATCCTGTCTCGAAAGGAGCTGGAGTTGTGTCTTGTGTGCCTTTCTTTACTTTTGGAGAGGTTGAGGTAGAGTCCAACTCAGTCCTGAAGAAAGGGGAAGTGATGCAAGGACGACATTGGTTCTGTGCTTTACTGGGCCATACTTTGGCTCACAAGACCTCACTGTTGTGTGGATGACTCTGTCCCCTGGAACATCATCCAGTGGAGGGATAGCGAGCTGAGTAACACTGAGACAATCACAGCTATCACAGCTATTCAGTCCTCAAAGGCAGGTCTCTCAAAAAAAGCACAAAAGCACAGTTTAATTGTGTGTTCACTGATGGATCCAGCTCATCTTCAGGGTTATGGCAACAGGGCTGTTCCAGCTCACAAAGAGCAGCATCTGAGCACTAAAACCAGGTTTATAAGTCATTCTGAGCTCAAGGCAGCCCAGCTGGACTCTGCATTGGGTTTGCTCTCATGTCTTCCTTCATCCATGCTCTGCCTAATATTCAACTGATCCATGTTTTCCCATGGAAAAGAAAGTTTGGGATCCTCTGACCTGATTTAATCTCTTTTCAATAGGCATGGAAGGTAAACACCCGAGCAGATATTGTAACTACCTGTTTGGGTTTTTTTTTTTGTGGCCCTCGAGACACCTTGAGATTCCTTTTAAAGGAGTTTGCTGTTCCACAGGTGGTGCTTGGCAAGTTTCTGTTCTTAATTCCCACTAAACTGACTCAAGCTGTCTGAAAACAACACCAGTAATTATTGTGACAAAGCTTGGCCACCAAATAACTCTTTCAAATGGAGATTAGGAATAGTGCACTTGAAAATTGGAACATTTGGGAAACACTAACAGAGACATGACAAACATGCCCGGCCTGGGGAGAATTAATGTAGGTTCTATTTGTACTTCTTGGGGTGCTAAGCTGTTGATTCACACTAACCCCAGGCCTGGCTTTTCACAACAAAACAAGTGGATTTTATACACTTAAGGGGAGAAAGAACCAGGGTTGGGATGTGAATCTGTAGCAGGTGAGAAAAGCAGCTCCCGTCCAGGACAAGGAATTCACAGAACCCACACTCTGGAAAGCCCAAAGGCTCCCCTTTGCCATCTCTCAGGTAGCACATCCCAAAGCCACAGCCAGAAAAGCCTCAGACAGTGGTTACACCGTTGTGGTACCCAGAGGGTTTCCTTTTGGGACTGATTTTCTCCAGCAGTGACAACTGAGTGACGTAGTTGACAGGGCTGTTTTCCCTGGACAAAGGGCCGTGTTTGTGTGTGAAGGTCAGGTATTCCTGATACTGCCACTTGCACAGTTGTTTCTTCAGTTCAGTTTGGACCTACAGAAAAGGGAGTTCAAAACAAAGAAACAGCAAATTAAGGCCAGGTGGGCATTGCAGGTAAAATATGCCAGAATATGCCTGACTACTTAGCCCGGAGTCACAAAGGCACCAGGAAAACCAGGATTAATCCTCAACATATTTTTAGAAGCACTTGAACTTTTGAAAATAAATAGACCTAATTTCAAAAATTCAAGGGATGACATGCAGAAGTAGATTAAAAGAGAGGCTTCCTCCTCCAACCCAGTATTCCAGTGCTATGCCAGCAAACTCGAGGCCCTTCAGCCCTCCCGTGTATAATCCCAGCCTCGGTTTCATCCCGTAGGAATAACACCTTTCCTGGCAGCAGCACAGTCTCTCACATTGCCACATTGTCACTGGGAAGGAGAGCATTCTGTATTTAGAGCCAGTCTTGAAGGCCCTCTCTCAGAACAGCACTGGAATGGCCATTATAAATTGTTTTCCTGAGTAACAAAAGTATTTTAGGCATTGTTCACCCACGGGTAGGATTAATTACACCTTTAGCCATCCCTGTGAGGTGCTGGAGCGTGTCCAGAGAAGGGCAATGAAGCTGGTGAAGGGTCTGGAGAGTCAGCCCTGTGAGGAGCAGCTGAGGGGGCTGGGGGTGTTCACTCTGGAGAAAAGGAGATTCAAGGGAGACCTTTTTGCTCCTTACACCCCCCTGACAGGAGGCTGTGGGTGGGGGGTCAGCCTTTTCTCCCAGACAACAAACAGAAAACAAGAATTGGCCTCAAGCTGTGCCAGGGGAGGAGGGTCAGGTTGGAATCAGGAAGAATTTTTTCATTGAAAGGGTTGTTAAGAATTGGCAGGGGCTGCCCAGGGAGGTTTGGAGTCCCCAGCCCTGGAGGTGTCCCAGGAAGGCTTGGCTGTGGCACTCAGAGCTCTGGGCTGGGGACAAGGTGGGGATGGGGCACAGGGGGGATTGGATGATCTTGGAGAGCTTTTCCAACATTAATGATTCTGTGATTCTATAAGAAATGCCCACTCTGATCTAGAGGGGAGATTGGAGCCACCCTTGGTGGTCGTTCTTCTCATCTAGCCTACACCCTTTTCTGAGGGTAAGACATGTTTTTACATTTTCCCCTCAATTTTGGTTCCTTCTGCTCTTTTGGGGACAGGGCCAGCAAATTTAGTCAGGTTTGGAAACGGCAGGAACAGCTAAAATGTACTGCAGGGAACTTCTGCAAACTGTAACGGTGTTAGAAAAGCAGGAAAGAAAGGGCTGGAGCAAAATTAGGGAATGCACAGGGCCATGCTGGAAAAGGGAAAAGAGAAAAGGGAAAAAAGGGGAAATGGGGGAAAAAGGGGAAAAAAAGGGGGGAAAGGAGGAAAAAGAGGAAAAGGAGGGAAATGGGGGGGAAAGAGGGAAATGGGGAAAAAAAAGGAATAAAAGGAGGTAAGGGGGAAAGGGGGAAATGGGGGGGGGGAGGGAAAAAAGGAAAAAGGGGAAAAATAGGGAAAATGGAGGGAAAAGGAGAAAAAAGGGGGGGAAAGGGGAAAAAGGGGGGAAAAGGGGAAAAAAGGGGTTAAGGGGAAAAAAGGGAAAAAAGGAAAAAGGGGGGAAGGGAAAAAAGGGAAAAATAGGTAAAAAGAGGGAGAAAAGGGGGAAAAAGGGGAAGGGGGAAAGGAAGAAAGGGAAAAGGGGAAAAGAGAAAAGGAGGAAAGGGAAAAAAGGGGAAAGGAAGAAACTCACTGGGAGAAAATAAAGATAGTAAGGAGCATCACAAGCTTTCCATTGAGACACCACAGTGACAGGCATCAGACACAAAGCAGGAGACAAATCCCTGGCAGGAAAGTCAGGAAGCATTTGGGGAGGCTCACGACTCCAAAGGTCATTTGTGTCCTCCTGCCAGAACTGGGTGAACACAAATAAAGGCAAGGAAGGTACCGAGGGGAAAGGAAAGCTCTGGGCACGTCAGGCTTTCAGCAGCAGATCAAAGCACTGATCTGTTCTGGAAATAGGAAAAGAAATTAAAACCCAGGGGGGCCCCTGGGCTTTAAAGGTTTGGATGAGCTGATGTGCTCGTTACTCACCTCGGCGTTGGAGAAGCAATAGAGAAGAGCGACAACAAAACCCTGGCACAGGGAGGGGAGGGGGGAAAGAAGGCAATAATCAGGATTTAAAGCATAGAATCAGTGACAGACAGCAGGTTTCATTCACAATTTGATTAAGGCAGACAGCAAAAAAGTATAATGTTTTCCATTTTTTCCATTGGAAGTCGGGTGGGGTGGCACTATTTATTGAGCTTTCATAATAGAATTAAATTCCTCAAGGGACTGGTGATATTATAGGTATATTATTGCCCTTGTATGGGGACAGTAAGGACTGATTTGCTGTTTGTTGTATCCTGCAAACAACTTCTCCCTCAGATAAGGGAGTAGGGGCATCTGTCTTCCTCTGATCTATATTTACAATAGTGAATAAACTTATTGCAAAGTGTACCATCCCCTCTCAGATCCACGATGTTGTCCTGACTGGCAGAATGACAAAATAAAGCATGAAACATTAACATGATTCACCACTCCTAAGGGGTAAAGGCAGAGAAGGTTGTTATATATTCTCCTGATTTTTCCATCCCTCTTACCCTTATTTTTATTACATGTGAAATCATTTTCAATCAGTTCGCCTCTACCCTGTCTTCATGGAACTCTTGTTGTTCAATCTAAACCTAAACCTAATTTAATATATTGTTATCCAATATACTGTTATTCAATACAGGTAGATGTTGTATTTTCTTTGTCATTTTTAATATGAAGCCTGACTCAGGATTCAAAAGTAGTTTGAGATTTCAAGTAATGACAAGGGAGCCAAAACCAGACGGGCCGCTGAAGGAGGACGATGGAATGTGTGTGCTGGATTTGGACACGTTGATAAAAACCCGCTGTAATAACCAAGCTGAGTGTGGGGTGGTACAGATTAAACCCCTTAGGCTTGTTAAACATTTTGCCCACCTTACCTGGAAAGAACCCAAGCCCAGCTCAATGTAAAGCCGAGCTTCCAGCCCTGTGCTCTCTGGGAAGAACGCAAATACGATGTAGTGCACTCCAAAGAGGGGGATCAAAAGCAACGTGGATTTAGCAAGTCTCCTGGGAACCCAAGGATTAAAAAACAAGGCAGTGTGAGAAACATAGAATTAGTGACAGCAATTATATGTTGGAGCAATATTTTAACCCATAATGGAGGCAACTACACCAGGGAACTTATGGAAAGATCTCCATAATCACGAAGTGGTTCATAAACAGTAAGGACTAGGTTTGGTTACCAGGACATCAACAGCATGTTACTGCTAAGAATTTAAAGGAAATTTAACTTAAATCTGCATCTTTCTCCGTGTGGCCAGTTGTGGATTCAATCAGTGTTTACACTTTCAATCTGGGTCCTTTTACAGCTGTAAAAACTTTCTGCTTTACTTTTCTCATTGTCCCCACCCCACCATTTTTCCCCTTGAAGAAAGAGAGAGAGAGGTGATATTTGAGATGAAAAGGAACATTGAGAATGTTATTTCTCCTGGGAATTTCTCTATTAGAAGAAGAGCAGAACATTTTGTGCTGCTGCCCATAAAATCTTTCTCATATCAGAACAGGTCAATATTAAGAAACCCAGAAATACTCACATGAAGTGGCTCGAGTGGCTCCCTCCTCCCTCCTGAGATTTGAGTTTATGGACTAGAATTCTGATCACATTAATAAATATGATAAAATTAATCTGAAAAGACAAGGCAAAACCTGTAAATTTATTACAGGCCAGGAGGTACCTTCAGCTGACACGAATGACTGAAAATCCCCAGCCAGAGGAATTTTAGTGCCATAAACAAGAGCAGGTCTGTTCTCAGACCAAATCAATAGCATCATAAATAATAATTATTTTTCCCACCAATATGTATTTATACATAAAATTCGGTGAAATTTATGTTGAATTAATTTAAACCTACACATCTCAATCTCTTTTTATTATATTATTTTATTTATATTAATGTTTCTTGCCAACAGCTCACAGATCTTACGGGGTTTAAACAGTCCCTCCTGTTCCCTTCATTGTTTGGGAGAGGGGTTATAACAGATAATAAACCTGAATGACATGGTACTCACTCCCTAAATTCAGGTGGTGTAAATGGGTAGAAAAGGGATATTTTTTTGTGTTAAGTTTACATCCCAAGAACTTATTTAAAAAATAAATCAGATAAAATTATTTTTAAGTTATACCAGATAAAATTATTTTTCATATACACCAGGTAAGATGATCCCTATGCAGATACTCAAGGGAAAATGAAAAAAACCAAATCACACATACTAAAACAGTTATCAGGATGGGGCCCTTGATGATCCATAACACCACTCCGTTCTCATCATCATCCCAACATCTGAAAGCACAAGCAAAACGTGTAATTTTATCTGTCCCATGTGAGCTTTCATGACACACCAAAGCACTTCTGTCACAGAAAAAGAAAGTTTAAATCCCTGCCTAAATGTCCCTGACAGCACTGGTGCCCTCTCCGAAATCTCTGTGTAACTCAGTTTAAAGGGAATTTATCCTGGAAGAAGCAAAGATTGAAGGACCAAAGGAAAACCAAGAAATTTGTATTTTCAGGCTCCTTTGCTGCTCCTCTCCCTGCTCTCCATCACTCATCCGAGTTCTGAGCAGGAAGGTGTTAAAGAGCCTCTTTTCCAACTGATTATCCGTGTGAAATGACCTGGACACCTTCAGGACAGCTTTTAGTAAGCAATATTTGTATCTGGCTCTCAGATTAAAAGATGAAAATAGAATAAAAATCAAATAATGAGATGGAAACAAATTAACGGGACGTGATGTCTTTGTTTGGGAGGTTCTTATTTGCGAAGGTTGGGGTCAGTAATTTATGGCTTGTTTTAAGCAGAAACAGCTAATTTATTAAAATATAATAATTTTCTTATAGATAATTATATAAAGATGATATATTATTATATTTTTCCTATATGTAATTATATACAATTATATAAACAATATATTTTATTGAAATACAATTATTTCAGGACTGGCCATTAGGGAACTAAATGAAATTCCAGTAGTTATCACCAAGGTTTTATTATCACATACACAAACATCAGAATCAGAAGAATCCAAACTGTTTTCTCACTGACTTCCATATGAAATGTAAAGATTAGAACAGAATTCCACAAAAACCAGGATATCCTCGTCTTCCTTTTCCAAGCTCTAACTTACCCAGTGTTTTGTTGGTGGATTCTTGTGAGCACCCAAGCAAACAGCACAGCAGCAGGAGCTCCTAGGCAAATGATGGGCCAGACAATTTTAAATAACTTTATGAAAGAACTCAACTTCCAGTTCAAGGTGGGGGGAAAAAAAGGAATACAAGGGCAGGAGGATTTAAAAAAAAACAACAAAGGAGAATAAGGGGTGCTGTGAAACTGCATTTTGAAAAGTAAATGTTAAGAATTACTAAAGGTTTGCCTATGAATTAAAAGCATTTGTGAACCATTTATTTACCTGGAGCTCTTTTATCCTGTGAATTGTGGTCAACATCCAACTTTTTGTGCACTAGGTGGGAGAATTCACATTTCTGTCCTAAGGGTTCTCTCCTAATCACTCTGGACCCACCAGCTGATAAGAATTCCATGAAAATTTAATTAAATCCAGCAACTGGTGATTTCTATTCCCACTTTTTACTGCTTATCCTTCTACATTTATGACTGATTTGGTTTTAAGAAGGCCTATAAAGTTGAAATTGCTTTTGCTGTCTTTCTGTGGAATTGAATTTCCAAAGACCAAGTGACTTTGGAAGCTGCAGAACAAAAGGGGGCTCTAATCTGAAACAGGTCACATTTTCCCTGATAAAACATAAATATAGAACTATAGAAATAAAGGTAACATCTTTCTAAATACCATTTGAGATCTGTTAGAAAGGCCTAGAAGCTGTTCTTCTAAATTTTAGCCTTTTGGTCGAGTCCTTTAAGCTGAGACCACGTTCAGTTCAAGTTGTCTGTTTAATTAACGAAGAGAAATATTTGCATCCTTATCACCTAATATCTGAGTTACCCCATTGATTCCAGAAGGAAATGAGGATTGCTACGTTATTAATTGAGTTGTTTCCTTTGTTATCTCAATTTAGCCATGATTAATCAAGGTCTGAGGGTCTAATTTCACACATCCATATTTGGAACGGCTCAAAAAAGTTTAATTGCATTCCATGAAGTCTGAGAACATCAACAGAAAGGATAAATTAATATTTACTTGAGGATAATTTGGATTTCACTGCTAAGGCAAAAAAAATGTCATTGTACCTGTTTAATTTGGGCGCCTCTGTTTTAAAATAGACAAGGTGAGGCACAGGAATATCTGAGAATCATAAACACAACTCTCTGCAGGGAAAGAAATTTTAGGTCTTACACATTCCTGTTCTGACAATCAGAGAAAATTTTAATTGCTGTGAAACCTCAAAAAAATTCCTAAAGCCGAGAGTTCTCTTTAAAACAAAACAAAAAAAGAAGAATTGTTTGATTCCTAGGCCTGAATTCCCATGATTTAAGATTAATCTACCAGGTTCTGTTTGGTAAAAGCAAAATGTCAGCTCTAAGTTAGTCACCCAAACTTCTTTAGTCAGTGGAGGAAGACAAAGTGTTTCTAGGATGTCACCCAGAAAAATAAATCATCATCTTGAGGACTGGATTAATCCCCACCAAGGTGATTGGTGTCAATAACCAATAAGATCAACAAATAAGATAAATAAATAGGATAAATAAATAAGGTACGAAAGGCACCACAATGAAGTGTGTTTTTCATGTGACAATACCCAATAAATGGGCAACTTTCCTCAGAATGGTGACACCTTTGACAGGCACATTTGGTCTCAAAACACACATTTGATCTGTTTGTGACAGCCAAGAGAAATGGTAAATAACCCAGAGAGGGAGGGAGTACTGACCCCAGCCAGTGAATATGAACCACCACACGAACTGCCTGCTGGAAACAAAGGTCAGCAGGAGCAGGGTTTGCAGGTAAATCCCTTCAATGAGAAGCCAGAAGAAATTGGCCAAAATACTGAACTGGAAAAATGCCACAGCAGCCTTACAGGCAACCTGCAAGGGCAGAGGGAGAAAAATAGGTTAAATCCACTGTCATTGTGTCTGGTTTCTCCCCAGGCAGATGCAAAATTCAGTGTTACCACACGAGAACAAAGAAATCCTAACAGTATTTCAGTAGGTTTGGGGTTCCATAATTTGAATTGACTTTATTTCAGGTTTTTTTGAAAGGGAAATACTGGTTTTCTCTGACAGATTAAATTCTTTGCTGGTAGAAACTGCTACAGCTTCATAAGACACAAGCACCTCACATATCAAAGCTGAGTGCAGCCACAGCACTTGGCCTTTTGTGCTGTTTGTGTTAAGATTTCAGTTCCAGCAAACTAAAGAGAAATGGGATTTAGGAACCCCAAGAATGAAATGTTCACTCAAGGATAAAGGAGAGGGGAGGTTCAGTACCGTTGACATCAGGCAGTGGTCCATAGTTTCATCTGCAAACAAAACAGCATCTTTGGTGAAAACAGCAATTGCTCTCAAGATAAAGGAGACAAACAGGTGCATGTGGATGTAATTCCGTGTGCAGTGGAATTTTCTGACATGGAAAGAGAAAATAAGAGTTGTTCTTCAACAGAAATCTCTCCTGGTCTCAGCAAAACTCAAACTACCAATGCCTTGCAAAGCAAACAAATGACCTGTCAGTGCCTGAGAGGGGGACAGACAGGAGGGAGCAGAGCAGTTATGATCTGTTTAAGCTAATAAAGGTTCCAGAATGGTTGTCCTTGGATCACCACACGTTTAGAGCAGATGCCAAAAGCAGGGAGTAACTGTGGGACTCTTGGGTCTATTACAACAATGCCCTTTAATTATTCTAAAGAACATTTTTTGTTGAATGAGCTTGCAAGAGGCTCAACAAGCTTTTCAGCCCCTGTCTGGTCAGAGAGAAGAGAAGGTTGAATGGGTGTCAGTCCCACACTGGGAGGTGGCTGCCAGAGAAGTGGTTGCCTTGCCCTAAACTACATTAGTTTGATGAGGAGCTGCTAAAGGAGCTGGGGGGGCTCAGGGGGGACCTTCTCACTCTCTGCAACTTCCAGACAGGAGGGTGTAGCCAAGTGGATATCAGGCTCTTCAGAGTAACAAGGACAGGACAGGAGGAAAAGGCCTCAAGTTGTGCCAGAGGAGGTTTAGGTTGGATATTAGGATTGCCAAGCACTGGCACAGGTTGCCCAGGGAAGTGGTTGGGTCACCACCCCCGTGGGTATTCAAAACACACGTAGATGTGGCACCCAAGGACGTGGTTTAGTGGTGGCCTTGGCAGTGCTGGGTTAATGGTTGGGCTTGAGGACCTCAAACATCTTTTCCAACCTAAATGATTCCATGATTCTATTTCCCCAGGTTGTCCTGTCCACACTTCTACCTCGAGCTGAGGGAATCTCCTTCAGGGTTTGGGCATACCAGCCTCGTGGTCCTGGGGTGTGACCTCTGAGAATGCCAACTCATCCCAATTAGGAAGCTGCTCCTGTGCTCTGCACTCCTGTCTGCACAGTGGCTTTAACTCTGCTCCAAGGGCATTGGAACCAGCCAAACCCATCAGGATCCATTTCCTGGTATCCATCATCCTCAAATGGAACACTGAAATTTATTTAAACCTCTTTCTGCAGCTCTCAGCTCTGGAAGCCTTTCACAGAGGGAATGGACAGTTTAGAATCACCTCTGGTTCGGGGCCATGAGGCTGTTTCTGCAGAGTATGTCCTGCCATGTGCTGAAGGAACTGTTATCTTATACTAATAGTGGGGTAAGTTTGGGCACTTCCACTGCATGGTGGCATTAAAGAGACTAAATCAGGCAGTTTGGATGTTTTAACATCTGCAGGGAAATATTACAGCACAGATAGAGAGAGACCCATCACCATCAACAGTTTAATGTCTTAGAATGATTAGAAAACAATAATTAAAAAAAACCAAAAACAAACCACAAAACAAAACCACAGAGGATCTGATAGAAATTAGGATGAGACTGTCCTAAGACATCCTGAAAAGGAGCCCATTTATATTTACCTGAAGGCAGCAAAGACAATCAGAGCTGTAACGAGCGAAGTCACTGATGCTGCATAGCCAGCGGTGTAGACACGCCAAAATGCAGAATAATAGGATTTCTGGGGGGAAAAGAGACACAGCCCCATGCAGGGGGTGCTGCAGGATGAATGCTGTAGGTGCTCATTTCACCAGGACACACCTTCCCTCACTGCTCAGCCCCACCACCCCTTGTGCTTGAGATCTGCTCCAGGTATTTCCTTCCATCACAAACATGTTTTGCTTTAAATCCTGCTTAGCCTCACACAGGAGACAGGTTTCACAGCCCACAGGCTCCTCTGACCCCTTTGACCATGTTCTACAGGGAAATTTTAACTTTTTTTTTTTAAGTAGCTCTGTTTTCTCCTGTTGGTACCTAAAGATTCTGGGGCGCTGAAACCTCCCGGTGGGTGATTTGTGAATCCTTCCCTTCAGACCCTGGGCCAGACTCCATAAACATTGATTTTCATAAACACCTGTGGCTAAAAGAGAAATAAAACTTGCAGTTTGTGGGTGAGGGAACTGAAACGCTGAGAAACAGCTCCATCATATTGTGGAGGTGGGAAAGTTTAAGCCATGAAAATCACCTCACAGTTTGGACAAAGAGCTCATTCCATTGCTTTGAACTCTAACACTATAAATTCTTTACAGTTCCTTTCTTTTCAGTTTAAGCACCCAATGCCATGAGAAAGAATGAAGCATGTTTCCATGGCTGTAACTATGCAAATTTTGTTCTGATCGACTACAAAATCACCTGATTATTTCAAATCCCAAGGAACTAAATTCTCCGAATCCAGGCAAGTTTCCTCCTTACAAATGCAATGGACACTTTGTTCTCTAATTGATTCCAAATCTCCTTATCCAAAAGGCTGCAATTCCAGGCTGAGACAAGTCATTAGCAATTTGAAGTAGAGCCATAAATAAATCATGTAACCCTGGCAAGACAGGAATCAATCTGGTGTTTCTGATACAGTCCTAATCTTTTATACAGTATTTTCATAACACAGGATAAAAAAAAAAAAAAGGAAAACAGGTCCTTCAATTGAATAATGAAGAATTTAAATTACTTTTATCTAGTTTTATAGGATACTTAAAAATCCCCAGCATTATACAAAGGACATCACAAGTGCTCACTGCACCTACAAAATACAAAGCAAGTGCTTCTCTTGGAATATAATTGGGATTCTTGTTACTTGCCTGTGTTTGCAAAGCATCAGAGATTGCTGATCTTATCTTCCTTTTCTAGTCAAACCTGGGGGATTTGACTGGAATGACAAGCTGAACACAGCCAGGGCCTCTGTACTGAAATCTTCCCTATTGGTGACATGTAAACAGAGCTGCTTGCTGGATTTTAAGCATTTATTTAGGGTTTTCTTAAGCATTTATCTTTCCAGCTCCCCTAAAGTGATAAAGAGGTACAAATATTCCTAATTTACAGGTGGGGAATCAAGCTCCAAATATCTTTACTGCCTGTTACAGCCATTCTAAGGTTCTAAGTTCATGTAGCCAAATTTCTGAAGCAAATTGAGTCTCCATTTCCCGAAGGTTTAGATCTGAGCTACTTTGTGCCTGGAGAACAAAATTATTAACTCCAGATAACACCCAGAGTGTTAGTGATGACAACCCTCCTCATCTTCTGTGTCTTGCTTTGATTTGTGATAAATGGCCAGGAGAAGTTCACCAGTGAGGGACCAGCAAAGTGTGAGGAGTTCCCGTCCCGGGGCCAAGGAGGGTGATGAGGAATTCAAGGGAATTCAAATCATAGGAAGATGTGGCGGTGAAAGAAATTCTGCAAGGGCTTAACTGAGTGCCAGTGATGGTCCTCAGACAGGACAAACTGAGGTTTGCTTCCTGCTCCAGGAACACCTAAATATGAAAATCATCATTTCCTAGAATGGTTTGGGTTGGAAGGGACCTTCAAAGGTCATCTAATTCCAACCCACCCACCATAGGCAGGGACATCTTCCCCTAGACCTGCTTGCTTAGGGTTCCCTGCTCAATGATATCCAAGAATTCCCTCACAAAGGTGTGCCTTGACCACCAGGCTATAAAGTTATGGACTATTTTTTTCTGATTCACTTAAAATCTGGTGGTGGTGGGGAAATCAACTGGAGGGATACAAAGGAATTTTCCCTGAAAAATTCCCTGCAGTGAGCTTGGTAGGGGTTCTTTGGGAGATGGGGTGCATGATGAGAATTCAAATCTCCTCTGTCAGAGAACCAAAGTCTTTTTCAGGCAGGAAAAGTGAACTAATCATGACTTTACTCATTAACAACAAGAGGGGAGGATCTCACTTTCTATTAAGCCTAATTCATTAAACAAGCGCTACATACACCTAAAATTTTTGAGTGTAGCACCAAAAATGGGTAGTTACTGGGTTCTGGCAGGAGTCAGGTGTGTGGAGCTACTCAGGACTCTCAGGAGAGGATGTTCTGAAGATGTTCAGAGGCAAAAAATAAAACACCCACCTGATCCTCAGGTGCTTTGCTGGAACCTTCATCAAATCCACAGGCAACAGTGTAGGGTGGGAATGGCTCTGACCAACGTGCCTCCTGCGTGCAATTCCTCTGAAGGAAACCTTCCACAGGAAAATAGAGAATTAATTTGGGGAGGGTGGTGCTGCTACTGCTGTTCTGGAAGTTTTGATGAGCAACAACAAGTTCTTATTTCTACTTTGATTCTTCAGTCAGGGGCTTACAGGTCTAGGCATGACCAGCAAGTTTAGCTGTGGGGATACAATATTCTATATATCACTGGAAAACCTGGAAATTCGTTTCAAGATGCAGTGGGACTTGAACCTTTCATGTGGGAAACCAGTTTTGTAAATTCAATCCTTACATGGAGGAAATCAAATTATACATCTGCAACCTATCTGGGGACTGTGGGCAAAGCCCTGAGCCAGCTGATCCATACTGGAAAACAGACACAAGTTTTAAACTTGGTCCTGCTCTGACTGAAGGATTGGACCAGATGACCTCAGTGGGTCCTTTCTAATATTAATTATTTTATGAGTGTATAAATCAGTGATTCTACAACATATTCCTTTCCAAATTTAACCTCACAGTGATATTACCCATCATTTTTAGACCACCAAAGAGAGGAGACAATTCAGTACAGCATAACACAAACAATATTGGCCACAAGCCAAGATGTGTATCTGGATGGCTATTTATGATATTGGGGCTAGATATTTATGATATTGGGGATCAGGAAAATATGCAGGAATCTTCAATTATGATAATTTATTTAAAATAAAATAATTTTTTAAAAATTGGGATAAAAAGAATAGGACAAAATCTTGCCATGGGTATTGGTGAACTCTTGGAAAAACTGTGGACAGGGAATTTTCACCACTTCCCCAAAAGTGGCTCTGGGCCAGCAGGTTAAACCATCCCAATCTCTGGCACATCCTGTAAGAAAAAAAAAAGTGCTTCTAAATAAAGAGAAACACGGAGAGAATCACACAGTTGGTTTTTTATAATGAGAATTGTTGTGGCTTTCCCTCTAATTCACATGCAAGAAGAGCCACAACAGGGCATGTGGCTCTGAAGTGAATTGTTTTCCTTGCTAACATATGCACTTGGCATTCCAGCTGGATTTCTTCCCACTTTATCTCCTGATAGGATGTACCTGAAATTCAAGCAGGCACAATCTGAAAGTCAAATCGCTTGGAGCTCTTTCCATTGTCAAAACAAGAGTCACCACAATTAAAACACTGAATAATTATTAGCACTTGAGATTTCTCATCGCTGGTTCCAGAGTCTGACTGGAAAACATCAGGCTTGGAAACTCAGCTTTAATTCCTTGATTTCATGTTAAAAATCTCCCAGTTTTACCTGGCTTGAAGGAACCAAGGGTGAAGTCCCAGTATTAGGAAAACAATAGTATTTTTGCTGTGGATTTCAAGGAGGATAAGATTCACCCCATCACTGGGAATAGGTGCTTCCATGAGGTTCCCTAAACCAGAGGCTGCTGGCTGATGACACGGGGAATGCTGCTGGCTCTGAGTCCACTAAAGAGGGTTTTCTCAAAGGTTTTGGTTAATCCCAGGTTCGTCACAGATGCGTCACACTGAGACTGCCAGCTGTGGGCCAGGAGGTGTGGGGGCAGCACAGACAAATTGCCAGCAGGTAAATGTGCCAGAACAAAGGAATAATAATAAAAAAAAAGCCTCATTCTGCAGCCCAAAGGAACCCCCAGATGGTGTTAAGATGGATATAAAGCTGTGCAGAGGAGTTTGGGTTGGGAGGTGTGATTTTCTTTCATGACTCTTCTCTGGTTCCTCTGTGAGGGATGATAAAGGCAAAGCTAAAATCATCAGGAGCTGAAATGTGGCAGGAATATCCCTCACCTGCAGCTGAGCTGAGCTGCTCTCTGCCTTCCAAAAGGAGAGTCCTGAGAATCTCCCACACCATTATCCTCACCCGACCCTTGGAAGGATGCAATTCCTGGTATCCCCAATCTGCCAGATGGCAAAATAGGGGCTCTGCTTCATTAACTACGGTTTTAATTGCCTAAAATCCGCCAGCTAATCTTAGCTCTGTTCCCTTTGCAGTCAGCAGAAAGAGGCAGTGACTTCCAGCCCGTGATTCATCCCAAATATCGGTGGCTTCTTTCTGAGGGCAGGATGAATCACTGGCTGCAAATACCTGGGTCTGGTTGATGATTATACCCTAAAGTAGCTGCTAATGTTTTAATTATTAAAGCCAGGTAATGTCAGTCCCTCTTAGACACTCAGTGGCCCACACACTTAGACTCAGCAACTGAAGTGGCCCTTCTTAGAGGGACTATAAAAAATCCGAAGAGCTGGCTCTAAAAATCTACTTTTTTTGGCAATGTGGGGTTAAAAATGAGATTCCCTTCCTTGTGTTTTAAGTCTTAAATTTGGCATAATTTCTCCAGTTTGTATCAAAGAAACCACAGAGTGCAGAAGCCAAAAGGGAATTTTTCATGCCAAGGTTTTCAAGACAGTTGTGGGTGTCCAAGTCACCAGAGACTCCATAAACTGCAGCAGGAGTTGTGTCAAGTAATGTTGACATCACAGATATTCAAGCATTGCTCAGTAATCCAGAGCTGCTTCTTTTTTAGACAATGGAGGGAAAATAAGTATTTTTCCAAGCTTGATTCATTTGACCTGTTTTACACATCTGCTTCAAAATGAGGCACTCTGGCTGCTGCTGACACTCATTAGGCAGTGCTCTGGAAAACAGGAATGGTATGGAACTACTTCAGATCAAAACCTCTGCAACACAGACTGATCCCAGCACAGCCTCTCTGGGACTCTGCAGATTGTGATCCTTCTGTTTGTCTGCCAGAAGCCCTGAAAACTGAAATAAAAGCTGTGGGCTCTTCACTGATTTTAGTCTGGTTTTATCCTCCAGATAAAATATTGGAGATAAACGGGTTTTCTGGATCTAATGTTTAATTTTAAAACACCTTGAGAAAGGCTGTGAACATGTGAATGATTCCCAACATGATCTAATCCCACACGTTTTTCAGCGTCTTCTGTGGAAGTTTCTTTGGAGTTTTGGGTGTAAGTAAAGAACACACCGAACACTTTTTAGTGTTAGACATTCCAAGCAGGGTTTCCTGGCTCCTAAACTCGCCAGAGTGTGATCCAATCACCTTAGTTTCACTTTGTAGTAATAAAGTGAAATTCTACTGGAGAAAATGGTTCATTTCATTCCAAAGTGTCCAAAATGCAATGAAATGTGTTCTAGAGACACCCACCTTCCTCCAGGTACTTGAAGATAACCCAAGAAGACAAATCCTAAGACAAAAAGACAAACCCTAAGACACTGAGCTTTTAAAGATGCCTAAAATGAGGCAAGGCAAAATCCTAGCCTACAGAAGAAGCACTTCAAGCTATTCAGGAACCAAATAAAACAGGAATTAAAGCCTGACTCGGGAGAACAAACAGTATCTGACACTGTGCCCACGGAAAGATACCCAAGGGATGTTCAGAGTTTGACAATCAGCACTGTTACCTGTGAGATCAGGTGAAACAGATTCGTTCTGCTCCAGGCAGAGAGCCTCCTCTTTGACCACCTGCTGGAATATCTTGCATTCTGGATGGATTCCCCCAACCTTGGTGAAAGACAAAAAGAACACTCAAGCAGTTTTGTCGTGATCAGACTGAGAAGAACCCAGTTTGTAGCTCTTATTTTGAGGCCTAAGAATGTGAAAACTCCAGCTGAGAGTTTTTCTGCAAATAAACGGCAGGAGGAGGCTGTGATTGATTTTTATCCGTGTCTGTGTGTGAATTCCATGTGGATTTTTCAGGGTATCGTAATAATCAAGCAGCATCTCTTCTCCAGTCTGGACATTTATACCTCCATATATAAAGGCACCGCCTTTTAAACAGCCAAATGGATTTCCAGACCCTATTGTTGAATAAGGTCTACATTTATCTCCTTAGTGACCCCATTTCATCTCAATTAGATGTTTCCATGTGCTTTGTTTGGCCTTCATCCCTCACTGCAGAAATTTTCATGGTCCCTGGAATCCTGTACCTGTAATCCTGTGATTCTGATGTTCTTAATAACCTGGAGCATCCCAAAAATCATTCCCTCCGCAAACGCAATTAAATTCTGAGAAAGAAATAAGTTGTCAGTGTCTCCATGTGGTGTGGTTATCTCAGCTTCTCTGGCAGTCCACGGGGATTTAAAGGATGTCTCAGTCCCCCAGAAACGCCTCAAAAGCACCATTTGATGTCTCAAAAGCATTGTTTGATGTCTCAAGGGTTTTTACACACCCATGTTCAGGACAGAATTAAAGCCAGAGTTTAACAGAGACGAGGAAGCAACTGAAGTGTGATCAGACAACTGGATCCTGCATCAAAACCACCTCTGGGATGTTGGGATCTTCGAGATATGGGAAGTGTTACGAGGAGCAGAGCAGAGGGGTTGATTCCTGGCAAGTTATGCTATTTAAGGCAAAGCCAGGGGCTCAGTTGGTGGTTAAATTCATAGAAATTATGGATTGGAGGCTTTCTGAGGCATTTCTGAGGGAGGCTGCAGGCTGTTCAAACCTCCAGTGGCATTGAAAATCCAATACAGACGCAAACACCGCTGCTATATTGCCTTTCAGTCACAGCAAGTTGATTTATTGGCCTTCAAAATGTTTTCAGTCAGAAAGGCAACCAGGACTCCCTTCAGCCTCCACAGAAACCTTACTGAAGTCAAGCAGAATTTTACATCTTAGCAATCATATCTGCTGAGGGGGAAAAAAGTAAATGAGAACACAACTTTATCTTTAAAAACCTTTAAAAATCCCGCCTGCATTTGGGTTTTGAAGTAGCATGGACAGACTTCTTTTAATTATGAGGCCCCAGAGATGGTTCATACATGCTAATATTAGAACAGAAAGAGTATTAAGGGCACTGTTTGAAAAGAAAATTAAGACATGGCTTTTTTTTCATGCATTATGTTCCTCCAGTGGGTAATTGGAAATACATTTTATAAATCAGCATGAGCAGCTTTTAAAATAGTACTGCTTGCTCTTCAGCTATAGTAAGAAAGTTCTTAAATGAAATGTTGCAGGTATTAATAGAATCCCTGCTCATTGCTTTATATTTAAACCTACACTTCCCTTTGCAGTTTGCCTATTTAACCATCAAACTATTGGAGTGGAAGTAACAAAATGGTTCCTGCATAAATCTATCACTATTTCAGTTCATAAACATGGATTTGGCTGGACAGGGAAAAGCCATCCTCTACTTTACTGAGTTTCTGGACCCTGTCTGTCACTCCTGATAAACTTTGTACTTGGAATACTATTAGGCTTGATGTTTAAAAATCACAACTTACCATCTACACTGGCTTAAAAGCACTGATCAGTCCTAAACTAAATGAAATGAGAAGATGAATGGCTTTGAGAAACAAGCACTGGTGGGCAGAGATGGGCTGAATTAGCTCCCACCTCACGCCAGAAGTGCTGGGAATGGTGGGAACGCACATAATTAGCCGTGATAAATTTCAGAGGAGCAAGAGTTGTGTTTCTCCAGAAGTCAATTAACGAGGCACTGATGGGGGTGGAACACAAATGAGGGGCTGAGTGCCACAAACAATACATCACACCCTGGGTAATTCCTGCTCCCTGCTGCTCAGAGGAGGCTGCATCTTCTTCTTGCTCTGTTTTGGCATACCCGACCCGTGGGGAAGTGGCACTGTGCTGATCTCACAGAGTAACTGGAACAAATCAGGTCCCTGCTCCGTGTCATCCAGACTCCTGCCTCGGAAAACAGGGATAAAACTCCAGAAAAAGTGATTTTATTATTTATTCTGGAAATCTTCACCAAGAACTACTGACACTCAGAAGTTTTATGCCCTGGCACAGGTTTCCCAGAGAAGCTGCCCCTGGATCCCTGGAAGTGTCCAAGGGCAGGTTGGAGCAACCTGGGCTGGTGGAAGGTGTCCCTGCCCATGGCAGGGGATGGAACTGGATGGGATTTAAGGTCCCTCCCAACCCAACCATTCCAGGATTCTGCGATACCAGTGGTGAGACTGGAGCCAATCCCACCACCTCTGACAGATGAACAATTACCCAACGTGCCCACAATTTGTTTGCTTCAGGGCTGCTGGATTTGGGGTGGGTGTGGTTTCAACGACAGCACCCAGAGTTTTTATTATAGGCCAGACTATCCCATAGGGTAACTATTACTGACACTTCAGTAATCAACATCAAGTGCAACTGCAGATGTGACCTACAGACTAGCCCATAAGAAGAGAAAATAAATCTGATGCTGTTAACTTATAATCATGCAGCTTGACTGGAAGTGATCTCAGGGTTGGACAGAAAAAAAGAAATAAAGAAAGAAAGAAAAGAAGAGAAAAAATTTAAAAAGGAAAAGAAAAAAAAGGAAAAAGAAAAAGAAAAAGAAAAAGGAAAAGGAAAAGGAAAAGGAAAAGGAAAAGGAAAAGGAAAAGGAAAAGGAAAAGAAAAAAGAAAAAAGAAAAAAGAAAAAGAAAAAAAAAGAAAAAAGAAAAAAGAAAAAAGAAAAAAGAAAAAAGAAAAAAGAAAAAAGAAAAAAGAAAAAAGAAAAAAG
>JAWWES010000081.1:2268552-2279407 GCA_035583135.1 Lophotriccus pileatus | reverse complement strand
AGGTGATTTTAGTGACATTTTTAAGCAATCTTGTGAGAAATCTGAGTGAAGGTGCAAAACAAAAAGCCCTGGGAGCAGGGGGAGGAGGCTGCAATTACTGAAAGTGCCTAATTCAGCAGCTGGATGGAATATGACGTCGCTGAGAAACATACTGGGACTGTAATTAAAACAAAAACTCTGCTGTAGTTAAAGAAAAGGAGGGTATAAAAGCTCCATTCCCGAGGGTGATGTCTGGGGGATGCTTGAGAGACAGGGGGAAAGCAGGAAGGGAAAACAGCAGAAGGAATGGGCTGGATTTGGGATACTAAAAAGGTGAGGGACTAAATATCAGACACGGAATTAGAGCCGCATGAGCATAATTTGTGCAATTCCTGCTCTTTTTAAATTGGAGCTGTGTTATCTCCTTACTAGTTTTCCTGGATAAAATTTGGCCTGGGATACCCCAGAAATTTAGGCAGAAATCAGGGACCTTTGGCTCCTGAGGATTCTGTCCTACATATCCTGTACATTTAATTCCATCCGAGTATCTAAAACGCCTTGGGAGTTTGAAAAATAGATCTGATTTGCGCCAATCTGCCACAATCATGTTATTTCAACTCTTTTAAAAAATAAACTCTCTTATTATTTTCAGTATTTCTACTTCAAAAAATCTCAAATCTGTCAGTGAGTCCCTCTCTATTTCTATGGTATCTTATTTGTGAATAAGAAAGATATTTTTTCCAACCTAAGGGAAGTTTCTTTTCCCAGTGACACACAATGCAATCTTCATTCCTATTAATAGTCTCCAAAGACTTGGCAGACCAGCTGTTCCTGTCCTCAGAAATAGTTTTATGCTTTGTATTATTCATTTGTTTTCCTCTGGCCGTTTCAACTCAAAGTCTGGTTTAGTTTGGTTTTTTTTTTTTTTTCAAGATGAGTGAAACAACCCTGATTTTTATTCACTGAAATGCAGTTTAGGACTAAGCTTGCTCCTCTTATAAAGGCCAAGAGAAAATCCGTGTTTCTCCGAGGTACAGGTTGAGTCTGGAAAATACAACAGAGGTAAACACGAGGGACCTATTTTTAACAACACAGAATGATAGAATCCTAGAATGGTTTGGATTGCAAGGAACCTTAAAGATCATCTCATTCCAAGTCCTCTGCCATTGGAAGGGGCACCTCCCACCAGCCCAGATTGTTCCAAGCCCCATCCAACCCAGCCTTGGACACTTCCAGGGATGGGGCAGCCACAGCTTCTCTGGGCAACCTGTGCCAGGGCCTCCCCACCAAAAGAACATCACTTTTTCCCCAGACTTTTCCCTCTGATTATCCCAGTTTCTCCACTGACTGCAGAGGGGGCTCATCTCCCACCCCTATAGTAGCATTTTTCTCCCCTAATTCCAGTCATTAAGGATGTAAATGTGAGCTGATTATTCCAGGTTGTTTTCACAGTCACAGACACCGTGGAATGCAATTTCCCTGACATAATTTAGGAGCCTGGAGAGAACCAGATAATCAGTTCCTCAGGGCTCACTCCTCTCCACCAGCTCTAAAAGGAGGGTAGGAGGATTGCTGGGATGTAGATGTTTGCTTTAGGGCAGAAATTCCACACACCACACACATCAGGTTATGAATACCTAATGCAGGCACCTCTCTGGATGGGTAAGCTGGAAAAGGGAGCTCCTGCTGTGGTTAATTGCCACAGTCTAAACTAATTAGCCAGGTTACCCTTATAGTTGTGGGAAGAACATGCAAAGTTCCTGCTAGGAACTCATTTGTGCTGCATTGTGGCAGGAGGCTCTGAATCCTAAGCCGTTCTGCCTCTTTTAAGTGGCTTCTGAGGGAGTTGTGAGGTGGAGTTTGGTAAAGACATGGAGAAATTTAGGTATCAACATGTCTAGATGCAAGCTGGATGTTTAAGCTTCCACTGGGGTCAAAAATCATCTAAAATGGGACTTTCATTTAATCCATTGAATGGCTAAGAACCCCTATAACTTTAATACACTTCAAGACTCAGTTAATTCACTCAGTAAAAGGAGACCAGCTCCAGCTGAGATGTCTTTGGATATCTCAGTGTATAAAAGTGTCTGAAGGGACACTTATATAAAGGATAGACCTTTATAGAGGATGCCAGGAGGGCCCAGGCTCTGCTCAGCAGTGCCAAGCTGAGGGAAAGAGGCAACAGGCAGAATCTGATGGACAAGAAGTTCCACTTGAACATGAGGAAGATTTTTGCTCTCAGAGTGACTGAGCCCTGCAACAGGTTGCCCAGAAAGGGTGTGGAGATTGCCCTCACTCAAAGGCCACTTGGACACAGCTCTGAGGAAGGTGCTCTGTGGAATTCTGCTGGAGCAGGGAGGCTGGACTAGATGACTTCCAACATTATCCATCCTTTTATTCTCTGATTTGACATTCCCAGGAGCCTGGCAGCTGTGAAATGTAGGTGCTGAAGGCCTGGCAGGTTGAGACTGCCTGGGTAAATTCCAACTGTATTTCTTTGTGTGGACAAATGAGTCCAGCCCTGAAATCAAACCAGACAAATCCCAACCAGACTAAATATCTGATTTAGGTTGACTTTGAACGTTTGTCTTTGGTGAGAGGAATCCCTCACCATGTGTTTCTCAAAGATGACTTGAATTCCAAAGCCTGGCTTCACTCCTTCACCTAAACCTGCTTTCTACACCATCACAAACTGTGGTTGTATCACCTGGTAGAAGATTTCACCTCCCCTATTTGAAGCAACCTCTTGAAAGTCACATTTTAAAACCAAAAAATAGTCTTTTGCTGAGGGGAGATTCTCATAAGATTTTTGTTTCTGCATCTTCCAAAAAATTAAATCTTACATTACCGGCAGTTGAACTCCCAATAAGAATTTACGTCCCTGACTACACAAAGCACGCTGAGACTCCCTTATTAAAGAGTTCAGAACATCTAAAGGGTCATAAAGCTTCTTCCTCAGCTTTCCAGGTGTGGTAAAACACCCACTTCTAAGAGCAAGGAGTTTCTGTAGTGATTTTAAAGACATATGGATGTTACTACGACTATTTGCAACAAGCTCTGGGAGGGGAGATGATAAGAAGAACACATTTGTGACAAGAGCTGTGTCAGGAGATCTGTGGGATCTGCAGAACTTTTCTGGAACTGCAAGGCAGAGTGCTCTGAACTGCTGTGGCTGTGCCTTCCTGTGTCACTTTTCCCATCAAATATAAGGGAATGTGGTCAGTTATGGAGAGACAAACCTTTCTCTGAACAACAAACTGTCTTTCCACCACCCATTTTTCCTAAACAGCAATAAAACCCTTGCTGTGTTCCAGTTCCTCCTGCTGTTCAACAGGATCTTCTCTCAGCTGGGTGGAAACAGCAGGAGGCACTTCAGTTTAACCCAACCCCCAAACTGTTGGGAAGGGCTTTTGGAGAATTGGATTTTAAGGATGTAAAGACCCTCACGGGAGTTTTCAATGTCTAGAAGAGGCATCACTTCTGTGAGGGACAGCACAAAGAAGGTGAGATGTGGGTGTGGCACAGACATCTTATGGATGAGTTTGAATTCCTGGCCAAAACAGCATAAAAAGGTCCATCTAGGAGGGCAACTGGCTAAGAACTGGTTATCTTTTGACTGCCTAAAAATTGCACACAGAGCAAGATTGCAGTGTGTAAACACACTGATTTTTAAATTACCATTTATTAGAAAAATAATGAGAAATATCTAAACAGAAATAAGTACAAAGACACAACTCTGGTATATGTTCAACCCGCGTTCCTCATTAGGTAATTAATTCATCCCTGATCCCAAACAGTATAAATTCCTTCTCCTTTTTTATGTTGTATATATGTGCAGCTGGGCTTCTCATGCATAGCTTTATTTATAATGAAAGAAGAAAAGAAGACATGCTTAAGTATCTCTTTTTTTATTATTATTATTTTTTCTTATACTTTTATTTTACCATTGGGCCAATTGATCCTGGATGCAACTTACTTATAAAAGGAATCTCATGCCTAAATCCTCCACATGATCTTCCCACTGGAGGCTAATTGTTCTGAGGGCTGGCATTTTGTAAAAGGAGAATGAAAGAACAAAGAAGTCATAACAGGAACCAAAATCTTTCCTGGGAGGGAAACTTTTATGTGCTCAAGACCAAGCACTGCCATGTGGGGAGCAGGGAAAGAGTTGACTCAACTTCTGGGAGTGCAAAATGCTGTGAATGAAGGTTTCTGAGTCACAACCCTCAAATGAGACCCAGTCAGGGGTCACAGGGGTGAAACTTTCTGGTAGGTTCTTCCAGCTCAGGTTGGAGTCATCAGAGCTCTGGTATTTGGCCTAAAATGTAATTACCTCAGGAAAACAGGAGGAATATCTGTCTCTAGGATTAAACAGAGAACTCTTTGGGTGTCTCAGTAAAACATATCAAGACCAGTGAGTATCCAACACATTTGGCCCATGGAAGGAAAACTCCCAAGGCCAGGTTGGACAGGGCTTGGAGCAACCTGGTCTGGTGGAAGGTGCCCCTGCCCATGGAAAGGGGTCTTTAAGGTCCCTTCAAATCCCAATCATTCAGTGAATCCGTGGCTCTAAGAACTCTGGAATAGCTCCGTGCACATCCATTCACTTGGATGGAAACCTTGTATTAGTTTCCTCTGAGGAGGCTCAATCTCTCTCCTTTTCTGACAACGGGGTGTGTAGGGAGACAAATGTACCTTTTACAGACCTTTATGGAAAATACCTGAACAAAGGGAACACGCCTTGGCAAAGATATTCCCACTTCCCTCCCTCCCTTTCTTTCTCTTTCCTTTTCTAGTACAAGATTTTCCTCCCAGAAGGATTAAACATGTACATTAAAAAATAAAATACATATAAATGCCAACTGTTTTTCAATTAACTGATTTTAGGTTTGATGAAAACTGTATTCCAAATGACATATCTCAAATTACAACCTAAACTAATGAACAGGTCCATTTGTCAGTGGTAGAACTTGAAAAATCCGTGACAAGGATAGCATAGAATCTTAATTTTTTTATGTTCATTTCATGTTGACACAAGTGCAGTGGCACCAGATATTTATCACTTTATCCTCTGATACAGAAGTTCATGAGGGAAAATCCTTGAAACATTCCCAGGAATAGGACAATGAAACAAAGAAAAGCTTTGATACCAAGAAATTTTTAAACTTGCCGAAGTTCACTGGTTTGCCACAGTCACTGTCATGGCATTGGCAACAAAACTGAAAAGAAGAGAAATCTTAATCTGATAAAAAGTGAGAATAACATATATATTTTTTGGTAAATCATAGAAATGTCAAAACCTGGAATGATTTGTGTTGGAAGGGACATTAAAGACCAGCCAGTTCCACCAGGGACACCTTCCACTATCCCAGGTTGCTCCAACCTGGCCTTGGGCACTTCCAGGGATGTGTTCCAGTAAGTCAAAATGCCGTCTAAAATCCAAATTAAGGATGTAGCTATTGCCAAAGAGAAATTCTGTCTTGAGCAAACTGAACATTTCAGAATAGATTTTATATTTTATTGCTGTATCTGCTACATTTTTTTGTCATTAGACTTTCCTGCAGTACCTCAACAACATTAATACAGTCAGATGCTGTTTTCTTATTATGTTTTGGCAGAGCTTGCCCTTTGTTACTCTTAGTTTTTACACCCAGGAGAAGGAGAACAAGCAACAGTGTAAATGTTCCAGGAAGCACAGACAGGGAGGAGTTTTTGAGATTGAGAGCTTTTACTTATTCAAAAATCCTATTTTTGAACTCTCTTTTTGGTAAAAAATACTCTTTTTTTTCTTTTTTTCTTTTTTTTTTTTTTTTAAGACAATTTGTTTTCCTTCCTCTTGTTTCTCCAGCAGTGTTTTAAAAGCAGTAAAACATCTCTGGTAGTCGGGCCAGAGAACAGAAATATCCATAAATTTCCCTTGGAACTGGGAAAATTCCATTTATATTTTTGATGGATAGTTTTCTGTGCTGAGCAGTTCGTCATTTATACTCATTCACTGAACCCCTTTCCCTTTACTTTTTTATAAAAAAAGGTTTTAATTTTCCAAGATTAGTTATTTAAAAACCAGGTGAAGAATTCCTGCTTGCTGACAAAACAATTTTGATTGAAGCTTCAGGCACATGGTACCTTTTCCATGCTCTGATCACACTGACTTGGCTTCTGCTTTTAGAAAATTTAGGGTGATTATTTTAATATTTGGGGGTTTTGTGTGTGTGTGTGTCTGTCATGTGCAACATTCATCTGAAGAGATGGTGAAAGTGGTTCTTTCACTGCATTTTCTTTCTCTCTTTGGGAAAATAATTGTGAAAAATGAAATCAGAAAACAAGTCCATCCCAAAATCCTTAAAATAACGATGTCTATAGTGGTGCTCTAATCTGTAAGTAGAGTCAAGATTTACACACAGGGCAGCTGAAATACCAGAAATTGAGGATGATCATGATGCAAACAGGTGGAAAAAAGCTGAAATCACACACAATTCTTAACAAATACCTGCTTTTAGCAGCAATCAATATCAATTTAGGGGGCCAAGTGGATCAACAGGCACCCAAATGTGATCAGCAGAGACTCAGACGTGCTTGAAGTGAGTGACTCCTGTAACAAATAATTAAACCATTGACAGATTTGGCCCCGAACGTTTCTCAGGAGCTGCTGAGCCGCAGATTGCTGGAAGCCAGCCAGGTTTTCCTGGAAGAATCGCTGCCTGTTTGTTGTGCTCTTACACCTTTACTGAGCGCTCTGCCACAGCCAGAGAAGAGAATCAGCTGTTAATGCCTCTGTGCTGAGCTCTGCCACTGCTTTTCAGGCTCTTAAGCTTTAAAAAGAGACAAATAAACGAAAAAAACCCCCCAACAAACCCACAACCAAACAACCAGAAAACCAATGTGTTTTCTCTTTTTATACACGGAACGATAATTCTACCATTTAAATAAAAGCTCTTTGAGCAACAAATGTTTTATAACAATAATAATAATAATAATATTTGCCATTGAGGCGCCCTGAATTTTCCTCTGTGACATTATTAAGGAAATAATGAAATGACAGCACTCCTGTTTACACTTGCTGCTAAAGCTGAAGCTCTTGGGGGAAATATTAAGCAGCAAATCGAATTACACCAAAGCAGGAGGTGGGTGAAGATGAATGAACAGAGAGAGACAGAGTTTTCCACCCTGTCAGTCTATTCCTAGAATTGCATTTTGGGCAGGGATATGAATCCTGAAAAGGTACATAATTACATCCCTAAACCTTTTCCTGGAAGCTTCCCCACCCTCATTCGGGCTGAAATGAGCAAGTGATTAGTGGGTTATTTTGAAGCCTCCTATTACAAGGGGCACAACTATCAGTTGCAGATATAATTTCCTTCTGAGAACGCCAAAACCAGCCCCTGTGGCCTCTGCTAATCAATAGATGGCAGAGAGATTGGTATCAAGGGCTTAAATGTTTCCTCCTAATGCGGGGTTTGTTGTTATTTCTGTTTCTCCTCCTGACAGGGGAGGGGTTTTTTTTACAGCAGAAAAGCTACCAAGGTAGAACCTCCAGAATTAAAAAGACATGGCATGAAACACAAACAAGAGGAAGATTGGTTTTATTAACTATCTGTTTTTGAGTAGAGATCATGGAAAATCACTAAATGACGAAGGAAACATGATAAATGTCAAGACTGTAAAAGAAAAATAACATACAAGCCCCCTCTTTGATGTAGTTATCACCTCACTATGTCCTCATTTCTCTGCAAGGCCAGAATAAGAAAGCAGGAGCCAAATGTTCTGTTAGAACACAAATATTTCGTGTATGTGCAAAACAGAGACAAGTCAAGCTCTTGGGAAGGTGTTTTTGGCTCAGAAAGGTGCAGGAAAAGAGTGAAATGGTTGATTAACATGCAGAAATCACAAGGACTGATTTGAAACCTGATGCCAATCACCTTTATTACGGACCCCACTCCAGAAATGGGAGTACACAAAAAAAAAATCTCTGTAATTATGCACACTTATAAACTTGGTAAATGTTTGTACAACTCCTGAAAGGGCTGCTGGTGCTGAAATATTAATGATAATTCCATGCAAAGGAAAAAGGATCAGGCAAAATGACGTCAGAAATAAAATATTTCTAGACAAAGTGGGGGTTTTTGGAGCAGAGTCATAATTTCTTGTCATCACAATTTATTGTTTCTGGGTTTCTGGGAAAGGCTGTAGGAAGCCCATCCCTGGAAAATGGTCACTCACACTTTGAACCCCACATTTGCAACCACACCAACAGTGGGAGATACTTACTAGTTAATAAATTTTCCAAGCTTTTCTTTTTTCTTTTTCTTCCCAAACCACCATAATTTTTGGAGTGTGATTGTCATGATTTTTTTTTCCTTTAAGAAAAAGTTTCAGTGTTTCACTGAAACTCTCCAAATGACAACAAAAAGGAATTATTTCCACACTGAATCAGACTTTGCTCTTTTCCTCATCAGGGGACCACTTAACTCAAGTGCCTAAGGATGGATGTTTGGCCCCAGTTCAGATCCTCGAGGACGTTCTGCCTGCTCTCCAGCTGCTGCTCCAGAAGGACAAAATCCGTGAGCAAAAGGCAGTGCTGAAATTATTAAAATAGCACATGGTGAACTAAATCCTCCCTGATCTCTTCATTGGTTTCATCGAGAAGGAAATCTGTGATCCCTGTGTGATATGTCTGTGCTTTCACACATTTTTTCCCCCAAAAAATGCTGAAATCCAATGTCCTAATCCCAGAACTTTTGAAAGCAAAACAGAGGCTGAATAGATTAGATTTTTATCTAGCTTAATGAAAATAAAGATGAAAATAAAGCACTCATAGAGTGCTCCTTATTGAGAGAAAGACCAAAATTTAGAAACCACAGAAATCACCTGACAGTTAAAATTTTCATGTATATTTTCATTTAAAAACAAACAAACAAACAACAAAAAAACCACAAACAAACAAAAAACCCTCACAAAACAAAAAACCCTTTCACTAATTCCATTAGTCACAGATCTACCTGCTTTGTTTAGGATTTAAAAGATCGGAACATTGAGGAAAGAGTGATTTTTTTTGGCCAAAAGGCACTGCTGGCATAGAAAGAGCTCACAGAGCACTGTTGTGCACGTCAGCAAATAAAGATTCACCTGTGAACAGGAATCTGAAGTTTGGTCCTTACAATTTGATAGTTTCTGTTTGAAATGCAATTCTTTGCGACATTCTCAAAGACACTCAGCTCTGGGGAGGGAACCCAGCCCTGCTCCCACTGAATTCTCATGTTATTCTTTCCACCAAGGGGCTGGAGCCCCTCTGCTCTGGAGCCAGGCTGGGAGAGCTGGGGGGGGTTCACCTGGAGAAGAGAAGGATCCAGGGAGACCTGAGAGCCCCTTCCATGGCCTAAAGGGGCTCCAGGAGAGCTGGAGAGGGACTGGGGACAAGGGATGGAGGGACAGGACACAGGGAATGGCTTTAAATGGAAGGAGTGTCAATTTAGAGTGTGTATAAGGAGGAAGGTTTTTACAATGAGGCTGGTAAAACACTGGCACAGGTTACCCAGAGAAGCTGTGGCTGCCCCATCCCTGGAAGTGTCCAAGGCCAGGTTGGACGGGGCTTGGAGCAACCTGGACTAGTGGAAGGTGTCCCTGCCCATGGCAAGGGGCTGGAATGAGATGATCTGTAAGGTCCCTTCCAGCCTAACCCGTTTCCCGATTTCTGTGAGTGTCTCCAGTCTTTGGAGACATCAATTACCCCTTCCAAAGTTCGGGGGCAAAAGAGACCCGCAGCTGCAACGCATTAACAACCCTCCCCGAACAGCAAACCTTTCCTACCCTTGCTTTAGACGCCCTGCTGATCCCAGGGAGTTTTCCCTCGGCATTTCCCTGGATTCCCGGCTCCCTGCTCGCTCCCTGGCCGTGGAACACTAGATGGAGCTGCAGACCCGCCGAAGGCTCCGCTCTCCATCCCCGCTCCTGCCCGCAGAGGGACCCCGAGCTCTTCGCAGGTCCGGGCAGCCCCTCCAAGGCAAGGTCCATTCGGGTTTGGGATGCTTTAGTCGGGGATTTGGAGCGCTCGGACAGGCAGCAGGTTCGATTCGCTCCGAATTACGATGGTCTCGGGAGGGGGGAATTCTTTAAACTGGGTTTTGAGCGATTTGAGGTTTTGGCAGCAAGTAGAGAATAATGTAATTAAACCACGAGGTGATTTTCTTTCTGTGAGACAGACCTGTGCAATAGGGAGTGTATTGCACAATTCCAGCCAGAGAATTGTTCTATTCCTTGTAGTGCAATAACTGCCCAATTACAGTCAGAGAATCTTTGCAGGTGACAAAGAGCCCGTGGGTAGATTTAATGTCCCGATTAAATCAAAAGCTTTGTGTAAATCGTTCTCTGGTGTGTAAATTATATAAAATATACATGGTTTTATCCAACTATATCCAAATGTTTTCACATTTGCCTTCCCTTGGAGATAAACTGGGCTGTGTTTACTGCCTGTTCACTCCCTAATTAGTAGATCTGTTTGTGAAGACAATTAATTGACTCTGCTGCTCTATCAGATCATAAAGCCAGACAGATATCACAGCTCTTGGGGACAACTTCTGGTTTTATTTGCTCTTTATTTCATGGGATTGCAGTTTAATTTTTGGATTAATCTGTAGGAATTCTCTTTCAAAGGCTTTGAGCACAACCTCTTTTCTTCCAGTCTCAGACAGCCACAAGGATCCACCTAAGAGAGTTTGAGAGCAATTGATCCATGTTTAATTGAGTTGTGTTAATCAACTATAACAAAGTAGGACTTGGAAAAAAGGAAAAAAAATCATTATTTTATGTGTGACCATTCCTTTAGTCATTGCTGATGGAAGGGAAGGGAAGGGAAGGGAAGGGAAGGGAAGGGAAGGGA
>JAWWES010000081.1:2239809-2268452 GCA_035583135.1 Lophotriccus pileatus | reverse complement strand
CCCATGGATCCAGCCTGTCCAGGTCCCTCTGCAGAGCCCTCCTGCCTTCCAGCAGATCAACACACCCCCCAGCTTGGTGTTATCTGCAGATTTGCTGATGGTGGACTCAGTCCCAGTCACTGTCACTTGGGTCACCTCTTCTGGCCAGGGGCTCTCTGGTGTCTCAGAGTGGGTGCTGATGCTCTGTGCAGGGGACAGGCCGGGTGAGAAGGGTGGGAAGGGAAGCAGAGCGCTGAACACACCCCAGGGGGCTTCCAAATTAACTTCTCCCACCTCATTCTTGGGGATTTTTCTCCTCCTGTTTCTGACACTGGGAAAAGCCTTTCCACGTTGGGCTGCACATCTTAGAGCTTTATTATTTATGAGTCTCTATCAGCTGAAGGGAAGCAGATCATGTTTTATTGATGTTCCCTTTTCAGATTAATCACAGGCTGGATGGCACTTGGAGCATTTCCATTCCTTCTGCTTTGTCAGGGATTACAAGGCTTGGACCAGCCCTCCCTGCTGCAGAAAATGCTGTAGATTTCCAGGGTTTTAGTTTAAAGTTACTATTAGGACACTTTCTTCTAAAGGAAAAAAACAGGCTTTTTTTTTCCTTTTTTTTAAAATTGAAACTGATAAATGCACAAACACACCAAAGGGAGATAAATGAGGACAAAAATAAGTGAACTCAATTTGTCACAGATCCCTTTTCCTCCCCAATTTTTGTGCGTGTGCTGTTACACCTCACGTGATCTTTGGTTTTATATGTCTGATGTGTTACTCCCTAACATTTAATCAAGGGAACAACTGGCAGAATCAGGGGAGAGCAGCACTGGGAGGTGCCCCAGGGGCATTTTTGGGATTTAAGAATTCCCTGCTCTTTATTCCAAGTGCTTCACCGAGAGGCTGCTGCGTGTCTGATCCACAGAATTACATGCAGATTACATGCCTATGTCTTGTGCTCATTAATACACAGAAAGCAACAGCTCCTGCTCTTTTCTCTGGAGTCTCCTTCTCAAAAACCAGCAAACTGCACGTGGCTGCAGCTCCAGGCACTGGAATTGCACGGGAAGGAGCAGCAGGATCTGGAGGCACACGGGGAATTTCTGTGCCGCAGACGGGCGGCCTCGGGTACAGGCACTGCCTGCAAACCCCCAGCCCGGAGGGAGAAACAGTTCCATCACCTCTTCCCAGGAAACCTGCAGCACCAGGAGCTGCCTTTTGGACGTTTCCCTGCTGAGTGACTGACAGCAGGAGCTGTGCACGCAGAGGATGTGCCTGGAGCTGCCCTGGTTTTTGGCAGAGCGAGGAAAACCTGGGCAGGAGAGGGGTGATGGTTTGTCAGTGTTGAAGGGTGAGTGGGGAGGTGGTGGCAGCTGGAAGGAGCCCAGGGACACCTTCCACTAGCTCAGGCTGCTCCAAGCCCTGTCCAACCTGGCCTTGGACACTTCCAGGGATGGGGCAGCCACAGCTTCTCTGGACAGCCTGTGCCAGGGCCTCACCACCCTCACAGGGAAGAATTGCTCCCTAAAATCCAGTGTAAATCTAAACCTCTTTCAGCTTTGTGGTTGAAGCTGTGGCACAGTACACACAGCTCCTTTCTCCCCCTGTAGCCACCTGTTCTTCATCCCAGATACACCATTATAGTTGTGGTGATCTTCTGATCTCAGGTCAGAAGGAACGTGAGGGGTCTGGAGGGTTTCACCCTCCCTGCTGAGATAGCAGGTCTGTCTGAGCTGCCTGTTGCTCTGGGATCGGGAAAATAACCAACCTGAACAACTCCCAGACCTTTTCCATGGTTCTTTAAGCTCTGTGTGCCTCCAGGAGGTCCCTCATAGAAGGGCTTTGCAGTTCTAACCCCAAACTTCTCTCCACTGCCCTGATTCCCTGGAGGGCAGCCTGCCTTTGTGCCGAGCTTGTGGATTAAATCCCTGTGAATCCTCTGCTTTGTTCAAAAGCTGGAGCCTGTATGAAGTGAACCTGGCTCTGGGATTTTCCCACATACACCCAGCCCTCGCTCTGGCTTTGATCAGCAAAGAGGAGCCATCTCAGGAGGCTGGTTTGGTTTTGTATTTTGGGTCAGTGCTCTGCTGTCTTCGCTGGGCATCTTCAAAAGCTGCCCTGGCCCCGAGTGCAGTGCAGATAATGATGAGCTGCTCTTTGAAGCTGGGATGTGTGTGCCTGGTGTGTCAAGCCTTTGCAGCTCTGAGGATCCTGGCTTTGGGACCAAGGGCTCCTCTGCCTGCCTTGAATTGTATGCCAGGCACGAAGCTGAATCCCTCTTAGAGAGCAAAGGCTGCACCAGCCTGGCTGGACAGCTTGGCCAAAGAAAGGCCACAAAAATGAAGAGGAAATTTGGGGGTGACTTGCCACGTTTTCAAGTGTGGCCAACAGAAACGTCCCTTGTCCCAGCCTGAAAAGGCTGAAATTCTGAAAATGCAGGCCCAAACCCCTGCAGGAATCAACTAACACGACCCTACAGCCTCTGCCAGGGCAGTGCCAGCAGCGGGCGCTGATTTCACCGATAAACACATTTTTGCAGAGGAAATAAATCAGTTTTTTAGCAGTGAAGAGCCCAGGTGACTTCCCTGTAGCTGCTGTGACCCACAGCACTGTGACACCGGTGTGTGCAGAGCTGGTTTATCTCAGGACCTGGCCTTTCATTTTTGTGCTGCCGTTCCTTTCCCAGCTTTCCACAGTGTAATTAAGCAGTTGCAGGGCTCAACCCCAGCTCCTGGCAGGTGAGGATTCATATCCCAGACATCCCTAAGTGCAGCTCAGAACATCATCAACACAGTCTGATGATGCTATTTAGGTTGATCCTGGTTATTTTGGTGGTCTCTGGGCTAAGAAGAGGCAACACTGCAAATATCTTGCTAGAAAAATGTGAAGGTTTTAAGGTATGAAGGTATTTTCAGTAAAGAAGAGGCTCCAATTTCAGTTCTGGAGAAGAGGAAGGGTTGGAAAAGTAGGTGCCTGTGGCAGAGGAAAGAATCATAGAATGGTTGTGTTGGAAGGGACCTTAAAGACCATCCACTTCCAATCCCCTGCAGGAACACCTTCCACTAGACCGGGTTGCTCCAAACCCCATCCAACATGGCCTTCAACACTTCCAGGGATGGGAAGGCCACAGCCTGTCTGGAAAAACCTATTTCTGGGCATCACCACCCTTAAAGTAAAGAATGTTTCCCTAATATCCAATCTAACCCTGCCCTCCTTCAGTTTAAGGCCGTTCCCCCTTGTCCTATCGCTCTCCATGAAAAGTCCCTCTCCAGCAGCGTTACCCATAAAAGTTCACAACGTGTCTGTGATCCTCCAGCCTTCAGAAAGGGCACAAGTAGTTTTCCACCAGATAGGCAGATCTTGGAAGCTTTTGCAAAAATCCTCATAAATCTTTCATGCCAGCAAAGAGCTCTAGTCAAGCATCCTTAAAGCAGCCGAGGAGCCGTGCTGGGTCCTCCTTTAGCGGGAATTTCTCCGTTCCTTCTCCGAGAGAGCTGCAGGCAGAGTGTTGGATATTCTGAGCATCTGTGTGTGTGTGACCCAATTACTGCACAGGATCTGTCAGCTGGAGCAGCACAGAGCACAGACCTGCCTGATGCTGGGAGCTAATTAGTATTTCCTTTGTAACTTCCTAAGGAGGGGGATGAGGTGGGGAGAGGGGGGTATATTGAAGACACTATTTCAGGAGCTTGCAGTAGGTTTAATTGCAAGTCTGGCTGGGGTCATTTCTGCCTCCAGTTTGATGCTGAACTTGAAAAAAACCAAAACATATTTATCTATCTATTAATCTATCTATCTCTCAATCAATCAATCAGTGAATCTATCTATAAATCCATCTACACACATGTATGCACATAAAAAGACAGAAATACATCTGGAAAATCTGTGAAGCCTGGGGCATATGATTAACAAGCCAATCAATTTGTGGCATAATAGACTAAGCTGCTCTTCTGCCAGTGAAGAGAGTTATTTAACCTTTTCTGCACCAGGAAAGGAACAGTGTCTTGGAGCAGAGTCTTGACATGGACTCCTGGTTGCTGCAACATTGGCTTTGAAGCTCTCCCTGCTAACCAGTCTTGAAAACACCTCGTTGTGGGAACCTCATGATTTTAGTGATAGGTGCATATTTTTCCTTGAAGTTTGTATCTGTGCTCCATTTCCAGTTCTGATTCACCTTGTTTGCTCAGAAAAGCTGTTCTCCTGTAGCTCTGGATGGAGGATACTCAGCAAAAAAAAGTGTCTTCTCTGAAGATATTCCTAGGCAGGGAATGGTGTAATGGAAAACTGGGCACTGTTTTATAGCTGAAACTTCCTTTTTCCAGGGTAGACATTCAGATTTAGAGGCACCAGAAGGTTTATTGCTGGTGCTGTCAATTAATTTGTGTGGAAATGAGACAAACACCGATTCTGAAAAGCACTTCTATTGGCCCTTTTTCCTGCTCTGCAGAATTAAATCCTTCACCCTTTGGATTTGAATGGAATTTTGAATTTTAATGGTGCCATTTGAGCAAAAAGCCCTTTATTAAATAAGTCCTTAAGGAAAACATTTGAAGCTGGGACTGAAGGTATTATTTACCTCCCAACAATGCTTTTGCACCATTTTTTACTTCTATTTTTTTTTTTTTTTTTTTTTAAGAATGAGATTTGTTTTACCCTGAAATTATATCTTTCTGTCTTGAATTATGCACAAGCTGAGAAACAAATTCTCTGGGAGCTCTATTAATAAATGTTGTGAGAAGCCGTGGGCTGCAGCTGATGAAAAGCTGCTTTATAGGCAGAACTTCATATTATTCTATATATTTATTAAATAAAGGGGGAGGGGTTCCCCCCTTTTTGACTCGTGCTGCTGCATTTATGTGGGAAAGTGGCAGATTTTTCTTTAGGTGCTGGAAACTTCTATTTGAAGGTGCAACTTATAAACTTGCTTTTTCCTGATGTTGAAATTAGGAGGAAAATATAAATCTGGGGGGCGGGGGGGAGTGTTTTGCCTGTCCAGAAATACACAAAACCCTTTTGGAGGTTTTAAAATCCCTGGAGGCTCCAGACTGGAGGGATTTTAGACCTTCCAATGTAATTTTGCTGATGTCAAGGGCTGCAGGGATTTAAAAGACGTCTGGATGTGGAACCTGAGGACATGGTACTGGATTGATGGTTGGACTTGATGACCTCAGGGGCCTTTCCCAACCCTTCAAGATTCCATGACTTGACAGTGGTCATCATGCCCATGGTGCTGCTTCTTGCAGGTGAGGTTCAGGTGGGAATGAAGACACTTTAAAACTTGGAAAAAATGCTGGGCTGTCAAACCACCAGCAAATGCACTCAGAGGGTTATTTTTGATGTGGCTGATTCCCTGAATAGCAGGAGTAAAAGATTGCTCCACACCTTTTTTTAACCCTGACAAACAGTCGCTTGCAAAATTCAGCTTAATTCCAGGGCAGCTGGATTGATTATTTCATCACAAAACAGTCATGACAACGCATAATCATGGACTCTTAAAAGGCACAAAAGATGAGACCTTTCCCAGTGAATAATGGAGGGCACAGATCCATACAAAATTATTCTGCCTTTCTTTAGGCGTGCACCTAAAAGAATCATCTTCATCCCAGCTCCTTTAGCATTCAGCTTCCAGAGGAGGATCAGGGTTCTGCTCAGGTGGCTTGAATGCAGAGCTGTTTCTAACACTTGCATATTGATGCCTACAGCATCAGAAATGTAATGCATGCACCTCATTTACATGAATCATTTAAGAGCAGAGCTCCGGGGGGGAACATGGAAAGATTAGCCTCTGTATTTGATCCAAATCCTAATGAGGCCAATGGAGAGACTCACCACGCTCCCTCCCAGACCATTCCTGCCTTCAAACTGGCAATCCCAGTGGCTGCTCTGCTTGGACTGAGGTGCCAAAAGTGCACTTTTTATTCCTAATTTGGTAACATTTAACTAATTGTGCTGTTTATTCACGACTCCAATTTCTCTGTCAGACAGAGAGCTCTGAATGAGTTCCTTGGAAAGGGATTTCCCAACAGATCAGATGGGTTAAATTATCCTTAAACTGGGGCCTGCAAAATTAATGCTCAGCTGGTGCTTAAACCCCTGATGGATATACAGAGGTGCTAAAAGACCCCAAAGCCATTCCAGGCAGAGGTGTTTTAGCTGCTCATTCCAAATTAATTTTGTTACCTGCAGGACACAGTATTTTGAGGTGGAAACCTGCCCCAAATTTCATGAAGAAGGTCTCTGTAAAGGAACTTAGGCTGATGACAACATGTTCAGCCCCACAGACCAACACAGTCCTCCTGGATTTGATCTTGGAGACATTTCCCAACATGAACAATTCCATGATTCCAGGAAGGTTTTCAGCTCCTGTTTTTTTTCAATCTCCCATTTTTGCACAGCCTGGTAAATTTGGGATGCTGGGGAATTGTCTGCTGGCCTGGGGTTCGTGTGAAAATACACCCAGGGAGGAGGCTGGGCAGTGTCCCTGTGGGTAAAGCCCTCCTGAGGTTAAAAGCTTGATCCCAGCCCAAAACCTGCAGGCAGCAATCTGAACGCCGTGGTGTGGCTGAGCTGCCACGATCACAGCTGGGTGCTGGGCAGCTGGATGGAAGTTAATTAATTATTATAAATATTGGAGTAAAAAACTATCAAGGGAGGTTTTAGACTTTTTTTTTTGTGTGTGTGTGAACACTTTTGTAGGGTATTTCTTGCTCACTAATCATCCAAGGAAAAAGTAATGCCATGAATTCAATGAATGAAGCCATAAATAGAGTAAGAAATGCCAGTGCTAAATTCGATATCTGTATTATCTTCCACAGCATGATTTGTGCTCCTCGGTTAGAGTTCTCACTATCTGAGATAAAAAATAAATATATTTTATAAATATAAATATAATATAAATATAAATATAAATACTTTATGTTAGCCAATCAAGAGGTCAATAAAGATTCAGATATAACACTTCAGGGTTCAGGAAGAGAAGCTGGAGTTAGGGGTTGCATCCAAGCCAAGATGCCCCTGGAGGGCATTGCAGCACATGTAGATTGACCAAAATATGGTGTCTGGTAAATGATCACGTTGTTTAGCCCAACCTCATCTTCCAGCTCTTGCTGGATCCATAGAGGGAGGCAGATGGCTCTGGAAAACTGTCCAACCACCCCTGGTGGAGTTTGTTGTGAGTTGGCAGCTCTCTCCTCGGGTCCAGAGGTGATCTATGAAGTTGTTATCAGACAGTGTCTTTTAGAGCTGTGCAGTGACTTGGGATGAATCCCAGGAGCCAGGAACTCGGGCTCTTGAGCTGCCTCACCTGCTCTCTTGTCCCGGGGTAGTCATGGGATGGGAATTAACCTCCTGAATCCAACAGCAGGGAGGTCATTCCAGCAGCAAAGGGGGTTTGCTTTGCACTGGCTCTGCTAGAAGAGGTTTGGGATGTGGCTGCACCACTGGGAGGATGGATCCCAGCAGTGAATAATCTACACAGGTAGATTAGGATGAGGGTCTGAGCAGGCTGTCACCACACTCAGCACTTTTAGATGCTTGGTGCTGCATAAATTTACTAACACAGCAGATGAAAGGAGAGTTTTATCTTGGTTATTGATATCAGGTTATAAGGGTCAGTAATGGGCTTTTTAATGTGCTCAGAGATTGTGGGGAGGAAATGAATGAACAAACCTATGTCTGTGGTGTTCTCTTCCCAGAGCAAGGCAGGCAGGTCAAAGCTGGGAGATCTCCTTCAGGACAGGCTCTTTGTTACCAGTGATAGGACAAGGGGGAATGGCTTTAAGCTGAAGAAGGGTAGATTTACACTATTAGGAAGAAATTCTTCCTGCTTAGATGGGACAAGATTCCCAGAGAAGCTGTGGCTGCCCCTGGACCCCTGGGAGCGTCCAAGGCCAGGTTGGACAGGGCTTGGAGCAACCTGGGCTAGTGGAAGGTGTCCCTGCCCATGGCAGAGGGTGGGACTGGGTGATCTTTAAGGTCCCTTCCAACCCAAACTGGTCTGTGAGTCCATGAAAGACCACAATGACACTGGTGCATTGACCTGTGAGCCTGGCACTGTAAAACCAGGTTTGCAGGTTGGATTTAACCACCCCCAACTCTGCAAAGTGCCAGGGAACATTTCCAGACATGAACTGATCATCTGTGGAGTGAAATTGTTCTGATACCCCTCAGTGTGCCTTGTGCCTGGGCTAAAGAGCATTTTCCCAAAGAATTCTTGGCTCATTCCCGAGGAACATTTTCGATGGAACCTCATATTTTGGAAACTGAGAGTTGGATAAAATAGCAGTAGGGAAGGATTCCAAACCCATTTCACTTACTGCAATAGCTGTATCCTCAGTGTTTATTCCAAGTGCTTTCTGGGTCCCTTTGCACTGTCAGCTTTGAATTTATAGGCTACATATATTTATATTTTTATTTATATGACACACATACATATATTTATGCATATTTTGCGTTTATATTTAAATTGATGGGTAGTATTTATATTGATATTTTTATTACCCACTTTAAGCAGCAAACAGTTCCCAGACCCAGGGATCCCAGCTTTGTTCAGCCTTGCAGGCAGTGCAGTGACTCAGCCCAGCCTCCTGTAATTCCTCCTTTCTTTCAGGCTCTCCTGGAGGCAGACAAAGCGTGTCCATGAATTGGTCTGGTTTGTAGCTTGTTTATTCGGATTTCCCCTCAGAGGCAGCCTGTGCAGTCAGATGTGAGGGTTTGGGGTTTTTTTATCCCTTATCCTTCTTCTCACGTGGTCCAAGTCCCACTGGTGTTGCCTGACTTCTGCAGGTTTGGCTTTGTGGTTTTAAAAGCGTTTTTGAAATGCAATCACTTGGGTGGGTAACACCTTACCCTGGGAAAAGGAGATGTTAAAACCACAAATGCCATCCCGTGGCATCAGTCACCCCCCAGGCTCTAATCCCTCTCCTGCAGCAGGGCTGGGATCCCTCAAGGAAACAGATTGCAAGATTAGGAAAGAAGAAGCTGCCCTTGTTGTTGGACCTTGCTCAACCATTCCAGAAGCACATTCCCTTTAAAGAAAGTCTCAAGGGGAAAAATGGGATGGAAAAGAATGTCTGGCCTAAATTGTTCAATATATCAGCAAAAGAGGAAAAGAAAGTGAGCACTGTGTGAGTAGTAATATCTGCTTTAGATTTACTAAAATATTTGGGGCATATTTGTAGCCTTAAATTTATGCAGATTTGTTTCTTAGCTCCACTCAGAGGAGGGAAAGAACCCCATGCCCAGATAGAGGTTAGGAACAGGAATAATTTAGGATCTCTACAGTGCTTCTGTGGACTGTCCCTTTTCTGCTCTCACCTTTTATAGCCAAAATAATTTTGGGCAGAATGGGATAACACAGCATGGTAGTGATCGTGGCACCCTGGGTGCTTGGGGAAGGGGACTGGGAAGGGTTATTTTCTCCTGTGCTTTAAAAAACCAGTCAGGCTTGAGTGTCTCTGCTCCTGATAAAATACTGTGCTCTGTGAATGGATCTGCTGATGAGATTTTCAGGTGGATTAGGTGCTAATCAATAATGAAGCAGCATTAAAGTGGCACCATTAACCCCAGCAAATGCTTTTTTAGGAAACTACGCTTCTGTCTTGTTTATCCCTCAAAGCCTGTGTTAGCACAACAAGAGCTTAATCCAGCAGTCAGGGAAATACATGGAAAGACTTGTTTTGACATCAGAAGGAGGTGGAGAAAGCTGGGAGAGGTGAATTTAGGCACAAATAGAGACAACACTCAAACCAGTGTCCCACAAAATGAGAAAATCTCCGCGTGTTCCTTCAGCGCTGGAAAATCCTTTCTTACTTCCACAGAGCACCTCAGAAATCCATGGATTTAACAAAAATAAAAAGCACTAAACTGGTGTTCATCACAGCTGTAGACTCCTCTGTAGCAGTGACCTTCAGCCTGCCACAAGGGGAGGATTTCGGAAACACAACAAGCCTTTCCTCCTGGGGTGCTTGAGGGTCCAGTCCAAAGTCATTGGAGAACATTCATCTCCTTTTCACCAAAATGCTGGAAAAATGGCCCCCAAATGTTTGGTTTGCCCCATAGCTGACCTTGGAGGGTTGGTTTGACTCGTGCTAGGGTTGGGATTGACATTTCACTGGGAGTCACTTCACTTCATTTCAGGAGCTGACAATACCGATGATGACATGAGAGATAATTATGTCAGGAAAGGGGTTTGTCTCAACTCAACTCTGCATCCCAAAGTTACAGAAGCAGCAAAATTACAGGGTCAAGAGTGAGAATGACTCCTTCACTGAGAAAGAATGGGTGCATTGGAATAATAAAGGTTTTGGAGTCCAAAAGGTGCTCAGAGAAGTGCAGCACAGTGTCCTGGGGTGTTGAAGAACAGAGTGACTTGGTCCTAATCTGGTTTTCTGGAACACAGAAGGAATTGGTGTGTCTGTTTGCTTTCCTTGAGAAGGCGAATCCTTGGGAAAATCAGCAATCAGCATTTTGGTCCCTTCCAACCCAAACTATTCCTTGATTCCATGATTCGATGATTTTCTGTCAGAACTTATTTCAACACAGATCCTCCTCTGCTTGCCAAGATCTTCTTCCTCCACCTTAATTCACCTTCTAGTCAGGGGGAAAAAATCACTGTTGGATGCTTTTATTTCAACAAAACTCACCCATTTAGCCCATTTCAGTGAACTGGAAAAGGATGCCCAGATCATCCCAGTGCCTGTGGATCAGAAGGCCTCATTATTAATGGATGTAAAATGAATTAATCAAGAAGCCTTCAAATGCAGCTTTGCAACCGTTCCAGGAGTAAGAGTGCTGTGTTTCTCAGTGTAAAGCAGATACTGCACAGAGTTCAGGAAAACTGAAAAAAATAATACATGTCCAAAACCTACCTTAGAAAAATCTACCTGATAACGTTTGCCCTTGAGGTCATATTTAAGCAAATTGCCACGACTGGGGCAAATGGTCTCGTTTATTCAGGTTTTTGCACAAAAATCAAGAGTTTGGCCACAAGCAGAAATGTTCTTTATGTTGGTGTCTGCAACAGGGTGAATAAAAATGGCTTTTTTTTTTGTTTTGCTGCAAACACGACCCACTCCTGGTTGTTTGAGAGGTGAGTGGAGATCTGTGAACGGCTCTTCTTCGTGGTTGTATTTTCTTTTCCCTTGGTAGATAATTATCTGACATTCCCAAAAGATGCTGTGAGGAGGTGCCCTGGGGTAAAGGAGAGATGATTGCAGCCAGAGCCCAGAGCAAGGTCAGGGAAAACAGGGACAAAAAAAAATAATGATGGAATATGTTTGGCCTTTTATAACTTTGTGGATTTGCTTTGCACTTGCAGTGTCTTATAATTTTTGGGTTTTTTCCATTACATTTCAATCTTAGCACTTCCTGCAGAACCAGAAGGTTTATCTGTAAGGAGACCAACTGTTCTAGGTCACTTCTCTCAGGGGCAGGGAATGCATCCTTCACCCCTCTAGAGGTTCTTCGTCAGCAGAAGCACCTTTCCCCATCTTTCTTCCCCCCTTGACATCCCACAGCTTTGTGGACAACAGGAATTACACCCTGTGATGTGTTTTTGGAGCCCAGAGCTGGTTTGGAGAAGCATCATCTGCTGTGAGGAGAAGGAGCAGCAGGGAAAGGCAAAGCAGGATTATGGCCATTTCTGTCATCCAAAGACATCTATTCCTTGAGTGTTCCTCTTGCTGCTTCCCTCCCCCTTGCAGTGACATGATGTGTTTACATCCTCCTTCAGAGAAGGAGTCTGCTGAGAATAAAACAATTCTAGCCCTGGCATTAAGTGCTTTGACCAAAATGATCAAAGAAATAAAATAAATACCTCCCTAAGTTACTTACCAGCAGCAGCTCAACTTGAACTGGAGGGATGAGATGCTCTGAAAAGCACGTTGAAAATGCCAGTGGATAACCATTCCCTGCCCCATCAGGAGCAGGCAGCACTTGTTATTAGTTGCCTTTTTCCAGCCAGCCATTCAGAAGGTGCAGGAAAAAGGGTTTGAACCTCTGTGAAGAAGCTGAAGGCTGGTGGAAGGTGTCCCTGCCCATGGCAGGGGCTGGGATGAAATGATCTCGAAGGTCCCTTCCAACCCAAACCATTCTATGACTCTGTGATTTTATAATTCCACGATTCCATGATTCTGACCGAGCCCCCCACTGATTATAAATCGATTCACCATAAAAGTGCAATCCAGGAAACAAAAAACAACATTATTTCAGCTTCAATAGTTCAACAGTAAAGTGGAAATTTGGCCCTGAGAGGTTTGTCTTTGCCTGTTTCACACACCCTGGGCTGTGTTGCCTCAGTTTTTAGTGGCCATAAAATTAATATGTGAAGAAATGCCCGGCTCTAACTCCCCATTTGAGACCAGGCAGAGACAAACACAAATCCCTCATCACATGTGCAGCAGGATAAATGCAACAAGCAAAGGTCTGGTCTGTTATTGCTCCCATCTGGAGGGTAAACCTGACATTTCTATCTGCCAGTAGCGATTTATTGTGAAGCAGAGCCACGGGGAAGGTTTCCTCCTGCTAAATCAACCAGCAAAAGAAATGACCCTTGTGTTACAACCAAATAAGGAGCTTAATCACAGCCTACATGCCTGGGTGCATAAATAATTCAAATATATGCAGCTGCAGTTTCAATATATTAAAGCCAAACCTCCCAAATAGCCCCGTGAAAAACAAAAAAATTAATATTCTGTTAATAAAGAAACTGAATATATTTAAGTTCAGGTTTGTTCTGATTTTGTCTTAGGGGAAGAAAGAACTCCTCGTGACCCACAAGGAAAATAACTGTATTAATTATCATCTGGTGGTTGTTCTATCCCAACTAATACTTCCTTTACAGGGCCAAATTCACTCTTTGAAGCCACATTGCCTGAAAATTTAAAGATTACTGTCACTGAGCCAAGGTCAGGACTTTTATGTGTCTTACTGGAGGTGGCAAATGTTTTCCCCACTTTTTTTAAAAAGCTCTGGATTTATATTTTGCTTACAAATGGTACCCTTCACTAATTTCTAATGTAGTAAGGCTGACTATGTTCTTAACAACAGCAGTGTCCTTTCTGGCCATAAGTGGGTTTTTATATTATAACATTTGAGGTTTCCATGCTCACTGGTCACCAAACATTCTTATTACAAGGATTTGTGCTCAATATTAATACAGAACAGAAGCAAATGACAATTAAATTTATAAGGAAAGACTTTGGATATAGTGTGAGTTGTGCAGGTGTGGATTTCAAGCAAAACTATAATTTTTAAGTTTCCTCCTCCAGCTTTGCACCGAAATGGCTTTTTGAGCACCTCCATGTTGGTGTTATTTGGTTCTTCCCTTGCCTTGCCTTCCCAGACCTTCCCTTCATCCAAACAAACACAATCATAAGCCCTAATCACCAATCCAGCTGGAGAATTCCAGAGCTTTCCTCTGAGCTGGTGAGAGCCCAGAACTGAGACACACTCTATAATTTTGATTCCAAGCTTTATCCTTGCCCAGTTCTGGCCACGATTACAGTAATTCTCTCAGAAACTGCTGGTTCCTGGCCAGTAAATGGAAGCAGGGAAGGATAAAACCATCCAGCTTCCTCCTCCAGGTCAGATAAATGTGATTACAAAGGACCTTTTGATTTACAAACAGATTCCTCGGAAATGTGACCGTCACAAACTGAGGAGGGGCTGAGTTCAGACTCAGCCAGGAGGGACCTTCTCCCATCGTGGACAAACATGTTTGGCACCTTCTCAAAAGGCAGAGCCTTCCTGGAACAGCTCCCAAGGAATCCTCTGTTTAGACTCCTGTGACCTAAATGGGACACAAGGAGAGAGGGCTGGAATTTTAGTGCAGAATTAGATGACAGAGGCACTGACTCGGTGGGAAATGAGAGACAGGATGGAATGAAACTCCACACACAGTCCAAACCAAAAATCCCATTACACACAGAAATTTATTACACATAATAAATCCCTTCATCACTGCCAACCAAAATCATGTTTCTACCAGATCCCCATAATTTTTAGCTGGGAGCAGATGGGACATAATGAAATATTATGGATTCTGACTGCTTTATGCCAAAGAGCTCCGAGTTCAGTGGCTGATAAGAAGCAGCCACTGATTAGGCATCCCAGGGTAGTAAATCTGCCGGGGGAGGCAGATTCTGGGCTGCAGTGGCCAAGGCAGCTTTGGGGTCCTGCTGCTGGTATTTTCCTTCCTTTGTGAAATAAGAATCACAAGTGGATTCAGGTAAAAAGTGACCCTGGGGTGTAGCCACTTCTCAGGACCTGCAAGGGAAAGATTCACAAAGATGTGGGTGTTTTATGATGTGGTTCAACCCTAGTTTGATTCACATCCAATACAGGCACCGCTGGGCTTGAAAAGTCCCTTCCCAGCTCCCACCCACACCTTGATTTGGAGCTGCCATTAATTGACAGGACCCTGCTTGTCAATCAGGACATCTAATTATTCGGGCATTGAAGTTTTGAGTTGAATTAGTTGTCCCATCCTTGGAAGTGTTGGATGGAATTCTGAGCAACTTGATCCAGTGGGAGGTGTCCCTGCCATGGCAGGGGGGTTGGAACAAGGTGATATTTTAGGTCTCCTCTAACCCAAACCATTCTGTGATTTTATGTTTCCTCCTAATGTTTGGACACCAAATTGTGCTTTAGAGTGTCTCAGTCTTGGTTCCCCAAACACACCAACCCTCAGGTTTACAAGCCAGATGTTCTCCTTTCTTTCTTCTCTGTCCCAGTCAATGCACAATAATTTGCTCTGAAAGCCAAGAGCAGGAGTGATGCTGGCTGGTTTCACCGTGCCAGGTCTCTTCCTAGACTCTCAAGGTGTGTGTGATAAGGGTTCAAGGCTTTGATCTCAACTGGGAGGAATGGGAATATTTCCAAGGAGAGGGGTTCAGTCAGTAGTGGGATGGGGCAGGGTTGGACTCCAGGAGAGGAGCATAAACAGGGATCTAATGCCATGTACACAGAACTCTTGCCTTGCTGGTCTTTGGCTGCAAGGATAGTTTAGTTCTGAGCAGAGAACTGACACAAAACTGCCTGAAAGGAAGTTGTAGCAATGGCAGGATCAGCCTCTTCTCCCAGGCAACCAGTGACAGGATGGGAGGACACGGCCTCAAACTGCACCAGGGGAGGGTCAGGTTGGAATCAGGAAGAATTTCTTCACTGAAAGGGTGGTTCAACATTGGAAGGGGCTGCCCAGGGAGGTTTGGAGTCAGTGATCCTGGAGGTCTTTTCCAACCTCAGTGATTCCTGGATTCTCTGATCCTGGGACACGGGAAAAAATGGCTCTTTTGAGATGACATTTCAACTTCCCTGGCTTTGTTCATGTATTCCAACAAACCCCTAAATGCATAAGGAGTTGTAGCAGTAGGAATGATTTCTCTGTGAACAGGTGTCAGCATCAGAAGGGGTTTTAAGCCTTGACACAGTGTCAAGGCTCTGTGCCACAATCCCTTGGGATCCTTGGACAATCCACAGTCTTAGCCTCTTTCTAAGGATTGCATCAAGTCACAGTTCAAACTTCATGACCCCAGTGGGAGGGAGTTGAATGCAACTGGTTGCATGTGGAGTGAAGATAATTTAACCACTGATATTGATTCACTCCATGGGAAATTGCTTTAATGTCATGGAGATCACAGAAGTCCTTGCTCTGGCGTTTTGCCATGGAAACCGCGGAGGATCAAAGGAAAAGGACCACAGTGACCATCCTTAAACAAGGCTCTTTCTTGTACAGAATGATATTTTTTGCAGCCATGAAACTGAACTTACAGGAAGAAGCCCCAAAATCCAAGCTCAGAAATGTCCATATATATATTTGTTATCACACATTCTATCGAGTCCAGAGTCACGGGGTGTGTCCAGGAAAAGCAATGCTCTGCTCACTGCTCACAGCCAGGAGGGATGGCTCTTGCACAGAGGACACACAGCTGGGATCGAAGGTGCTTGGGTGGATTTTGAGCTCAGACTTCTCAGGTGACCTTCATCAAACCCACCGACATTAATTTCAGGGCAGTGCTTGGAGTTCCTCATGTGGAAGAGACATCTTTTGGCAGAATGGGATTACCCTCACCTCTACAGACACAGAATAAATGGTTTTCCCTTTTCCTAACCCTCCTAACCTGTTTTTTTTTTCTGATTTCTGGTTTAACCCACTGAAGGATCCAGTGAAAGCCAGTATGGAACAGCTTTGCTTCTCAGAATGGCCCAGAGCGTTAGACCCTCTGCTTTGAAATGAAACTGGTTAATCCACACAGAAAGGAGGGACATTTATAGCCAAGACTTGTCATTTCAAGTTGCAGATTTGGCCTTTATCAGTAGTGTGAACACTGGGTGTAAATCAGCTTTAAAAAGGGGGGGAGAGCTGTGGAAGTGGCCCCATGGACATGGAGAAGCTCATTGACCTCTCACTGTGATCTATTTTTTCACTGCCTGATATTCATGTGCATCAAATAATGTGACTTTTACATGAACAATTACTGTTTACTTGTAGCTGCCTGCCGGGCTTTTCTCCAACCCAGAGGAAGGGTCATGCTTTGTTCAGAGCAATAAAGACCTCAAAAGACAGGGCCACTGTCCTGGGAACACAGCAAGGACGGAAGGAAACCAGGCAGGCTAGTGGAAGATGTCCCTGCCCATGGAAGTAGGTTACCTGGAAGGACCCTTCCAACCCTTCTGTGCTTCCATGATTCTGAGAAGTCATCAATTCCTCATATAATTATTGCTACAGTCAGACATCCCCTGTTTGTAAACGCATGTACAGTGACAATGTGCATGCCCAGTACTGGGGTGGGTGGGTTGAGTGTCTCCTGATGCTCTCATGATGCCCAGGTTATGGATTTATACCACCAGTGCTGTGAAATCACATCTGGTCGTGACAAGCCCAACTCAAACCACCACCCTGAGCTGGAAACTGCATCCTAAGATTGCCCTTAGTCATTATTTACGCTGAGTGCTGCAGAGAGCACTGGATGGCAGCTCTGTTTGCCACCTCTTGGGTTGAGCATTGTGGTCTCTCACAGTGGGATAGGATTTCTGCAGGAGAAATGCACCCATCGCGTCTGCCCTCGAAAAGCTGCTCAGAAGTTCTCCCACCCCGTGGCCTGGATGTCTGGGTGTGACAGGATCCCAGGGAAGGGCTGGAGCTGTGTCAGAGCAGGTTTAGGTTGGATCTCAGGGAAAGGTTCTTCTCCCAGAGGGTGGTTGGCACTGACCAGGCTCCCCAGGGCAGTGGGCACAGCCCCAAGGCTGCCAGAGCTCCAGGAGGGTTTGGGTGATCCTCTGGGGCACAGGGTGGGACTTTTGGGGATGGGCCTGTGCAGGGCTGAGGGTTGGATTGGATGATCCTTGTGGGTCCCTTCCAACTCAGCACATTCTGGGATTCTGTGACTCTGTTTTCAGTTCTGAAGGGAATGAGAACAAATACGGGTTTGGTTTTTCTTTTAATATATTTTGGGGATTTCCTCCTCTTGGGGGATGGTTATAAACTGCTACAGTCTGTGATGTAAAACACAGACCTTGGCTTTGGTCTGTCCCTCCAGGAAACTGGGGGGAAATCTCGTGGGGATGGATTTGAATGGCCCAGGGACCACAGACAGGAAATTAAAAGATCAGGTGGAACGCCTTGGACACAACGCCTTCACGATGGTTTTATTGCTCGTCGTCAGCAGTGTCAACCACGGAGAAGAACCTCCTCTGGAGCAAGGAGATGAACCGAATACAAAGGCAAAAAAAAATTTAAAATAAAATAGCCAATTCACTGCATATTTACAGAGTCAGAACCAAATAAATAACACCAGGCAAAAAAGGCCATGAAACAAGGCAGAGATGTCACCTGTGCTGAGCAAGCAGGCCTGTTCTCACTGGCATGAAGGAAACATCATCACAAGCACCAAGGTACAGGAAAGCCCACGGAGAGGCCGAGTCTCTGTTCACAGCCAGTTCCCACCACTCTCTGCTGTCAAAGCCTATTTACAGGAGGGCAGAGCAGAGGTGCTGCTGACAGCTTGAGTGAGAAGAGCCGGGTGGCACCAGCCACCCACCAACGGCTCGAGGTGTCCGAGACAGAGTCCGGAAAATGCACTTTTGAGCTCCAAAGTGCCTTTTGGAACTTAATTTATTGTCGTCATCTGAGTATCAAAAGTGTGTTTAGTTTATTTAGTTTTTAAAAGTGCTGCTCAGGTTTCCCCCTATGTACAAATGTACAATATCCACAAAACTGGGGGTATAAAAACCACCCGTGCTCTGCTGATGCCAGGCGTGCGTGTCCTAAAGGTCTGGCCCTCAGACTCCAAACGGGCATTACTTTCCCCACAGACCTGCCAAAACCTGGTCTCCAGTCCCCAGGTTTGTCTTCTTTGCCCGTGGCTTCACAATATTCCAGAAATGACCAGGGTTTCAAACCCAGGGCTCTTCAGTGAACAGCACACAGCACCCAGCGAGCGAGCAAGGAGTCAGGACGTTCAGCAGCAGGTGGAAGAGGTGGTCCATGGTCCCAGGGAACTCCTAATTCCTACAAGCCATAGTTTACAGCCCTCCAGCCCTCCAGGGGAAATAACAAGGCCAGCCACTGTAATTACACCTCAGCAGACTGCTGTGGAAATACTGGGTGTGGAGATGGGATGAAAAGTCGACTGACTGCAATAAAAGGGTGGATTTTGGCACGTCTGACCCCACGTACCACCCTGGGAATTAATTGTTTTCCTTGCTGCTTTTCAGTTTAGTTCCTGGACAATGCCAGCAGAGTCACTCTGGGCTGATATGGGTAAATGTGAGGCCAAGAGCTTGAACCTCCTCCTCTTTTGAGGGTTATCTACAACCAAGCAGCTTTGTGGCCCTGCCCACCAGCCCCTCTGCCTGGGAAAAGTGCAAAGTTGCATGGGGAGCCAGGGGGCTCAGGAGTGAGCTCAGCCCCTGTCTCCAAGAGTCTGGAACATTCATCCCTGCAGAGATGCTGGGGAGGGGAAGCACAAGGCTGGGAGAGAAGCTGGGCTGTGTCAGCACCACAACCACGATCCTTCTTTCAGCTGAACACCCCACCTGAAAGCAGAAGGAGAGTGTTTTACACAGGCTTTGATGTTACAGCTTCCAGAGAAGGAGCATTGCTCCTGATCCACCTGTATTTCCACAGGCCCTTTATCAAACCAAGCTCAACTTGGGCAGACAGAATGAAATAAGCTCCAGAAAGACACTTATTGGCATTTCCCAGGTGGTGAGATTCCCTTTTAGCCTGAAAATATTTCACATTTCCAGAAGACACCCACTGGGTTTTCTCTTGTTTGAGCACTGGGGTGAAGGTGGAAAGACTGGAGACAAAGTTATCCTACCAAGCCCCTTTAATCCCTGCCACGGAGCCAAGTGGTGTTCACTCACTCCTGAGCTTTCCTTGGAACTTCATTTTGCTTTTTGAAAACCACTAGAAAACTTCCATTAATCAGTAGGTGTTAATGTACAAAACATCTTTTCTCCAGCAACACCTTCCTTGAGAAAAATATAACTCCTTCCTAGGGAAAAAAAAAAAAAGCCAACCCAAGCTAAACTAAATTAAACTATTCAAGTGTTTCATCTCCTGGCCTTTTTGATTTTAAGAAGTTTCAAGTTAATGCCCTGAAATTCTGCAACAGACTAGAATTTCTTTACTCCTCTTTCTTTTTAACCCCAAACATGGTGATATTCTCATTTCTTGCTGCTTATGAGGTCACAGAGCAACACAGGCCCCAGCTGAATAGAAGTATCTTTAGGTCCCAGTTGAACAGAAGTATCTACAGCCTAATCTTAGTATTGGAGCTTGTACCTCTACTCCTTGAGATCATAATTTAATGTTTGTATTGTCATTATTCCACACTTATTCATAGTGTTTAATCATTAAATCACTGAAATGCAGAGTGACTAATTAACAGGAGGGGCTTGCTCTCTCACTGGTGTAAAAAGGGAGTAAAAAGTTCCAGAGTGAAGATAAAGGAATTATTTTAAAGTGTAATTCAGGAGTGAAGCGATTGGTGTGTGCGGGATCACAATTTGCCTTAATATCTGCAAAGAGTTCTGGAGTCCAAATTCAGGATCCTCAGACATCTCTGTCCCATATCCAGGTGTGACTATCAATATTATTTCGCAGCAAATGAATGCAGTTGCTTTACTGGAGTCCCCCCTGTGTTATACTGGGGTTGGGGGGGTCAGAGAGGGGCCTGCTTTGTGTGCTCTGTGGGAGCATTTGCAGTGACAACCCTCAGGTTGTCATTTGCAGTCCTTGGACTCCCATTTTATGATGAGTTGGATGAAAAACAAGAGTAGAGGAGGCCAAGGTATGGAGCCAAATTCTTGCACCAAGCCACTTAAAAGAGGGCCTGATCCCAATGTCATTATTCACTTGATTGCTCATGTCCCCAGAGTGAAAAGCTCTGATTTCAGCACTGAAACTCCCGTGTTTGTCCAAAATCCAAGGCCCAGGCAGCTGTGCTGGCAGCTCTGCCCTGCCTGTGTCACTAATATTGCCATGCCTGTCACAGCAGGTACATTCAGCACGTTCATTTAATCTCTCCCAAACCCCCCTGACACCAAAATGGCAACGTGGCTGGATGCTCAGGGCTGAAATATTTGCCAGTAGGATGCCTGGGGCACTGTTCTGGCACACTGATGCTCTCCACAGCTTTTGAAGGAGCCCCTCAGCTTAGGAAACAGCCTCTCTTCAGGCTCCTGTGCAGAATAGCCTGGTGGTTAATCTCCCACATTCCCCGTGGAAGGGACAAATAACCAGCTGGATTTTTGCCTGTCACGTCTCCAAAAGGCAAACCTGCTCCCGCTGCCTTTGGCACACGGTTGATGCTGGCACAGGTCAGCACAGGGCTGAAACAGAACCCAAGCTGCAAACACAGAGCAGAAAGCCCTCCTGCAAGTGGAGTGACAAGCACAGGGAGAGAAAAAGGGAAGATGAACAGAAGGAAAATTCACAATGTGTCTCCCTGCTGACGGCTCACGGACCCGCTGTCCCAGCAAGGCTGCCTGGAACAGATGGGCAGGGATTCCCTCCCATCCCACAGAGGAGCCTGCTGGCAATGGTGCATCACTTCTGCTTCACAGCTCTGTGCTCAAGCTCCTCTTTTGCTTGTCTGGGACCTGGGATTCCAGCTCACACCTCAGGCACCTCGGTGGATGCGTTCACAAGATTTGGACAGTGCTCCTCTGCAGCCCATCCAATCTCCTGGGCATACACAGTTCCCCTGACAGATTAAGGGGGTGAATGACTCTGCAGCCTGATAAATCAAATCTTTCCCTGACTGACACTGCTTCAAAACTCTGAACCAGTGAGACAAAGCATTTTATACCAAGTGGAGCAACTTGGAAGCTGAGAGAGAGCTTTCCCTTCCTTCTTCTGGGCTTCCCTGCAGCTGGACATTCACCTGGCAAAATGCAGAGCTGGGTCCAATCCTTGCTTCCAGGATTCCAGGCACAGGAGAAGAACTGGTTGGTGCTGGTGGGATTTCTCCAGTGTTTCCTTTGTGAGTCCTACTCCAGGCCTGAAAGGGCTCACCAGAGCAACACAAGCACCAAACACATGGAGAATCACAGAATATCCTGAGCTGGAAGGGACCCTCGAGGATCGTTGAGTCCAACTCCTGGCCCTGCACAGGACAACCCCAAAAATCAACCCCCATGTGCCTGAGAGCATTGTCCAAACACTCCTCGAGCTCTGGCAGGAGTCCTGGCCCCTGAGAACCTCAGGAGGGTTTTGATGGGATCTCGTTTCCAAGGTGTAGTGCCCCTCCACCAAGAAAAGAAGAAAAAAAAAGACTATTCCCTTGGTTTTAATGGGATCCATGTGCATTCCTCAAATAGGAATCGTCCCTAGATGAAAACTAACAAGCCTTCAAAAAATAGGCAAAATGCACACACACACATCTCAAAGATCTAACGATCAGAGGATGAAAGCTTCCCACAAAAGCTGCAGCAGAAATCAATTTAATAGCCTCTTCAGTCCTTCCTCACTCCTGGAGTGCCAGTTCCGTGCTGAGACCACCTTGTCCTGATGAAAGCAGTTTTGCTCACTGCTGTGGCACTAATTTTTTTCATCTGGAGAGTGGCTCCTCATGGCAGGTCTGCTTCAATTAGTGACTACAGGGCTCTACATCTCCCTTTCCTGGCAGTGTGTGCTAAGCAAGTGCAAACGAATTACACCCCAGTTATCTTCCCCTGATCCCTCATGATCCCCAGGTGCATCAAGGCACCAAGAGCTTGAAGGAAAAACACAGCCATGCTCTGCTTTTGGCATCTGTACCCGGTTTTTAGACATGCAAACCGAGTTTCCTGGTCACTGAACACAACCAAAACAAACACCACGTCCTGAACACGGTGCAGAGAAGGGAATTTTCACACTGTTCCTTCTCAGCAACCTGGCTTTTCCAGGCTGCCTGGAAAGCTTTTGCTCATGAGGATGGTGGGTTGTTAGCGGAACACGCTGCAGCCCTGGGGCATCCTCCGAGGGGCTTTCCTGGTGCTGCAGCTTCATCTTCACCTGTGTAGAAATGCAAGGGCCATGCACTGGCCTCTCCCTTCCTGCTCACGTTCCTCCTGTCCCTTCTCCCCGTGTCCCTGACTCCGTCTTTAGGTGCCTTATCATCACCTCTTATCCACAGGAATTTTGGCACATTCATATGTTTGGCTTGTTTGTTTTTTTTTTTCCTGCTTCTTGCCTCCCTCTCTCCTTTACTGGCTCATTATTTTTTTTAAAAAAAAGTGCAATTTGTCTGTTTCAGAGATGCCGGTTCTGGTAAAGCCCCCAAGGACTCGGGCTCTCCCCTCCCTTCCTCCCCCTGTCCTCCTTTATTTACGACACACCAGGATCTCCCAGGCTTTCCTCAAGCGACTGGGACCTTTACTCATAGTTAACCCCCTCCCAGGGGCTCCAAACTGAGGTGTGAAAGGTCTGAAAAGAGGGAGAGGAAAAGCATTTCTCGGCTTGTCCGGTCCTGTCCTGGATGCCAGCGGCTTTTCCAGTTGCGTTGTCCCCTGTTGGCTCGCGTGGAGCGTGTCAATTCCACAGGGGGTTTGTCATCACCGGTCCCTGTGGGGATCCCTCGGTCTCTCAGTGTCTCTGTTGGATGCTCCCTTGCCGGGACAGCCCCTCCCTGTCACACCAGGGAGAATTCGGCCTGGAAGCTGGAGCACCGGCGAGTCTTTGGCGAGCACTTGGTCAGCATGGAGATCTGGGTGCTGAAGTTGGTGCCGTTGCTGCCCAAGGAAGGGTGGTGGTACTTCATGTCCGAGCCCAGGAACCTCTCCAGGTGCCACCTCCGCCACTTCCTTTTGAGCTCAGCTTGGACCTGGGTGTTGGAGAGACAAGAAAATCACTTGCTGTTTGGCTCTGATTTCGTTGTGGCAGCAGCCAGGGGCTACAAAATAATCCCACCAAGGATTATTTTATAAAGGTCACGAAACTCAGCCTGGCCTGGACTTTTAGCCACATGGAAGACACCTCAGACAGTAGAAATGAGCTCCAGCAGAAAGGTGAGCACAGGGAATTTCTTATTCATGCATTAACTCCAGCTTCAACATACTCTACACTTTGTGAGTAATTAATTAATCTTAATACTTAAGATTTTTTTTTTTCACTGTCCTTTTTTTGGTCCAAACAGAAATGATTTCACTACAGCTTGTTTGTAAAACTGTGCTTTTTTGATGGAAGCTACTTGTTCCTGCTCAGGTTGTTCACAGAAATGATCTGGTTTGCACTGTCCCAACTCAAATCCTGAACAAGTCTGGCCACTGTCCCTGGCCCCTCCTGCAGCCTTCCAGCCCAAAGTTTTAGATAAAAGCATGAATTAGATAAAACAGCCGTGTCTGATGGGCTCTGGGATGAGCAAGTACAGGAACAGCACAACTCCAGGATGACAATCCCAGCACTAGAAAGGTGGGAAAGGCAAGCTCAGTGTCTACAAGGTAGAAACACGTTTACCTGGCACTGCCCCGTGCCTAACAAGTCACGTCAATGCCTCTATTGGTTTTGGATCATCGGTAAGTTTGTGTGGTACTGCCCTGTTCCAGGCAGGATTACTGGGAAAGGTCTCTGCTGGAGCTGGGCTCTCTGCCTGGTGTACACATAGCATCAGCGTGGCTGATGCAGATTTGGAGCTGTAAGAGAGAAAACTGGGATTCTGGAGGCTCCTCCTCTCCCTGGGAAGCTGCAGCACAAATCCAGCTGGCAGCTGCTTCTTTCCTGTCCCTGCTCTGTTCATGGGGCTGGAAGGGCATCAGGTGACAGCAGCTCAGCGCCTCTGTCTGCTCACATCTACTTGGGAGCCTTTGCAACATGGGCTTAATCAGCTGAACTTCATGCCAAACAACACTGCTGATCTTACCTCTCCGTTGAGGAAACAGTACAGAACAGCCACCACAAATCCCTGGGGAAAAGGAGAGAACAGGCTTTTAGCACTAAACACAACGATCTCAAAGGAGGGGTCGTGGAATCGTGGAATTGTTAAGGCTGGAAAAGACCTCTAAGATGATCAAGTCCAACACTGCCATCTTCACCACTAACCCATGTCCCCAAGTGCCACATCTGGATGGTTTTTGAGCACTTCCAGATGCCAGATGTGAAGCGATGATGTTGTAGAGTGGGACATTAACTCATTCACCATGGAATAAAACTTGCCACTGACACGTGCATGGGACATGGGGACAACTGTGAGAACGTGGCTGTACCTGATGATGGACAGAAGCAATGGGAGGAAACACTTAAATCAGGGCTTCTTTTCATGCAGCCTCAGGGTCAAGTTGAATGGTCCAACACTGACTGAAGTGTGTGGGAGGGTGTGAGAACACAACTTCATCAGGACTAATGTGCAGGACAGCTCCATCATCCATCCTCATGTCCTACATCCATGGAATCCTGCCTGAGCAGGAGCTACAGGCAGGACTTGACTTGTGAATGGAGGAGAAAGTCCTATCAAGCCAAGTGGTTGAAGACAGACCAGGCTCCTGTTAATGGGCAGAAATGCACTCCCACCAAAGGTGATTTATCTCACCATACACTATGGAACCATAGAATGGTTTGGGTTGGAAGGGACCTTAAAAGTCACCTAGTTCCAAACCCCATGAGATGGACAACATTCCACAAGACCAGGGTGCTCCAAGTCCCCTCCAACCTAGCCTTGAACATGTCAATGTTACATAAACTGACCTGTGATGCTCATTTTTTAACCCTTAAGCACATAAACCCCCAGAGTGACTAATGCACAGATGTACATTTTCTTTACAGGTGCCTAAAACGAGGAGGGAGAATCTCCTTCTGGAATCCCAGGAGACAAAATACAAGTTTATCTCCCATCCTGGCCATGCTGGAGTGAGGAGCTTTTCCCCCAAAGGTACAAGAGCTGCACTGGGCATGGCCAGGAAAGAGCAGCTCATGTTTGCTTATTGTCATTACATTTCTCCCTCCTGACAGACCTGGTGGCCCCAAGGGTGGCTTACCTGGAACGATCCCACCACGAGCTCAAAGACCAGCTTCACTTCTGCTTTGAAATTGTCAGGGAAGAAAGCAAACATGATGTAGTGGATGCCAAAGAGAGGGATCAGCAGCAAGGTGGACTTGGCCAGCCTCCTGTTGGAAAGACAAATATGAGTCAGGAGGGGAGAGGAACTGAAGGGTAAGAGGATGAGAAATCCTACAGCCCCGAGCAATGTGCAACCCTGAATGTTGAATTTGCTGCAGCACCTCTTTGCTGTAGCCTGGACTGTGGTGATGTAGCCTGGATCTACATGTGAAGTGGCTTTGTTTGCCCTCAGGACACGTGATATGGGACGCTCACCCCGGGGTCCTGGGAACATCCAGCCCTGAGCAAGGGAGCATCAGGAGGTTGTCCTCACCCAGGGGGATGGAGTGTCTGGGGTACAGCAAAACAAGGGGGGGTGGAAATGCCTCTCCCAGCTCAACCTCCCCCAGGATCCCTCTGCCCACCTGGGCTGGGATGCAATGACATGGGGTGGATGCTCAGTGTGGCACTTCAGACTAAGCAAGGACCACGCTGGCAGCATTTCCTGCTCGTTAACAGCTCTCATATAATTACATCCACGGCTCCAGCTAAGGCAGAGCAATCAGCCCTACATTATTTCCCCTTGTTCCTCAGACTGCAGACGGCTGGTGATTTCAGACGTGGTGACACCATGAAATGTGACATCTTTATTCCTAGTAGCTCCACTGGAGGTATTTCTTCCTCCCTTCTCTCTTCCCCTTCCACCACAGATCTTTTTTTTGTTTTTCATCTCTACCAGCTAAATCATCATCTAGCACTGTCTTTGTTTGCTTGGGAGATTGCTGAAAATTACAGCTTCTGGGAGAGAAATGGTATGTTTAGCTGGGAATAATGACAGGCTATTGCACAATGAATGTCTCCAAAGGAGGGGGATGAACAGTATTAGTGCTTAATGGCATCAGCCTGGGTAATCAGAGGCCTAATTAGGAAGACATGATAATTTATTAAATATAATCATTATTAAAAAATAGCTGACAGAAATAAAACAAAATCAAGAGCCTAAGGGTGCTCATGGGGGTTTTGGCTCCCTTGGTCACCCACATCCCGTGGCATCTCCATCTCTCTGAGAGGCTCCTGGAGGAAATGGAGCTGAGGAGAGGATGCTGGAAATACTTGTTCTTCCACCTGCAAACCCTCCACCTCCAAAGCCTCATCAGGCTCAGTCCTCTGAGACCATCTTCATTTATTTGCCATCTGCACAAGCCCCTGGGAGGGCTGATGTGCCAGCTTTGTGCAGATGATGCCCATCCCTGTCTCTCCCAGCAGACCTTTCCAGCTTTCCCTGGGCCTGGCCCAAAGACAGCTCCACATTAGGGCTGGGTTTGGAGGCCGTGGCTCCCCAGGGAATACCTGCTGGATGAGAGACAGCTGGGTGCAAATCATTCCAGGCAAAATCAGTGCCTGGAGGAAGCTGAGGGACTTCACAGGAATTCACCTTTCCTTCATCCCTCACCAGCAGCCACATCCCTGCTCATGGGGAGTAGGTCCAAAATCTGAGTTCTCTTGGATGTCTTGCTCTGCCAGGGCGCTGTCACTGTCTTTGGTGACCATCAGTGTTTCATGTTTCTCACTCTCAGAAGCAGCTCTGGCCAGGATGACCCAGCCCTAATGCTCCCATCTCCAGATATAGGAGAAAGCAACTCATTTTCTAAGCAGATCACAGCTCAGTGAATATTTCTGTTGGATTTGCAGAGATCTCTCCTCTCTCCCCAACCTCTGAGGAACAGTCAGCCTGGAGGAGATGATGAGACCCTACCATGTTCATAGAGATGCTGTTTTCAACCTCCAGAGGATTAGAAAAATTGATCTGATCTTTGCAGACAACACTGGGGCCTCAGTTACAACATTTCCCCTCCTGGATGCACTGAGGCAATGAAAAGGACATAAATGCCAAAACTTGAGGCCCTTCCTCTAATTTGCACAACTCCCCCAGACCAGTCTCTTCCTTCCCCAGACACTGAGTGATGTTTCAGATCTCAGTTTGGCATCAGGGCAAGGGCTCTGTGGTCCAGCACTGTGCTATTTAAAAGATTCCCCCCACTAAACGCTGCAAAGAGGAAAATCATCCTCCCCACTCAGGGTGTAATTTCTCCCAGGAAGATAAAGCCTGGATGTGCAGGAGGCAGAACTTCCTGGGAGGTCGTGTAAAGCTGGTTAAATCTTCCTGCTGGAAGCCATGGATTCACAAAAAAACTCATTACTCTCGTTCCCAGGACACCTTAGACCCTCCCTCTCTGACAGATGTACATGCTGACAGATAATTTAGGGAAAACATCAGCCTGCCTGGAACCTACTCCTGTCCTTGGGATACTTTAGTCATGCTCCTTGAAATTAACATGGAAAATATACCCAGAAAACTTTGCTGACAATACTGATCTACGGGCACATAGAGAATGGAAAGAGGTGAATTTTACTCAAGTTTCTTGTTGTAGAAAACAAAATATCTTTGCCCGAAATTTTGCTGTCCCACTGTTGCACATGCCTCTGCCAGTTCCAGAAAACTGTTCTGGGAGTCTTGTTTTCAGAGTTTCCAACACATGAAAGCCCTGTCTGGAGCATTAATGAGAGAGTCAGCAGTGCACCTGAACTTCCAGCCTGCAGCTACACTGAAACTCCCTGGAATTTGAACAATGCTGTCAACATGTCAGCGTGCTTTTGGGAAATAAACAATATAAAATAAACAAGAGAAGGAGGGAGAATGTAAATGAGATCTCCAGGATGTTGTTAGTTTAAAATAGATTTATATCAGACTTGGCAGGAGGAACCCAAACAGGATCACAGAATCACTGAGGTTGGAAAAGCCCTCCAAGGTCATCGAGTCCATTCTGTGCTTGATCCCCACCTTGTCCCCCATTCCAGAGCACTGAGTGCCACGTCCAATCCTTCCTTGGGCACCTCCAGGGATGGGGACTCCAAACCTCCCTGGGCAGCCTCCTCCAATGCCTGACAACCCTTTCAGTGAAGATATTCTTCCTGATGTCCAACCTGAACCTCCCCTGGCACAACTTGTGGCCAATTCCTCTCCTCCTGTCCCTGTTCCCTGGGAGCAGAGTCCGACCCACCCCCAGCTCCCCCCTCCTGTCAGGGAGTTGCAGAGCCAGAAGGTCCCCCCTGAGCCTCCTTTTCTCCAGGCTGAGC
>JAWWES010000081.1:2201602-2229844 GCA_035583135.1 Lophotriccus pileatus | reverse complement strand
GCAGCCACAGCTTCTCTGGGCAACCTGTGCCAGGGCCTGCCCACCCTCACAGGGAAGGATTTCTTCCTAATATCTCATCTAAATATACTCTTTTTCAGTTTGAAGCCATCACCCTTTGTCCTGTCACTCCATCCCTTTTCCCAAGTCCCTCTCCAGCTCTCCTGGAGCCCCTTTAGGCCCCGGAAGGGGCTCTCAGGTCTCCCTGGAGCCTTCTCTTCTCCAGGTGAACACCCCCAGCTCTCCCAACATGGCTCAAAGCAGAGGCCCTCCAGCTCTCAGAGCACCCTCTTGGCCTCCTCTGGACCTGCTGGTCCATGTCCTCCTTATGTTGGGAGCCTCAGAGCTGGAGGCAGCACTGAAATTGGGGTCTCACCAGAGCAGAACAGAGGGGCAGAACCCGCTCCCTCAACCTGCTGGTCACGATCCTTTTGACGCATCCCAGGACACCGTTGGTTTCTGGGCTTGTCAGGGCACATCCCCAGCTCATGTCCAGCCTCTCATCCACCAGCACCCCCAAGTCCTTCTCAGGACTGCCCACTGCACCTCTGCTCCCCCCCTGAGTCCCGGGGTTCCTGGATTAAAAGCCCCAGCAGGCTCACATACCCCATCCGATCAGGATGTACCACCAGAAGTACTTCCTCTCCGAAAAGAAGGAGATGACCAGCAGGGTGTGAAGGTACAGCCCCTCCACCAGCAGCCAGAAGAAGTTGGCCATGACACAGTACTGGAAGAAGACCATCATGGCTTTGCAGCCTACCTGGAAGAGAAGAAAGGGACAGCGGTGAACTGCAGCAGGTTCCCGGAGCAGGGACACCGAATTGCCACTTAAACCTGGCTCTGTGTGTGAATTTGGGATGGCTTTGTGCAGAACCTGGAGGTCCTTTTGGAATGAGTTCTGTGGTGAAAGGCCAAGTCAGCTTGGTCATGGCCCCAAACCTGCCAGAGTTCCACAAGTGGCTTTACAACACTCCATGGTGTGATTTTTGGGGTGTCCTGTGCAAGGCCAGGAGTTGGAGTCTTTGTGGATCCCTTCCACCTCAGGATATTCTATGATTTGGTGATCTTGAGGAATGACACTGTGGATTTGGTCATCATGGTCCCCTCATCATCCTCAGTGGGGCTGCCTGCTACTGTTACCTGGCTCCTTAAACCCAAAGAAATGATCTCCAGGATAAAAAAAAAGAAAAAAAACCAAACAAAACCAAAATGCCAACAACAAAACCTCCCCCAAAAAAAGATAAATAAAAATATAAGTCCAATTTTAATCACTCCATGGCCTGGTACAAGATAGGAGTTTGAAGAAAGCCAAGTCTGCAATAAAATGCTCCTCAGTAAGAAAAGAAGGACAGGGTTTTATATATATATATATATATATATATATATATATATATTTAAAGTAGAGGATAAACACACACAAGCATGAACATATTTGATTGCACTGGAAAGGGAGAGATTGGAAGAGGGAAGGTGCATTGCTTTTCTTCAGGAAATGAATAATTAAACACAGCAACTCGCTGTGTGGAGACTTCACTGCAGCCCAAGGAATGGGAACAGTTCCCTCACAAAAGAACTAAATAAAAAGTGAAATTTCTGACACTTAGGGGCCAAACCCACTGCGAAACACCTGCAGGCAGAAATCAGCTGCCCTAAGGAGTATTCCAGCTCCGGTTATTGCACGTGAAGAATCCAGGTTCAGCTGCAGGTTTACAGGAGATCACCAGTTGCATCACGGAGATGCTGACTCAGCAAAAGCCCTTCAGCGAGCCTGCTGGGATAACACCCTGCAGGAGAACCCGAGCCTGCTGGGATAACACCCTGCAGGAGTGTGACATTCCCACACCCGAATCATCCCTCTCACCCAAATCCCGAGTGCCTGCTGGGTGTGTGTGCAGCCAGAGCAGGGGGTTGAGGGGGTGAGTGGCCTCAGCCCTACTGGGGCTGCTGAATCCCTTCAGGGTTTCACTTTTATCCACATCTGGCCCTAACTCAGCTGCTCACAGGTGAGACACGAGGTTTAAGGGGGGGGCAGATTGGAGGCATCTCAGCCACATGCTCACAAAATATGGATTCCCTTCTGGGGGATTGTAAATTAGGGAATCCTTTCTGGGTGGTTGCACTGAACTGGTGGCACAGGTAGGAGGCTGGAGCACATCACAAGGAACTGCAGGACTTTACAGGACGAGGAAAAGCTGCTCACAAAAAGTGCACGTGATTTCTGCCCCGCAGAGACTCTCAGAAGGGATTTCCAGTTTGACTTTGCTGTACAGAGAGGGAGCTGTGCTGAACTGTGGCAGCAGAACCCCCCAGATCTGGGGACCTAAATCCATCACCTCTTCTCCCACTATTGGCAACCTTTGCTTCTGCAGTGTTCTCTGGCCCTACAGCTATTTTTATGGACCATTTGGAGCAGGGATCTTGCAGCCAGGGATCCCCTGCAGCACGGGGATGTTCTGCAGAGCTGGAACTGGAACAGAGCTGGATGCACTGTCCTGTCTTTAAAACTAAATAATGATATTTTTTTGCTGCCTGGCTTTGCCACTATTGCCTGAAGTGGGTGAAATTAAACCAGACCAGATATTTCTATGAGAGATGCACTTGCCCTGTGGAATCCTCTTTGACATCCAACTCAGAGACACATTTGGAAAACAGCCCTTCCTGACTTTTGAGAGACCTTATTACGTGCAGCCCTTGGTAATGGGTCTCTGCCTTCTGATTGATTAGATTCAGCCTCAGAGAGGCTGTTATAGTGCTGGGAAATAAAATCCATGTTTATGCAAGATGTTTTACCCTTTAGATGACAGACACTGGGCAGAGATGAGCCATTACAGCTCACTGAAGGGTTTTTTTTCATGAAGAGCAGAACTCATGATGTGTCAGGATTGAAAGACTAACACAGACTATTTTTAGAACAGACATTTTCAGCAGGAAAAGCTGCATTACTTTGCTGCTTTTTTCTACTCCCTCTCCTTCCCTTGTCTCATTTACAACAGCTATTTCCCTGTTTTTCCTTCAGGAACCTTGCCCTGCTCATGTCAACATGGGATGTGGAATGGGATGGTTTTCCTTGGCTTTGTGGATGGCACATCCACCCAAGTGGCTCCCATCTTCTTCCCCTCTTTTGGAACATGGGCCTTTTTCTTTTTCTTTCCTTTTTCCTGTTTTCTTTTCCTTTTATTTTCCTTTTTTCCTGTTCTCTTTTCCTTTTCTTTCTTTCCTTTATTTTCTTCTTTTTCTTTCTTTCCTTTCCCTTTTTCCTCTTCCTTTCCCTTCTCTTTTCCCTTTCCCTTTCCCTTTCCCTTTCCCTTTCCCTTTCCCTTTCCCTTTCCCTTTCCCTTTCCCTTTCCCTTTCCCTTTTCTTGTGCCTCTGAGATGAGTGTCTGGAGATGTAGGTTTGGGTTTGTCCCATGCTGGAAAACCTTAATTTCAGCATCTCCAAAGCAGGCAGTGCCTGCCCAGCGCTCCCCAATCCTCCAGGAGTGTCTCAGCAATGGGATCATGAGTGGGATTTATAAACAGCTTGTAAAGAAGTCTGAGGAAGCCTCTTTGACCAGGCTGGGGACAAGCTGAGCTCTTGCTGTGGACAGAAGCAGCTGAGTCACTGAGCAGCTCTTCCCACAGGTCGTGTCTTCTGGGCAGCATAAAAGAAAATATGGATAAATCTGTCACTGAGAAAAGGAGTTTTCCTCAGTCTCCTGTTGATTTGTAAATCCCCTCCTCCTGCAGCAGGGGTGGTAGCCCAGGTAACAGCACTGAGGGACCTTAAAGGGTCCCTTCTCTGGTCTAAATCTGTCTTGGACCCAAGAAAAAGAAAGAGGAAAAGAAAATGAGATAGAAAATGGAAAGAGAAAAAGGAAAAAGGAAAAGGAAAAAAGAAAAGGAAAAGGAGAAGAAAAAGAACAACAGAAAAAGAACAAATTAAAGCCAAACAAACCAGAGTGCTTGGCAAAAAGCCATCACTTTCATTTCTTCCCTTATTTTAATTGCAGCTCTAGACTGGAGTCAAACAGATTAGCAATAAAAAAAGCCCCACAAAGTTTATGCTCTATCATGAAAGGGAATTGAGGTCTATTCAAACAAGAGAACTCCTCCTAAATCAATTGGGTGCCTCTGACTCCTTCCTTCCCTCCCAATCATGGAGCTTGACAAGCAAATAATTTCAAATAATAAATTGCTGCACTACAGGGTGACTCTTCAAATTTTCCTGGGAGATACACGGAAATTTTGGGTGTTAAGGACTTAACAATATAAATGAAAGAGATGAATGAATGAATAAATGAATAAAGAAATGTGATTAAAGGAATTCTTAAAATGCCACTTGATAGAAACAAAGTGATTTATGATTGAGGCCCAGAGAGGGCTGAAGCTGTCAAGTTAAAAGCCTCAGTTAAAGCAATTTCTCATCTCTCGGGTCAAAGAAAAGACCTTCTTGGGAATTATCAACTTATGGCTTGATGATGGACCTTGAGCCCTTTGTGGCTTCAAGTCTAAGTATTAAAAATACATTATTAAAAGTAGAGATAGATCAATTTAAGTGGATTCACAGTGACCCTCTATCTCAGGCACAGGGATAAGAGGCCCCAAACACACATTTGTCCCTGTTAACATCTTGCTCTGCACCAGTGGTGCCCCAGAAACATTATGCAAGAAAGCTCTTAAGCTTTGGCAATGGCAAAAACATTCCCTTTATCTCCACCTGCTTCCCTCCAGGTCACAATCCATTACATTTCCACCCATCCTGGTCTGGGAGCACACAGTGGGATACTTTCTCCATGTCAGCTGTTACTGGGCAGTTTATGAAGCCATTACAGCCTGGATTTGTGTCTGAGCTCGGTGATTTGCTCCCACTTTCATAGAGCAGCAGTGCCATTCCTGCACAGACACACACAGGCACACTCACACTGCTCCAGCAAGGAGAGTCTTGCCTGCTCCCATCACCTGTGGAAGAATGGAGACATTGGGAAAAAGCCACTGGGATCAATCTCCATCTCTTTCCTGGGCCTTCACTTCCACTTGCAACAAGGCTGGACGAGTTGAAAAGCTCCCAGCTATTGAACCTGGATAGATTATTGTTTCTCTGGGTAGAGCATCATTTCTCCAGCAACAGCTCAACCCAGATGGAACCCAAAGCCCCAAGAGACAAACGTGGCTTTTCCCTGTGCTTTCACCTCTTCAATGCCAGCTGAAAGCCAGCAGACAATGGCAAGGCATTTAGAGAATCCTGGGATGGTTGGGGTTGGAAGGGACCTTCGAGAGCATTTCATTCCACCTCCCCTGCCATGGGCAGGGACACCTTCCACCAGCCCAGGGTGCTCCAAGCCCTGTCCAAGCTGGCCTTGGACACTTCCAGGGTTTAAGGTGAGGATTTACAAGGGTCAGATCCTGCAACTGCAGAAACCTTGAGACTGCATTAAAATAAATGGAGCTGTACCAGTTCACCCCAACAAAACACGTGGTTCATGTGACTGCCCTTTACGCCTTTCCCACTTCCCACACAGGCTTCCTCAAATCCAGTGCTATCCTGCTGGATTCATCAGGAAGCTTTCTGTCTGCTTTTCCTCACATTAGAAGCAAGTTTAAGCCCCCTGACTGCGACCCTCAGAGCTATTTAAGCATTTCTCTTCGCCCATTTCAGCAGGGGTTCTGCACCTGTCAGCCTTTGAGGGACTCAGCTTTTCTGCCTTCCCTCCTGGGTTATTTTCAGGATGTCTCCATTCCTTCCCCAAGCTTTCTTTCAGTTGTTTTTTTACTTGTTTGTATTATTTACAGGACCATCCTCTAAGGCTTTTTTTTTTCTTTTATTTCCTTTTTTATTCCTTCCCCCCTTGTTTTGGGGTAAACTTTTACACAAGGGCATAAAAAAGGTTTCTACTCTTCCACCTCCCCATGAGCCTGAATATCATGGTACTCCCAGATGGATCTGATGAGCCTCAGATGGGGGTGCACTGGAAAAGAAAATGTCTCAGTCTTCAACTTCCATAAATAAAGTTAATTTAGGGGCCTGGACCTCCTATCAATTTGGGCTGAGGAAGTTAATGTGGAAACCCCCAATTTTTCACTCTGAAAATATATTTCTGTAAGTTTCATATTTGCTGAAGTCCCAACCTTCTTTGCAAAGAATGTATTGTTTTTTGGTTGGAATTTTTTGTCTTACTGGACTACAACAGCAGAAAAGATAAATGGTGTGATCTCCCTTGGCTGAATCTTCAGCAAAAGCAAATCTGCAGAGCTCAAAACTCGAGCCTGAGATTAATCTCTGGAATTTGATCTTTGTTTATAGCAAACTGTAAGCTTTTTTTTTTCTGTGTTCAGCAAGATTGGAAATGTAAGAATTTCCTCATTATTATGGTATCCAGACATGACAGTCATGAACCTGTATCAAAACCCATCCATAAAGCCACAAATAATCAAATGAAACAACAACTAAAGTGTTCAGTTTCATCCTTCAGCCAGGTTTGCTGTTCTGGCTGCTGTGTGTCACTGGGTGTTCCCCAGGGAGGCAAGGAAAGGGGAAGATAAAGTGTGGGAATACCAAGGCACAAAGTCACACTAGACCTAATAAAACAAGTGTGAAAAACTAAAACTTTTAAGGAGGCCTCTTGAAAAAAAACCGCACAAAACATAAAAGGCAAATCCAGGCTGGAAAATGCAATTTTTCCCTCAGTATGAGCAATTGTTGGATGCAGCAAAGCCACAGGAGGTGAGTTTTCCATCAGGGGTGACCAGTTATTGAGACAGAAAATAATCTGAATGAATCAAACCGGACAGTTATTGAAAAAGTCCAAGTGGATGGTTCCACAGAGCCCTCTGAGCCTGATCATCTTGACATCCAAGTGCTTAAAGCCCAGACTAACACAGCTGAGCACAGGCCTGTTTTTAAAGACATGAGGTAAAATGAAGCAAAAATGCAGTAAAACCTATAAAAAAGTCGTGGGGTTTTTTTTCAATTACATATACACCTTCATGTATTGCAGTTCCCAGCTGATTTAAACATTGACATATTTGCTGAGAGAGCTGAACATATTATTGTATGGCTGGTGCATAAACCATAATTTTAAATTTTAAATTTTAAAACAGGTAATACCAAATTCAGGAATTTGGTCCCTTCATCAGAGGCTTCTGTTTATTTGGATTTTACGGCCCTAAATCTGTTCTGGGAGTGGGGTGTCTTTATCTTTTTATTCCTTAGAGGAACCAAGAGTGGTACTTTCTCTTCTAACAGAACATTTTTGTTGCTTTGGGTTTGCCCTGTTTTAAACCAGCACAGTGGTGACAGCACTCACAAAATTGAACTGTTTGTTCCAATCTCTCCTCAGACCGAGTGAGCTCAAGGCCACATCCAGCCATTACACACAAAACCTTCAGGAAACTGTGTATGAAGTCCTGAGTTCATGAATTAGTCCAACTTTATCCTGCAGTTTCAAAGCACAAACTTAAGTTGAGCCCAGCCAACCCACCCAAACCCACAGGAACACAGTGGGTTTTGTAACTATCTCTCCAAAGAGATGAAAGTTAGGAAAGGCATTTTGACTGTGTCATATGTAGGTATTTTTTTTTCACTGTGACTTAAAAGTTTGTCCATAATGTTGGTTCAAGACAGGTTGTGCAGATTTTTGCAAGGGACAGATTTGTCCCACGTCATTTTATAACCCTTGTGTGTCATCCAGACATCCACCCTGAGCTGGGGTTTGACATGAAAGTTCTCTGATGGGGATAAACACACCCCCTGGGGGAAGACATGAAAGCACAGGGGCTTCCAGGAGCTGTGGATTCTGCAGGAAAATTCCTGTATTCCTGCTCCTGGATGCAAACACTTCTCACACAGCTCTCTGTGCTCATGTCCCCGTCACGACCCAGTGCAACCTCCCCCAGGGCTGAGTTCAAACTCGATGGTTTGTTGAGTTCCTGGCTCCTCTGCCAACTGGCATCAGCAGTTACCTGTGGAATTGCTCATTCCACTTTCCATGTCATTCTAACCACTCATGGACTCTCCCAAGGAAAACCAGTTGCAAGTGATCCCAGTGAACCACGGGGAGGGAAAAGTACGGAGGGACATTCCAAAGGGAACAATTCCTGCTGCAGACAGTTCTTGGGGAAGAGCTGAAAGGAGGCTGCAACTGAGAGATGCTGGAGCAGAAACATCATTACAACAGCAGGGACAGGACTCAGGGTTAGGCTACAGAAAAGCCAGGAGGCAAGGAATAAACTGGGTGGGTGGAAGAGAATCTTTTTTTGGTGCTGTTTGACACAAGGAAGCAGGTCCAGAAGGGATTTACTGGATTGCTGTGCCCAGTCTCCTGCTATTGCCAGCAAGCACCTCATGTAATGTTATGAATTTGTTATGGAGGTTTCTTTTTTTTTTTCCTTTTTTTTTCTTTTTAATGACTTGTAATCACATCTCCTCATTCTGGTGATTTCAATTTCCTGCTGGAAATTTATTCATGGCTGGTGTCCCCTTACGTCAATACAGCCTTTAGATAAACAGCCCTTCTCCCTCCTCAGTGTTTGCTCCAGCTGATAACACTGAGCCTGAAAGTGGTGGTGGTGGGAGGGGGGAATAAATCCCAACTCCTTTATTCCCCTCCTTTATCATCCCAGGAGGGAAATCTTACAGTTGCAGACAGAGAGCGTGGGAGACAGGCTCAGGTGAAAAATAGATGATGATGTCTACACAGAGATTTCCTGCCCAAACTCCTGCAGAGGTGTGGTCTCTGGAGCCCAGGGAGCCATCCAAATCCAGGTGCCTTATTCCAGATGAGGTGAACAGCCCTCCAGGCTCCAGTGAATGTATTAATTAGAGCCTGACTGACTCTGGTTGCACTTCACACACTCATCTACAGGCACTTACCCCGTGGATAGTTAGTTGTGTGAGTCTGGATCTGACTCTGGAGGGAAAGGTGTTACTGAATCCCTACACACAGCACTGCAAGTCTCCTTGGACCAGGACAGCCAAAAAATTAGCAGGTGGCTGGGAGACAGACACAAGGCTGACAGGAGCCCCAAAATCCTGCAGAGCCTCAGTAGTGGGTTTGGCCTCACAGAATTGGTACGGTTGGAAAACACCTCTAAGGTCAGCGACTCCAACCTCACAAAAGGACAAGACGCCAATAAATTTTTGAGTCTGATAATCACTTTATTCTCTTTCCATATAAATTGAACTGCAGCCATCACGTTTTTTCCTTCAAATGGGAAAAAAAAAAAAAACCTAAAACCTTCCCAAAGTCCTGTCCCTCATGCATGTGCAAGGTAATTTTTGGTGCATTGTTTAAGAGGGGCAAACAGAGTAAGGTGGCAACTTCAAAGGGCAAGGCTACTTACTGAACTCACAAAGCAGTGCTCGGATTCTCCACTTTCAAACAGGATGACATCTTTGATGAAGACTGCAATGGCTCTCATTATGAAGGACATGAAGAGATGCATATGAATATAATTTCGAGTGCAGTGTAGTTTCCTGTTGGGAAGAGATGAAACATTTCTGAATAGCCAGGCTTCTAAGAAGGTTTATTTACCTACTTGCATGTCTCTTCTGCCAAGAAGTGGAATCACAATGAAACATCAGACACCCCGAGACGGGCTCTGTTCAGAGGTACATCACCACAAATCCACTTAAAAGCCTTTTTAAATCCACTGAACATGGCCATCCACGGATCTGCTGCTTTGTCATTTCTCAGAAAAGCAGGAGAAAATACGGAATGACAGAAAACAGGTCCATCCCACTGCTCTCCACTGGAAAGGAAATGTTTTCCACTGTGCTCACAATAAAGGGCTGTTTTCTGCACAGTGTTTGTACTGCAATAATTCTTTCCAACGTGAAATGTTTGTTCAAGAAGGGAAATAAATTCTTAGCATTTGTTGCCAAAATTAACACATATTACAGGCTTGCTGGAGCAATATGAACTATATTATTACTTAAAAATTACTGGTTGTTAATGACACTGAGAACACCGCCAGAATTCACCTGGTTTGAAGCATAGATTGGGTGAAACTTCTGGTGGTCAGTTTGACAAATCAGAAAAAAAATATTTAAAATCATGTTAAAATAATGATCTGTGTCTGAGAATTGTATTTCTTCTGTTAAGCTCACAGTAGCTCAAGAATGTGAAGTAAAAGTTATTTTTCGAAGTGGGACTTTACACCAGCTAGGTGAAGAGCCCAATACTCTGCAGGTGGGCACTTTGGACAGACACCAGAACCACCCCAGAGCTCGCTCAGCAGCACAATCAGATGACCAGCCCTTAACGAGTCACCGTGCCTTGGCAGAGATTGTGCTGCTAATCTGGGGTGATGGCAAGATAATGTGACTGAGTCCTCTGTACTTGCAGGTGAAGGGAAGTCAAATGACTCCGTTTCCCACAAAGGAACAGCGTGAACCTCCACGGTTTCATCAGCCTGGCACCTTGTACCCTGTGGAGATAATCTACGTGTGGGGCTGATTCACTCGTCCCTTGTGAGGGGAGTGGAGAGAACACACGAGCAAAGCTCTTGAAAGGTGAGGCCAGTCTTGGTCTAAGTGTGAGAGCCATACCCTAGAATATAAGCTCTTTCCTGAAGGAGGAGGTGGAACCACATCCCAGAGGGTCTTCCATTCACAGAGGTCTGCTTTTTGCTGTTCTCCCTTTACAAAAACAACTTTATAACAGGAGATAACTTATACACAGACCTCTTCATTGGAGGCACCCAAATTTAGATGCCTGATTCATTTATAAACAAGAGACTGAGGATTAATTAATTTGCTGCAATCTAGGCTTCTAATGCCACTTGATCAGCTGCAGAGTATCTGCTTATCAGTCCATAAGGACTTGGGTCTCCTGAAGATCCTGCATCGTGTCTGCTACCCTTATGAACATCTCAGGGCCACCAGCATGACTAAAATGGCTCTGTGTGTTTCTGTCTTGCCATAAAGCTACAGGAGGAAGTGTCTCTGAAACAGACTTTGAGAGGGAACAGGCTGCCCAGAAAAAACTGTGGCTGCCCCATCCCTGGAAGTGTCCAAGGCCAGGCTGGACAGGGCTTGGAGCAATCTGGGATAGCAGAAGGTGTCCCTGACTATGGCAGGAGGTTGGAAGAAAACGATCTTTAAGGTCCTTTCTAACCCAAGCCATTCTGGGATTTTGTGATTCTGGGTAGTTTTGGAGTGTGATTAATCTGTACCATTTTGAATACCTACTTTGAGTAGAAATTCCGTAGTATCCATATATCCCATTCTGATTAGGACTCTGCAGACTATAACAGGTTTATGGGATAATGGCCTCTAATACAGGCATCCATCATGTAACAATCTACCTTTAGTGGGATGAATCCACCTAAATAAATTGGATTTGGGCTATAAATCTCACGCAAAGGCCACAAATCACATACTAAAAAACAGTAGTACCAAAAGATGGGAGAACTTTCCTCCGCTATCCAACTCAGAAGTTTTTGGCATTTACCTGTACCACTCATAGCCTATAAAATCTATAACTTCAACAGCCTCCTATGTCCTTTTGAGTGCCTTTTTTTTGCACATGGCCTTACCTGAAGAGACACAGGATGATCATAGCAGCTGTGAGGGCAATGAGTGACAAGGTGTGTCCGATGGTGTAGCCGGTCTTGACCGTGCCGTAGAACGCTGTTTGCTGGGGGGGGGAAAGGAAAGAGGCAAAACAGGTCTTTCAAAGAGCTGCCAAAATCCATTCCTAAACAGAGCATCACTGACTGGTGAGACAAGAAACTCATCCTTCTCCATCCTCTTAAAACAACTCCAACTCCTTCACGTCCAGAAGAGTGGACGACTCAAATACCGCCGGTGTGAATAAGAACACAGCCGGTTGCAGCAGAGCTTGGATCACTCCCAAACCAGGTTAGAGTCACACCAAGGAAATATTCCTGCTGGAAGGGGCCTGATTTGACACTTGCAGGGACAGCTAAATGGTTAGAACTCTGTGGAACAAGGATGACTAATGTTCAGCTAAAGAGCCCTCTGACACATCACCGCTGACGTGGCAAGGATGAGAAGCTCCAAGCTTATTAAGGGAGTTTGAGGGCAGAACTGCTTGGGAAATCGGTTTGGTCTTGTGGAAGTTGCATGTTGTGTTTAGGCAAGTAACTTAAAGCACTCTCACTGAAATCACACGTAAGTTAATTTGGAAATATACGTTAAGTTGGAAATTGGTTCATGGCTTTGCTCTTTGACAGGGCATGGAGGGAATCCCTGAGCATGGGACATGAATCCAAGAGGGAATCCCGTTCTAAACAAAAGGGGGATGTAAGGCAGTGAAACTCCAGCTCTCCAAGGCTTTCTAGCAACACTCTAAATCAAAATATTCTGATTTTCAGCTTTGAGAAAGGACAAAAGATAAAGGTATTTAGACATTTATTTTATCAATGAAAAATCCAAGTTTTTATGAGAATCTAACTCAGTTTGTGGACAATCTCATTTTTTCCAGCCCTTGACTGACCCTTTTCTGCCTTCCTTGTCCTCCTTTTCAATAAAAAAACCCAAACAACCAAACCCACAAAGAGCAGTTTAGACAGAAAATCTAACCCCAGCCTTGTCTGGGGAAATGATCTTCAACAACACTGAGAGTTGACATTTTTAGATGTTATTTTCACAGGCCTTGACAAGTACTTGGTGCTTTGCAGAACCAGTGGGGATGAGATGAGTAGCAATCCTTTTAGCATTTGCACAAGCCAGCTGGGAGGGGGGTTAAAACAAGACACTCAAAGCTACCTAAATAAAGTCTTCCTTCCAGCCTTATTGGAGTTTGGGATCTCAAAGACTTTTCCACTAAAAGCAGTCAACCTCCCTCCTCTTGGTTTCATCTCTCTCTCATTATTTAGTTCCCTTCTTGATGGCACCAGGGCAGAAATGTTCCAGGAAAGACCTGGCCAGCAGAAGGAGGGAGCTGGTAGGGGACTGTGTTTGAGGAAGAGGTTGTCCCAGACTGTATTTAGCAGAGAAAAGGGGGAAAGGAAATTATCATCCCTGGAATTGGAGGGATTTAGGTAAGCGAAGGCAATGCATGGCAGGATGCCTGGATTCTAACTGAAGACCTAGGCTGACTTACAGAATGAAATGAGGCAATTTCATCATTGTCTCTCTGACTTCTAAAACCCTCTTCTTAATTTCACAGGAATGTGATAATAACAATTATTTCAGGTAGATGCTAAATTGAGATTAATTGAGAATCATCCTCCCTGGTTTCTGTTCAGTAACCTCAACATTTGTCCCTTGGTAGCTTGGTTTACAATGGGAAACGTTTCCATTTGCAAGAGAAAAAGAAGAGAAACACTGATATAAAAAGTCTTTCAGTTGTCAAACATGTTGGCCCAAACTTGAGCCCAAGAGTTCATGAAGTGTTCTACACATGGAAGGTTATCAGTCTGTCCTGGACCTCGTGTCCCACACAACCTGCTGTTCTTTTTTTCCTATTCCCTTTACTTCTTCCTCCCCAAACTGGCAGCCAATTCACCACCAACAAAAAAACTGTTCTTCCTCCCAGGCTAGTCCTGCCTGTTCACCCCCCTCAGCCTCCTTTCACATAAATTAGACTTAAACAGCATGACAAAAGCGCAGAAATCAAGAGAAAATAATTAAGAGAGAATAAAAAGAACACAATCCGTGTTCTCCTGGTAACGCCACACTCTGGCACTGCTGCAACGCCCTGGGTCGCCTGAGCACGTTCCAGGAATTCCCAAATCCCTGGAACATAACCCAGGGCTCTGGGTGGAAGTCCCTTCCCAGAGCAGACCTGTAAGAATGGCTTTTGCAGCACGGAGCTGGTGCCACTCAGCTCCACCTGAGGGATGGGACACTGGAGGAGGTGAAGTGGTGGCTGACCTGGAAGGCAGACTAAGACTTTCTCCAAAAGAGCCCTCAAATTCTTTGTGCAACTTTCCCTTTGCTATTTTCTGTATTCCTCCACTCCTAAAGCTGCCTCGGTTCTGTTCAGATCCTCTCTTAACTCTTTGAGTGCCTTGGGAATGTGTGACCACACAGAGACCTCTCACCACGTGGAATTATAGAACGGGTTGGGTTGGAAGGGACCTTAAAGATCATCTTGTTCCAACCCTCTTCCATGGGCAAGGACACCTTCCACTAGACCAGGTTGCTCAGAGCCCCATCCAACCCGGCCTTGGACATTTCCAGGTATGGGCAGTTCACAGTTTCTCTGGGCAACCTGTGCCAGTGCTGCACCACCCTCACAGGGAAGAATTTCTTCATAATGTCTAACCTAAACCTGTCTTCCTTCAGCTTAAGGCCACCCCCCCTTGTCCTATCACTCCATGCCCTTGTGAGAAATCCCTCTCTAGTCTTCTTGTAAGTTCCTTTTAAGTAAGTACTGGAAATATATATTCATTAATTCATTATTGAGATTTCTATGTCCAACATTCACAAACACTGACATGTGTCATAAAACAGAAAAAAACCCCACCCCTAAACGTGGGAAGAGGTTTAATATAAACATATTATATAAAGATATAAACATATTATATAAAAATATAAACACTGCAGTGTATGATTGTTGTGAAATCTGATTCTTTTCCAGCATCAGCTTTCTCTTGTTGACTATGTGACAGTTACTGGGGACTAGTTTAGATGAGATGCTGAACTTTGAGTTAGGTGAGGTGAATCTTGCTTCTGACATTTGTTACCCTCTTCAGACTTTACCCTTCGTGTCTCAGGACCCAGCAAACCAATAACAAACTCCTCCCTGTGCAATGACAATGCTCAACAAAGCTATTTATACCTCGGTCAGCAATTGCTAATTTGTATATGGACAACATCCCAGAGAGCTTGAGGATTTCCTTCCGAAATTCAGGAACACTGCATGGAAATGTGTGTTCCTTACAGTGCTCTAGATATTCAGCACATTGAGATCAGCAGGGCAGCACTGATGGCAAGTGAGTTATAATCCTTTTTATCCCTTTTGATCCTAATGTTGCCCTAGAAATATGGAATCACCGTATCGACTTAAGGACAACCATGAATGTGGAGGGTTTGTTTCAAAGTTGACCATGGAAAATGAAGCACCTGAAGGTACGTGTGGCCATCACACAGACACTGGTCTGATCTTCACAGGTGCTGATTTCCTGTCACTGCCCTGGAAATTGTGGCTGTCCCATCTCTCAAGTGTCCAAGGCCAGGTTGGACGGGGCTTGGAGCAACCTGGTCTAGTGGAAGGTGTCCCTGCCCATGGAAGGAGGGTTGGAATGAGATGGTCTTTAAGATCCCCTCCAACTCAAACCATTCCATCATTCCATGATTCCATAAAATCAAAGGGAAGATCATTTCCTTGACCAAGGATTTGAACTCTGCTTCCGGGGATCCTCCAGAGAGCTCTTCTCTCTTGGGGGGATCAGAGTGGAAATGGAAAAAACGGGGCACGGGAAGACCATCTGATATTGATCCCTGTTAAATGTTGATGTCTACCCATCCAGGATTACAAACCTCTTCCCCTGGAGTGCTGTTGGAATCGTATCCACAAGCTACGGTGTAGGGAGCGGGGTACACGTCCGACCAGCCCTGGCTTGTACAATTCCTGCTCACGTTCCCTGGAAGGAAAGAGAGAACCACAATTTAAAAACAAACTTTCACCTTTCCACTGAACAGATGTCTGCCTTTCGGGATACAAATGCCAGAGCACAATCCTTGTAACACTTAGAGCGAAACTCTCCTGCTTTTTCTCTGTTATTAAGTTTTCATATCACACAGGACATACAAAACTGGAGGGACCCATTGGGCTGTAAAGTGCAGACCTGAAAAACAAAGTACATTTTAATGCTGAGTTGCCCACAAAAATTCTCTTCTAATGGTACATAATGCCAGTTGTACCCAGACCTTTGGGTGTTGGCACTGCCCCAGAATTGTTTGAGAGGGTTATTGTCACAGTGCCTTGTTCCTTCTTGTTCCTTCCTTCTTTTGTGGAAACATTTTATCCAAACAGACCAGTGAATTATTTGTGCCCGTGAGAAGCTGAGACAGGGATGGATAAAGTGCTCATTTCACATGGTGCAGGTAAGGTTGGAGGCCTGGGAACTAAATGCAGTCCTTCAAACCCAAACCTTGCCTAGTCAAATGGGATTCCTGAGAATTCCACTGTACTCTTTGTCTGAGAATGACACACACTTCAAAATTTGGCTGTGAAGGGACAAAAAACACACCCTGACCACCTGTATTGCCTGTTTTAACATGTGTACTCAAGGACAGGGAGATTTCCTGGGCTCTTCAGCAGGCTGAGTGCCTCCAACCAGCTAAAAAGAGCCTTAATTAACACAAGGACATCTCACACCTTCAGCCAAAACTGAAGTTCACGTGGCTCTTTGGTGCTCTGGGCTTCCTGATCCATCCAGGATGGTAAGAACAAAGCACTTCTCACTTTGGAAAGCATCTCTGCTCCCTGTCCCAGCTGCTCCTCAAACCCAAATTGGCTTAATCCAGCAAACCAGCAATCAGGATAAGCTTTTCCCTGAGAGGTTTGTAGCCAAAAAGGCCAAGACACACCTTGGCCATACAGAAATAACGAAGCAGAAACACACTCAACAGTACGTTGCAAATTCCCCCAGCACCTTCTCTGACCGCCAGTCCCCACCCTGCCCTCCTCACACCAATCCCACCTTTGTGGCATTCCTTTGGTGCCATTCATCACACAAAACTGTCTCCCCTGACTGGAAAGCTGGCACAATAAACCAGAGTGAACAAACAGCAGTCAAAACTGGCTTCTCGGATGAAAAACGGCAGCGGCGAAACTCAAGAGCTCCGCAAACATTTCCAACAATGGGGTCCTTTGCACACAAGAGCGAGGAAACCTCTGCAAACAGCAGCAAATCAATTCTGCAGCTGCCAGTCAGGAAAATATTCGAGTTTCACCTCCAGAAATTTCTGACTATTGAGTCATCTCAACATCTTCCCAGCCATGGACTTGTTTGGCTTTGAAATCAGCAGCAGCCTGACCCTTGGCTTCAGTCACCTGTTGAACCCTTGTGACAGGAGGATTTTGACACTAAACTTGTCCCTGGAATTTGCCTCTACAACAGATCTGAACTCCACGAAAGCTCTTGAAGGTTCATTTTCACAGCTGTTCCAGAAGAAGCAACACCTTGGAGCTGCTCCTCAGGCTTTTCCTGCGCTGTCACTGCTTGCAGTTCCTTTGACCAGGCTTCATAAGAGATCTTGGGCAAACAAAATCAAGGCCAGGGTTGTTCAGCACCTTTGTTGGTTTTTTTTGAGGTGTTATGCAATTTCTGTTATTTCTTCCTCATTACAATGGATCCCATTATCTCAACTTCATTGCTTCCTGTTTCCTGCTCAAAACTCCTCCTCTCTGTTTGGGGATGATTTTAGATTTCACTGTGGTTTTGGTTCTTTGTTGCTTATCCTCAGTGAACTAAGGGGTGCTTCTTTCAGCCTAATTTTCTCATATTTCTTCCCTTTAACTGCACTTCCTCACAAATTGCTTGATTATTTTAGAATTCTTGCCGCTCTCAAATTGTCTTAATACTTTAGCAGATGTGGGAACTCAGGTAGAGGGAAGCACAATGACCCAGCATCACTGGGATTAAAAGATAATAATAATAACAACAATTACTTTGATTTTAGAGAAACTCACTTCCCACAGAAGTTTTTCTACCACCCTTTGCTGCTCAGGCCACTTTTAGATGTGCAATTTCAGCCACACGGTGTGACACAAGAAATCTTTGTTTACTGATGTCTGAGAGGTGTAAAAAGTACAAGGTTAGAAAATAAAGATTTTACCCCACCACAGTTTTGGCTCAAGTGATGGCTGATGTTTTCCCTCAGACCAAACAACGTTTCTAATTACTACTGTTTACCAGATTATTTTCTATTAAAAAAAAAAAAAAAAGAAAAAATTTGGAAAAGTGCCTCGGAAGATTCGTTCTCACTCTGAGGTTTACAGGCAGTGAACTTCAGACAAGTATTAAACTGAGATTTTTATGTTTCAAGGTCAATTTAAAGCTCTGCCACAGACCCCCAGTGAAAACCCAGCCAGTTCTTGTGGTTCTCCCTTGCTCTCAGTTTACCAACCAGATTTGGGTAATAAAGTCTGATCATTTGTCAGTGGAAAGACAGATTTTTCAAAGCACCAGAAGCTGTTTTGTGCCATTTTACAGGACTGTATTTTTGTAGCACAAGTTTTCCAGAGAATGATGCACCATCAAAGCAAAAACCCAAGTGGCAGCATCAGAACTGAAGTGCTTCCAGACTAGAAAATGGCATCTCCAGCCTTTGGAAGTTCACTAGATTTCCCAAAAATTCTCATTTCCTCTCAGACTGGAGCTAAAACTTTTCAAACTGTATTCCTGAAGAATTAATAAGGAAGGAGACTGGGGTTTACAACTCAATTAATGTAATTAGCAATGTAAAGCGGAGAAGATTCACCGAGGATGGAAAGCATACTACTGCCAGTAGGTTTGTGCTCCAGGCTCTTCCCTAGGCTGTGGAAAAAGAAGGTTCAAGTCCCTGGGGCGAACAGAGTCCCCTCATTCTGGTGGTATTAGTTACCAGCCATGAAACAATCTGCTTTCTGTGGGGTTTGTATCTCACTTCGATCAGAAACGTTACCACTGCCAGACTGGTGCACCTGCTCCTAAAAGCAAAAGGATGAGGTTTTCCTTTTAAAAAATAAAGAACAAAAACTTTCACTTGAGAAAGCCACAACTAACTCTCACTTGTGATAGCAACAACCTTGTGATGTCTCACAAGAACTCAGTTTCCTGCTTTCCCACAATGACAGAACGGTTGAGTTTTGTCCCTGCTCAAGTAGGGACACCTAAAGCTGGCTGAATGGAAGCATGACCAGATGCCTTCTGGATATTCTTGGAGTCCTTCAAGGATGGAGATTGCACCACATCTCTGGGTAACCTGTTCCTGTGCTTGGTCACCCTCAAAGTAAAGTGTTTCCTTATGGAAATGGAGATGGAGCCTCCTGCGTTTTAGTTTAGCCATGGCCAGAAAATGCAAAGAGGAGGGAAGGCAACTGGGCTAAACTGGTTTCATTGTAGTGTAAATTAAGTGAAATCACTCCTTCTTGGATGGTGGGAGATATCCAGGCTCAGCAGAGGCACAGGAATAGCTAAAGTGCCATAACTTGATTGTGTGAGTCCTGAGCACCACAGGGAGACAATTCCAGGGACCTGAGCACCTCAGCTCTTCACTGCTGTCATTTCTCTTGGCAGGTATGAGGATAAAGGAGTTTAAAGATGAGCTTGGAGAGGGAACAAGGTGATGACCTTTCCATAAGGCTCCCTGCCAGGTGGGAGGGGATGGATTGAACAAAGGGAGCAAAGTAACAGGAATACAAAGTACAGAAAGGAAAGGGGAAAAAAAAGTTAGTAATCCTTATACAAGCTGAAGAGACTACAGTGAGCAGAACCAGGATGGGAAGCTAAGCAGATTCCAAAAATACACTCTTTCATAAAAGCCACTGCTCACAGAAGGGAATTAAAGTGTAAATAAGAAGCAAGATGACCTTTGGCTTATTTTTATGGGTGTTAATGATAATCAAAACATAAAACACTATTGAAAGGCAAGTCGTGAAGCCACAGGCCTGAATAACCAGTTTTCAGGAGGTTCAGGAACTCTCTGCTCTGGGTAATAAAGACAGATGGAAGGAAATTCTTCCTATGTAACAACAAACTGGTCCTGGTGGAAGGTTCCCTGCCCACAGCAGTTGGAAGTAGATGATGTCCAAGGTCCCTTGCAAACCAAACTATTTGATGATGATTCTCCGATTCTAAATTTTGAGGCAGGTTTTGCTTGCCCTCACGTTTTCTTTTAGCATTTCAAAACAAAAAAAAACAGTAAAAAAAACCCCAAAACCCAAACCCCAACACCTGTCAACTCATGATGGAAATGTCTAAGCACTCCTGGTTTTAATTCAGTTTTTGGATATTCAGCTTTTACTAATTGTTTTAAGTGCTCTCTGAGAAAAGAAGAATTCTTTTCTTCTTATCCCACACCACTCTTATCTTTTTTGGTTGGAATGACAAACAGCAATGAATTGACAATAGTGACACTGATCAAGAGACAAGGAGAACTCTTTTCTCTTTTGTTACTTTTCCTTTTTTTCCCCCCAAACTGGATGAAGAACTGTTGAACCTTCCTAGGAAGCAGAGCAGGATAAGTGGCTAAATGGCTTTATGGCTTTGCATCTTCCATATCCCTGTGAGAGTGAGAATATCTTCTCATCTCCCTCAAATGGAGGTTGCAGATGAGCTGTTGTCCCACACACCTCACCAGTGCCTTTATCTTATTCCTATACTCTGAATTTTTCTTCCCTGTTTCTAATAATTTTGATATCTCTTTATACCTGTGGCTTTCGCTTGTCCCTTCCAGGTCTCTCAGCCCTGCAATTTCTTGATATGTTGTGTGAAAACATCCTCCATGTGTTTATTTTTGCCCTTCTGATGGACAGTTTTGTTCAGCATCCCTTCTCCATTTCACCATAAACCAATCATTCCCTGTCTACTCTCTCCACAACATCCATGACTGTATTTACCTCAGACTCAGAGACTTTCAATCCACGTTTTTTTACAGATGGATGAGCATTAATCTAGTTTTGTTTTGCCTGTCTATATCTTTGTTCAGACATTACTCCAATGACAGTGGCCCTGTTCTCCTTTGGACATGAATCTCCCACCTGATGGACCTGCTCAGCTGCACCTTCCATGAGGTCTCCTGGCCTTGATTTTCTTCCCTCCAATACCCACACAAAGGGTTCTTCCTCTGCCTCCAGGATCCTCCTATCCCTATCCAAAGGATCTAACTCTGCTCCACAGTGAATATTTCTTCCAGTCACTGTTCCCTGGGGAAAGTGGAGAGATGCTGTTCTACACCAAAGCACTGCACACACCAGTTATTCATGGGAGAGAGTTTCTGGAACAGGAACAAACACATGCAAAACTTCTTATTCAGTTCCCTGATTTATAAATACCTCTGGGAACGATGTGGAAGAGGCATGAATCAAAATGACTCTGCAGATTGGGTTACACCGACCAGCAAAGGGCCTGGTGGAAGAATGACATGATTTATTCATGACACAGAAGGAGAGAAAGGAGGAGTTGGTGGAGCAAAGATAAAACCAGAACATTTTCTTTATCAGAGGTGTTTGATCTGGGTAGGAGTTAAACACTGAACTGAATAAATGCAGAGGGCTGTTGTCTATGTCTGGCTCTTAAGGTTTTTCTCTTAATTTCTTTTTGCCTCTCCTCTGTTTTCAAACACACACTTCATACTCAGAGGCATGGCTGAAAGTTTGTGTGAGAGGTGCTGTTTTAGCTCTTTGATCTTTGTGGAAGAAAACCTCTTACTGGCTTTTAATGGGACCCTGAATTCGTACAAAGAGATATAAGGTCAATAATTGCTCAGGAGTGTTTGCTTTTACCTATTTTTGCTCCCCTTGCCCTTTTCTGTAACAGCCTCTGACCAGCAATGTCCTGCTTCTCCCTCATCATATTCCATGGTCACACACTGATTTTTTTAGATCAGAAGCTGTTAAATTAACAGCACTTCTTATCATTTACTCTTCTGGAGATGCTGCTGAGCCCACCGGCACATCAATAGTTCCATTTTTATTATTGATCTGTCCCACTGCTCTTGGGAAACACTTGAGACTTGCAGACAGCTACAGGTTGCATCAAACTAGCTGCTGAAGTGGTTAGATCTGGGAAAAGCTTGTGGGGTAATCATGACAAGAGATCTTCCAAACTTGCTTTCTCTGCCTCAGCCATGATCTCACAAGGTCATCCTTTCAGTAAAATTTCTGCTTTATGTTATTTCATATTTTTCTATTTCCTAATTTAACGTCACAGTGGGACCCATGGCATGGTGTGAGCACATCACACAACAGGCACAGCCTGCATTTTCTTCATTTGATATTTTTCCACATCACTTGGCCTGCAGTCACTGAAGCCACATTTCCAGTGTCCTGAAATATCCTGCACCCCGTTTTTGGGGCAATACTCCCTTTTTTCCTTATCTCCCTTTCCCTTTCCTGCACTTTCTACTTGTGAAAAGCTTGACCCTTAATAAACACAGGTAATTCCTCCCTTCCTAACATCACATGTTCCCTTTGATTAGGCACCTTTGGTAAACTGTTTTCTCATACCAGCAGCAGAGCTGTTGAACTTTAGGACAAATTTTCCATTAGATCTTTTGGTCCTGCAGTCACAGTGTTCCAGGGAACATTCCAAAGAAAAAAGATGCACATTTCTGGGTAGGGGCAGGTACAGCAACTCCATAACCTGAGCAGGTGGAGGGCTCTCAGTGAACAAACCTCCACAACAAATGCCCTCAGCTGCTCGTTGCCTTTTAAATGAGCATTGCAGCAAATAAATAGTGGGTCTGGCTCATTTTGGAGTTCTTTATAGTAGTGGGGATGTCTTCTCATTATCTGCTGTTATCTGCTCATCCCTCTCCTCATTTTATTAAATTTTTGCTCCCGTTTCAAAAGCAATATAGAACAAAAAGTGTTCATGAGGGACGGCAAAGGAGAGTGGAAATAAATTTAGAGCCCCAGAGGGAAAAAAAGGAGTTGGGTAAGCCCAAAACTCAGAAGGATCTCACCTCAGCAACTGGGATTCCAGAGACTGGTTATGCCCACCCCCACCCACCTCCTTAAGCCAATTAATCTTACAATTGAAGCTTAAAAACCATCAGTGCTAATTTATCCCGATCCACGTGTGCACGAAGGACAATTTGCTTCCGGAGAAACTGTGAGAAATAAATCCCTATTACAAATGTCATGTATTAAAAGAAAGCTTGAATGCTCTGGTCAAGGGGCAGCAAGAAATGCACTTTATTAATGGAAGGTGCCAAAAATATTCTCATCCAGATATTCTCATCCGTCTCCTTCACACAGGAGTGACGGATGTCATGAAAGAATGAAAATTTCCTGAATCCCTGATTGCCATAAAAATTTAATGTCAAGTGACATCAGGACTATGGCAGGCATTTTAGGGTTTCTAAATGCCACGAGATATTTTATCCTGTGCTTTCCATGAGATGGGATATTAGTCATTTGAAGAGCTTATTTTCTGTCAGGCAGGAAAATGACATTAACTCTTTGCATCCCAGTGTTTTCCCCTTTTCCTGATATAAATAGGCAACAAGGTTTTCTCCTGCTCACAGCTTGATAGAAGCTTTCATGTTGCTGCAAAGGGATCAAAGAGGACGACACAAACATTAACCAGGTGATTGAGTTCCTTGAAAGCTACTCAACGGTCCTGACTGCTACAAAGGAAGATCTGCTTCACAGACTTTGATGGCATTAATTCTGCAACCAGTCCCATAAAACAAGAGGCAATCTTCCCCTTGCCTTTAAGTCAGACCATCCCTGCTTCCCACATTTGTTTGTGTGGCTGTACAAAGCAGATGGCTCAGAGAAAATCAAAGCTGCTCTTTCTGCCTTGGGAAGGGCCTCAGTTGCCCTGTTTACAGGAGGAGATGGAGCACTTTTGCTCTGCAGAGCTGGGATTCCATATTGGAAGACATTCTCATCTGCCAGAGCCACTCCACAATCATTCCATTGCAAATGGAGAGAAATATGTGGTTTATCAATGTTATCCTACTCATCCTGAAGTCAAAGCCTAAAAACTATCTGAAAAACTCTAAGAAGCCCTTTTCTCACCTCTGACTGTAAAACCAGCTCAGAGATGGGTTTACTTATGGAAAACTCCAAAATCAGTTGATACAAATGCCACTCCAGGTTGGAAACTGGTTTCCTAAATACAGGTATTTTAGCACCAGTTGAGGAATCTTTCTGGATCCTCCAATGCATCTCAAAGAGTGTAAGATGCTCGTGGTTAGGAACCTGAATGAAGCCCTCTGTTTCTGGTGGAGGTGCCCACCTGTGAGCTCAGCACCTGTACATTTCTACTACACTCAACACAAAATTCATCAACACCAGCACGTGACACCTGAAGAGCTGTCCAGGTACCTGCACCCATCCTCTGATCCCTGCACTGACCAGGTTGTTGTTGAGATTAATGGAGTTCTTGACACTTACCCTGTACAGACGGCCCTGCTTTAGAAACAGCAGGAATTAAGATGCTGAAGGCAAAGAAAGTCACCCTGTGCTTCACCACACTGAGCAGAAATAGGGATTTCCATGGTGCTGTCCATCTGAGTTCTTCAGGGGGGTCATTTATGTTGAGATCCATAGCCATAGAATCATGGAATCATAGAATGGTTTGGGTTGGAAGGGACCTTAAAAATCAACTCATTTCAACCCCCTGTCATGGCAGGGACACCTTCCACTAGCCCAGGTTGCCCCAAACTCTGTCCAACCTGGTCTTGAACACTTCTAGGGATAGGGCAACCACAGCTTCTCTGGGTAACCTGTGCCAGGGCCTCCCCACCCTCATAGGGAAGAATTTCTTCCTAATACCTGATATAAACCTGCCTTCTATCAGTTTAAAGCCATTCCTCCTTGTTCCATCACACCATGACCTTGTGAAAACCATCCAGTGACTGGAATCCCTGGATGATGTTCAGATGCAGATAACGACATTACACCAGAGGAAACTCATCCAAAGGAATGTGAAATCCCCCTGGAAGGCTGCTGACCCTCCAGCTGCAAGGCTGGAGAACATTTGCTGAGCATCCTGCTCACAAAAAACCACAGCTGCTGCAGGCTCACTGCAAGGGGGGTGTGCAGGGAAGGGCCAGGGGTTGGTTTGTGTCTGAGGCTCCTTCGTGGCACAGGGAGACAAGGGCACAGAGAGCCCAAGTGATACTCTGAGTGGACAGTAAATCCACCCCTTCCCTGAGCAGCCCGTTCCAATGCTTGACCTATATATATGTATATATATGACCAAATATATTCACTCTTTTCCTCATTGCTCTGCTCTGGTGGGATTATGCATTAGGAAAACTTCTTGGAGAGATTTTTTTTTTTTGCCCTGATTAAGTAACTCTGCTGGGTCTCTAAAACCCAGGCAGGGAATGCTGTGCTCGGGAGAGGGCACAAAGCAGGAACAGCAGGCAATTATTCCACAAGGCTGAACCAATGCACAGGGCGCTTGTCCTGCAAGATGTGATAGTACAGCAGCTTCTGCCTGTCTTCCCTGGTTGTTGACACAAGAGTGATGAACTAGTAGGGAATTCTGGAAACAGGGAGGTCAGCACTAGGATAGGACTCCAGGGATTTTGAATTTCCCTTCTGGGTCTACAAAGAATTTTGGTGTGGCCTTGGGCAAGGCATGTAATCAGCTGGTTAATGAGTGCAGGGCCCTGGCCTGTTAAAGAGGGGTGATATTCTATCCTTGCTCCCATCCATATCCTTCCTGTGTGTTCGGACTGCCAGGCTCTGAAAGTGGAGATTTATCAACTCCATCCATAATCTCCAGCGCAAAAGAGCTCAGTCCTCTGTGGAGGCCTGCAGGGATTCCATAATAAAAAGAGTAAAAAATTACCATAAACTACCAGGGGACAACCAGTCCTGTTGCTGCACAGCCCCCCTGAGACCTGAGTTTTAAACAAAACCTTCCCAAACACCCCCGTGAGTTAAGAGACTTTCTTCCCTGCCCATCATTTGTCAGGTTAAATTTTCCTGGCCTGTGGCCAAATCTGTCATTTCAGCAGAAAGAAAAAAAAATAACCCTTTCTTCTGTGCAGTTTCAGCTTGTTTGTTTTGTGCCAGAGACTTAATTAATGATGGTGCCGAACTGCTCATTTTGTACAACAAACATAGTGTTACACAGCTTGTTTCAGTTTTCAGTGCACAACATCCCTATTATTGGATTTCACCAGGAGCCATTCTTGCACCCCTGTGATCCAGAGGGTGTGTTGCTGCAAGGACAGGGAGGGTGCTTGGATGGTTTGGCCATCATGTGGAGCTTGGAAACCTCCTTTACCTCGTGGAGAGAGCTTGTTTCTCCCTCTGATTTATACCATGGAGCTCCCCCCCTGTGAAGCCATAAACAGGTTTCGGGATTTGCTTACCGAGAAAAGAGGTGAGGAATCTGAAGTACTTGGGGCAGGGTCGTACCACGACTTCCCCCACCTCTGCTTCAGGCCAGCACGTGATGTTGTCCCACTGCCTCCTGCAACCTGGGGAGGAGAGAAAAACAGGTGGTAGAACCCATAGGAGTCCCTGAAATTCAGCGCTGCCGGTGTCCGTAATTTTCCAGAAATCAGCATGGAAGGAACAGCAATTTGGTGTAAGAACCAGGCAAATCAGAGTTGGGAGAGAACAGATTAAAAAAGGCAGAAGTGGCTCATCAAATCTCTCTCCTCCTTGCCTTTACCTCTCCCTGTTGCATTAAAACACCTGATCTGAAATTTGAGACACGATCCCCCTTCCTTCTCTGCTTCCCACAAACTTCTGCCATCAGTTTGCAATGGGATGATTGGGCAGGGGCTGTGAACAGCAGGAAGGGGACACGGGTGACAAGCAAGGGATCAGGAGCCAAATCCCTTCCTCAGAAGGAAGTTTTTCTCCTTAGAAGGCACAGAACACAGCTGGATGCTGAGGAGGGACAGTGCTGTGGCCAGGAGATGCTCTCTGTGGAGGGGTGGTGCAAGGTGGGACATCCTGACCTATCCAAGCTTGGAGTGAAGGGAGAAAACACAGGGTTTGGTAAAAATGAGGCATTTCTGAAGATTTTCTGGATAGAATGAAAACTTCCTGGCAGAAAAACATGGCATGTCCTCTCTACAGAGTCATGATGTTGTTCTGATTTCACCCTTTTATTTCTCAAAAGGCATCCATAATACCCCACACAAGCTCTGTGAATAACACTGAATAAAGTGTGAATAACACTGAATAATGTACCATTAATACTGAAGCCAAAAGGAGTTGGAAGACCTGAATTAAATAATAATAATTAAAAAAAAAGAATTCAGATACATTTTTGCCTTGATGTATTACCTATTTCAGAGTTCTTAGCAGAATTCTGAAAACACTTTTTTATCCCTCCTTTAAATTTCCAACAGGGAGCTGCTTCAATTATTGCCCGGGTTTCACAGGTGGGTTGCCAACAGACCTCCCTTTTTCCAGCATCTCTGCTCTCAGTTATTTGTGATGCCCCTTTAGAGTTGCAACCTTTCCCCAAATGCCATTAAAATGCTGCTGTTCAGGTCAACAGCCCAACACAAGAACGTGGGAGGTGAGGAGGAAGCGCTGGGGCCAAACTGCATTTCTGGGTAATTATACCCCGATCTGAAATTCCTCCTGTAAAGCAGCTTTTACTACTTGAGCTGAAAAACCAAAAAGGGTGGTGTCATCACCAGCCTGTGCAGAGCAATGTGCTGTCTTAAATCAATAAAGAGAGCACACAAAACCACTTTGAAGCCGAAAAAGAACCTCAAAGCGGTTCCGCAGGTTCTTCCTCCCTCCTTTCACGAACGAACTGAACTTTCCAAATGAAGTCCTGAGGTGAGTTTAGCGGAGCCTGAAAAATGGAGGAAGTGATGGTTATCTCTTCTCCAGGCCATGGAGTTCATTATAATTCAGTTTTCAGGTTCCTAATACCGGGTGCAAAGCTCAGTTTCCGCAGCCTCACGGTTATCTGCCACCAAACAGGCGGCAGCTCCGAGAGGATTAAGATATTAAAGATTCTACCCCATGGGAAACAGATGATTTCAGGATGGGATATTTCATGCTCTACAATCTTTTCCTCCCTGAATATATTTTCTAGTGAGCCCATTACCTCAGGACAGGTTCTAGTGCAAAATGAAATACGAGGTGATAGTATCAGATGGCTTTTTAAATGGCCTGAATTATGCACTTGGAGCGTTTTTGTGATCTGTATCTCTTTTCTGTGTTGACATTTTTCACCACCACCTGTGATGCATGAAGGAAGCTTTGAGGCGTTCGCTTTTGTCACAAAAGCTTTCTTTGATTAAAAGAAAGTGAAGATATGCAAGACTGGCCTTGCAAGACAAATAAAGTGTATCTTCAGAAATTATTTCCTCTGTAAATACATCTTTACAGAGCCTGTTGGCTCTTACAACACCATTCTTCCTTATTGCTGCCCCAGACGTGCTGAAAGTGTTTGTGCAGCTCCCTGGAATGCTCCAGGTTTTAAAGGTGGGATTCAGATTCTGAAATTTATGCATCTAAAAGTCAGGTGTGTAAACCTAAAGAAGCCAAGCTCTGGCTGGACCATAGGATCACAGAATCCTAGAATGGTTTGAGTTGGAAGGGACATTAAGGATCATCCCATTCCACCCCCTGCCATGGGCAGGGACACCTTCCACTAGCCCAGGCTGCTCCAAGCCCTGTCCAACCTGGCCTTGGACAC
>JAWWES010000081.1:2176685-2189516 GCA_035583135.1 Lophotriccus pileatus | reverse complement strand
TAAATGTGATTATTTCCAACACAGCTGAGCTGCTCCCTAAGAATCCCCTCATAGTAAACAAAGGTTTTGTCAGCAGGCAAAGACAATCTGAACAGGATTCATCAGATCCTAAACCAGATACCAGAACACGCTAGAGATGCCTAAAACCAAGGGAAAATCCCTCACCAAAAGTCACTCCCATGCCATGTGTAAAATCGGCCTCAGTCTACTTGGTCTTGATTTTATGGTCAAGGATCCACTCCTGCATTGAATCACACATGTCATTTTGTATCTTTACTAGTTATTTCAGCATGCAGCTATAAAATGCCAAGGCACAGGGCTGCAAGGACAGTCCTGCTCACGAGATGCAGCCCCGTGCTGCAACATGAACTGCACCCTCCACACCCTGCCATAAACAGGGCAATAAAACACTCCTTCCTGCAGACCTCCAAAAAAAGGCTGTTTGGTATCCTCTGATGGTTACAAACTTCCTTGAGAGCCCAGACTTTGATCTCCCAGCCGTTTGATTCTCCTGTGTACACGCTGCCGGCTTCAATCGCTTTTCCCTGTGGATCCCTCCCGAACTGCATCCTCTGCAGCCTTTCCCCTGCTGAAAAACAAACCTCTCCCCATCAGAGCTGGGCATGTTTTTGTGACCTCTGGTCGTGGAATCATAAAATCGTAGAATCATCAAGGTTGGAAGAGACCTTTAAGATCATCAAGTCCAACTGTCAAGTCTCCTCAAATGTGGGAAACTTCACAGACACTGAGTCATGCTCCGAGCAGGGAAGAGAGGGATTCACACAGAGCACCCAGCTCCACCCCCTGCCATGGGCAGGGACACTTTCCACTAGCCCAGGTTGCCCCAAGCCCTGTCCAACCTGACCTTGGACACTTCCAGGGATCCAGGGGCAGCCACAGCTTCTCTGGGCAACCCCACCCTCACAGGGAAGAATTTCTTCCTAATATCTAATCTAATCTAATCATGCTTTCTATCAATTTGAAGCCATTTTCCCCTTGTCCTGTCACTCCAGGCCCTTGTAAATAGTGTCTTTCCATCTTTCCTGTAGGTTCCTTTCAGGTCCTGGAAGGCCACAATTAGGTTCCCCCAAAGCTTCTCTTCTCCAGGGTGAACGAGCCCAACTCTCCCAGCCTTTTCCTCCCAGCAGAGCTGCTCTATCCCTCTGATCCTCTTGGTGGCCTCCTCTGGACTCTCTCCAATGGATCCATGTCCTTCCTGTGCTGGGAACCTCAGAGCTGGACACAGGTGGGGTCTCATAAGAGGGGCAGAACAATCAACAGCAGTCCTGTGGTCCAGGACCGGTGACACCGAGAGCACCTACAACCAGCACTGAGAGCACAGAGGTTTAATCTGAAAACAAAGCACTGATTTCATGGTTATACACAACCCCCCCCATAAGGAATAAACACCAGGAAGGTGTGTGGGAAGACAAAACACCTCTAAGACAGATGTTATTGTTTATCAGTGGAAATCCTGCTTATCCCGAGCCAGTGATCACCCTCAGCGCCACCATCAAGTGTTCTTAATGAGTGACTAATCTATCTGACACATCAAATTACAGCTGTGATTAAGCCCCTCTGATCAATACAATCAATAATGGCTTCTAAACAAAGCTTTATGCCCACAATGTACCGAAACAGTGTTTCCTTATTTCCACTCATTTAATTAGCAAGGATAACAAATCGTTTGTTAAACCCCAAGTGATTTTCTTTCTGCTCAAAGGATGTGGAATGTGCAGAAGGCAACACACCTCCTGGCCATAAATCAAGGTATTACACTGCAGATCACAGGGAATCTCAATTGCTTTCCATCCTCCTGTTCTGGGGGATGGAACTGGGTTAAAATTACATTTTTCCTGCGAGTTTCACTGGGGTTTTTCTTTCCAGCAACACTCAGATGAGACAGTCATCACCTTCATGTGATCTCCTATCGGCACCTTCAGGAGATTTCTCCCCAACAAATTTCCCCCTCACCTACAACTGTCAAAGTTCTATTTTGCCCAGCTCCATTTATTATGGAGCCCCACTGTAGAAAAAAAAACCATCTTTTTTGACCCACTTGTGCCTTAAACACTCCACAGGGAAAACATGCCCCATGTAGGTGCTTTGAAATCATCTCTCCACACCACTTTCAAAACAGACTTCCCCATAAACTGATCCACCCACAGCCACCAGAGTGGTTTAATTCGGTGGTTAGAGAGAAAAGAAAAACCAAAAAAAGAGCTGTTTTGGATTAAAGTTTCCAATGAGAAAAAATCATTTTGACAAAGCAGAAAAAAAAAATATTATCACTTCAAGGATTTATTTTTCTACTTTTAATGTACTGTATGTAATTGAGTGTCTTAAATATCCACGAAACCGAAACGAAGTATTTTGTGGGCTTTCAGATGAATGTTTTGAACCACCCTGACTTTTCCCTTTACTGGATTCCAGGAGAACATTTCCTCAAACAGCTCCATTTAACTGCACAGGGACACTTGAAACAGCTCCCAAATCAAAGCAAACCGTCTCTTAGCAGATAAAAGCAGGGGGCCAAAAAGCCTTCCTTGCATCCAGTAAAGCTCCTCCTGGGATCAGCTTGTCCCAGGATGTTATTCCATGGTTAAGCAGCATGGAACACCCTTCAGTCTGTGGCCTGACTGCAAGCAGTGCCAAGGGAGAGAGGATGAGGACACATTTTCTTCCCTTTTTTTCCTTTTTCAGGAGGATGGATTGTAAAAAAAAACTGGTTAAGGAACTTCCAGTTCAGAGGGAAGGATGGCTGTGATTAAACACACCTAAATTAGGCTTGCCCAGCTGGGAGGCAGCAAGGGAACCCTGGAGAGCGATTCCAACTCTTGGCTGGTTGAACTGTGCTCTGGAAGCGCCTATTTCTCTCCCTCCTAAAGAGCTCAGGATTACTTTGAGCAACTGCAGGGCTGAGAAATGGCCTGGGGAAGGCAGATGTGAGGCTGGGGGATGTTGGCTCGTCCGGCCAGGGAGAGAAGAGAGCGTTCCCATATTCCCATACCTGCAGTCTGGTTATCCCCAGCAAGCTCTGCCAAGCACTGGCTCCGCTCCTCCTCGATCTCCTGCATGATGCTGCACTCTGGCCGCGTGCTGGACGCCTGCAGAGAGGGCAGAGAAGGACAGAGTGAGCAAAACCCGCCCTCAGAGATGTATCCCTGGGGATTCACAGCCCCGTGGAGTGACCTGGAGCTCTCCAGGGCCACTGACACACAACCAGCCTTATTTGCTGCTTGCCTGAGAGAAGCCAGTGCAACCCAGAGCCTGCTGGAAAATCCGCATTTCCCTTAGGGAAAAAAAACCTCTCACAACCTATTTTTTTTCCTGATGATCAGGAGCAATCCTGCTACTTTATGCTCCGGGAACCCTGCCTGGATAACCAACACCACCAGCTATGTAGGGCAGGGAGACAGCAGCTTTAAATATTCATGCCCAGAGCAGTGGGGTCTGGGCTTCAGGGTTTATTCCCCCCATCCTCACAGGGGCTGTCTCCTGGCTCTTGCTAATTCAAAGCAAAACAAAACCCAAATCAAATAAGCACCAAACCTCTGATGCAGATTAGGAGATCAAGGAGCTAAAAAGCAAGGAAATTCCCAGGGACAAGACTTTTTTTTTTTTCCCCTCAAGTGGTTTCTCCTCAATCAGACTTAATTATATTAATTATATTGTGTTTGTAACACAACCGTGGCTATGAATGTTCAGGTAATTAATTGTGGGGTCCTTGCATGAACTGCCTCCATCATAAAATGTGAAAATACTGATTTTTTTACTCCAAAAAAAGGAACCAGGAGCTCACACATATCACTGTGTCCCCTGGTCACCAACATGCTCTCAACCTGGGGGGGAACACCTTGACCATTGCTGTGATAATTACACACAGAAACTGGGGCTGCACCAAACCCCGTCTCTTAACGGGACTAGGAGGGGCATTCAGAGGGAGAAACCTGATCAGAAATCCAGCTGCAAAGAGGTGGAAAGAGGGGAATAATGTGAGGAGAGCACAAGCTTTGGATTGAGTTTATACCCTCACTGTCAAATGGGACGAGGGAGAAAACACGAGCCGTGTGAGCTGCAGGGGCAGATTATGAGGACATGGGATGAACCTTTGCCTGTAAGAAGTCATTGATTCGGTGTTCACTCTTAAAAGCCTTGTAAAAACCCATATATTTTCATCAGAAATAGGCAGAAAAAATTAATTAAATTAAAAAAAAACCCAACTTTTTCTGTCTTGTTTCCAAACGTGTGAGTTGTTGCTCTACCCACATATTTGCCAGACATGTTTGTAGGGGAAGGTCCAGAAATCCTTTGAAGGAACAACTGTTTGCTGTAAATTGCCCTTTGGATTAACATTGTAAAATAATTTAGCATGTTAAATTTATTCTCACCGCTTTTCCTACTGGCCTATTAGCTCTCCTCCCTGTTTCACGCCATGCCTGGTTCAGATTGTAATTTCCTTTAGGTTGGGAATGGGCTTTGATTAGCAGGGTGTAAACAATTAATTCTGTGGTTTCCTAGTCAAATTAAAAATAAATAAAAAAACAAACACGAGAAGAGGGGGAATCGTTCGGAGTTGTCTCCATTCTCAAATGTTTCTTTTTCCCAAAGGGAAACAGATCTTTGGAAATTTGATCTTGGCTCATCTAAAGTTTGATTTGGTTTGATTTACGGTGCTTGTTGCCTTTATATTTGAACCTCAAAAAAGCACGAGGGGAAGCGTGAGAGATTTGCAGAACACTTGCTGTAAAAATAAAGACCGAAATGTTTTCAAAACATCTGCGTTTTTTCAAAGGCAAGTTTTAACTCTCTGGACTTAAACTAGCGCCAAATTCAGCTCCCATCTATAAATACCTCCAGTTTTCCCTTTTAAAATTATTTCATATTGCTCTGACCTGGATCAGGGCTGGCAAAGCACTTTGTGCTTCTACAATATATTTTATTTTATTATTTTTTTTCTTTTTTTTTTAATGCAGCAATTTTTGCACCAAGCCCATTAGCAAGCACTTCGCTAAAAATTCAGGCCCAGGTTGCATATTTCCCTCAGTGGATTCATATTTTCTTTTGAGTAACTGTTTTTACCACCTTTCAGGGCACCTGGCCTGGATCAGGAATACCGTGGCCACAGGAGGTTTAGGTTGGATATCAGGGAAAACTTCTTCACCAACAGGGTGAACACTGGGACAGGCTGCTCAGGGCAGTGGTTGAATCACCATCCCTGGAGGGATTTAAATGCTGTGTTAACGTGGCACTTGGGGACGTGGGTGAGTGGGGACTTGGCAGTGCTGGGTTAGTGGTTGGATTGATGATCTCAGAGCTCTCTTCCAACCTTAATGATTTTATGATGATTCTATAAACAAAGTGTGGGATGTATTTGACTTCTGTCTCTCTTCATAACCCCTAATTTTAGCTGAGTCAAAGCTCTGTGTTCAATCTGAACTGATTTTTTTTACCATTCCTAGTCCACAGAGAGCCTGCAAGCATCAGCTCTGAAGGCTTTCATCCCACTTCCCTGACTGTAGTTGGACTAGTTCAAACTGAAACACCTCCTACTTAGCTGGAGGAGGTCAGTGATGTGTGAATTGAATGTCTACAGACCTTTAACTGAATCACCAAGGTCAACAAACAGATTCACACTGGAGGACTTGGAGTTTATGGCTCATTTGCCACATTAACTAAACAAGTAAATAAATAACCCAATCACAGCAACCCTCTTCTCCCTCCTTAGTGATAACAGCAATAACCCTCACATATCACAGCTGTCATTGATACAGGCCAGCAAAGGCAGATGGAATAAAAAATCATGTGAAAACATCACAGTTTGGGGCATCATTAGGAAACAAAGTGTGTCTTTTTGTGCTGGTGGGTCACAAGCACAGCTGGCAGGATGGTGAGTAAGGCAGCAAGTTCAGCTGCCTCAACTCACCTCCCAGCTCACAAAATGTTCATGGCTGAAAAGACCCCTCAAGAGCTGCAACTCCTGCCTGTCAAGTGGGATATTCCCTGGGATAAGGGACTAAATAACTCTTTTCCTCGGTGTATTCCTCCTAGAAAAGTTGGAGTAGATTTTATGGACAGCTTGGGACAAACTCACTTTACTACTTCCCCAGCTCTGGGGTTTTTTGTTTTGGTTTGGGGTTTTTTTGTTGTTGCTTTGTTGGGTTTTTTTGCTTCTCTTTTGTTGTTTTGGTTTGTTTTTTTGTTTTGTTCTTTTTCTCCTGTGCTGTGTTTTGTTTATTTTTATCCTGTGGAAAAGGAAGAGATTTTGGGCTTTGACATCTTTCTGTGGGCAACTGGACACACAGATGGGGGGCTGAGGCACACATGGATTGACATTTTCCATCCAGAAAGTAAATACAAGCTCTGGTTCGCTCACATCAACATCAGATAGTGAACAATAATCCAGTTTCTTGGGATTATCTTTGAATGGTTGAAGCTGAAACTTGGTAAACCCCTCCCCTTCACCAATCCCCCCTGGCATGGCCAAGACATCATGTAAAAGTTGTGGTGGGTTTGCCAGGGGCTGCTTTCCCTGCTCACAGTCTGCTCTTTGAGCAGAAGGACGAAGGGAATGTTTTTGTGGAGGTGATCTCCTGCAGCTCTCGATCCTGCACCACCTCTCGCTCGGAGTCACAACCAAAGTCTTCATTAGTGAGAGTTTTCCTTCCCACCAGATCCCAGGAGTTGTTGGAGGATTATCACACAGTCTGCTGCTGCAAACAAAGCCTCTGTGTGCACTCTTTAATTAAATACAGTTCAGAGGACTGTCACAGGCTGCAGGGGCTGTGTTTGGTGTCGTCTCTGCTGTCTGCCATCAGCAGGGTCACAGTGACCACAGCCCAGCTCTGCTCCCACGGCAGCTCCTCAGGGACAGGGGGGATTCCCAGCAGAGCCACAGCTGCAGGTGAGCAGGAATGTGGACCCAGGAGAGGTGATGTGAGCCTTTCTCCTGATGCCAGAGTGTTCCTGGGCTCGCCTGGAGCTCACTGTGTGGAGAACCCAGCGGAGATGAGGACCAGGGTGACCGCAGCAATAACAGGATTTGGAGTCAGACAAAAAGGAGCAGGATTGCAAAGCCTACAGGGGATGAAATCACATCCTTCACCCATTGCTGCTCAGCTCCCAGAGCCCACATCCTACATATAAAACTAACTTTTACTTAGGAGAGACAATTTCTCATACCGTGACGACCGTCCCATGGCTTCTGGGAAAACAGTAATGGAATAAGACAAGAGCACCAGTCGCCTTCCTAGAATTTCTATAACTTGATTTCAGTCATTGCTTGAGGTGCAGGTGAAGGTTCTTAACCCTTTCTCATGTGAATCACGAGGGAAATGAAATATTTTAGCAGCCAGATCTTATTTCCAGCATCAGAAGCTTAACCTGAAGGAGCTACTTCTGGCTCCTTGTCAGAAGAGCTCCCCATTTCAGTCCATGCCTTTCATCCACACTCATTATTTCAGGAACACAGGACTCAAGGAACTTCTTACACAAGAAGCTCAGCTTTGATTTCTTCTATAACTTCCTTCGGCTCTGTCTTAAAACTAAATTTTAGATTCTTTTCAGTTTCTTCCTTTTAAATATCCTCAGGAAAATACAGCTTTATTCCTAAAAAACCCTCTGAGCCAAAAAAACCCCACCACTGTGTAAAAACGCAAGAACGAGCAAAGAAAGAGAGTGAACCAAAGAAAAACACCAACTCAGGATTTTTATCTGTAATGATGGGTGACACAACTTCCAACAATAAAACTGTCAAAAGCTACCAAACCCTCGGTGTTTTTAGGAAAAAGGAGAGGGGGGAGAAGGAAGTATTTATGGAGTATTATAATAATTTGCTCTTCTACAGGACCTTGCCTAAGAATCCAAAGCCATGCTACCAATATGACAACATGGGGAATTAAATGTTAGATATCAGTAACAGAGATGTAAATTGGATGATGAGTCCACGATTAAAACACACCAAACACCCTGTGTGGCCTTTGTAGGATCAGTGCAGGGGGACTTGCAAACCCTATGACTTGGATCACGGGGAGCAGCAGCACGTGTCCCTCAGAGACTTTTCCAAATGAAAGAGGTCCAGGCACATGCCCAACCATCCTGACTTTCCCTTTTCTGTTCAAACCACTCCATTCAAACCACTCCATTTTACGCTTCTGCCAAACACAAGCCTGCCAATGACAGACCTATCATTCCAGGAGGAAAGCAGATGCTTTTTTCCAGCTCATCCAGGCAGGCCCTGCCCAACAAAGGCAACTTGGCCAAACCAATCCAGCAGCTTGGAGGCACCAAGGCTTCACTCACCCTGATTGTCCCGGTTTTTTGTGGGAGGGCTTGGAAGGTCAAGGAAAATGAGTGTTTTGCAAAGAGCCTGGAGAACCAGAAGGAAAGGGAAGTTGAGCAGCTGTTTTCCTTAACTCCTCAGTGACAAGCTTGTATGAGCCTCTCCTGGCAAAGAGAGATGAATGAGGGTCTGAAGGGAGAAGTGACAGCCTGGAACTGGAGTGATGACACACAGCAGCTAAAAGAGAGGCAGCATCTGAGTAAATTCTCACAACTGAGTAGAAGACAGCTCTGATGGCTGGGTTTAAGCACGTTTTGCTCCTTTAAATTATCATCTGGAATAAGTAAGAATGAATTTCCATCCCAGGATGCTCAGATTAAGGATTTGAATCCGCTTTATTGCATAAATAGAGAGATGCTGCAACACTGAGATCAGTGGTGCTTACACTTACAATTCAGAGTAAGGAGCAAAGTGCTGTAAAATAGTTGAGAAAAAATAAGAAAGGAACAACAGTGATAATCCCACGAGTACCCAGGGACAGCAAAGTGGACTCCACTCCCTGACTTCTCTAGAAATTGGAGGCAGCAAAGTAACTTGCAGTTTTCCCTGAACTACCAGTTGTTGACTGCTTTTAATTTCCTTTTACCTCTGGGTGTAAGAAGTCTGGTTGTGGGAAACTCTGTTCCTTTTCTTAAAGAGTGTTCCAAAACTCACCCGCTAAACTGATCAAACCTTCTGTGACAAATTCACCTGCAGAGCATCTGCTTAGTCAACGACAGGGACAGCAGAAACACAGAGGAAATGCAGACCCAGAACTGCCTGACAGGACTCAGAAACACGATTTGGGGATCCACAGGCAAAAATTAGGTGTCTGTATGTAAACATCTACATCTGTCTGCTTCACACTGGTTGTCCTTCCTCACCTGAAGAGAGAAGGAAGCACTTTCAGGGCATGAGTCACTCCAAACCAAAGGAACTGTCTAAAATAGGTAAGAGGAAACCCTTCTGCTGTTTCATCCAGGGAGCCCAAGGCAACTGGCTCAGGGGTGGATGTCTAGACTGCAAATAACTAAAGTTAAATGAGATAAACCCACAGACTTGGGCTCATGTCTAAATTCAATGATTCCCCTCCAGACAGCCCCATCCTTCCCCAGAGCAGCTGTGAAGTGGTAACTGGAATAATCTTTACAGAGAAGTTCAGTGAAAGTCTAGTGAGTGCTCGAATTTGCTCCCAGGTTGTGGGGTTTTTTTTCCAAGATGTATCAGCTTGGAAATGCTGCTGTTCAGAAAAGGTCCTTGGCTTCAGAAGAATGTGCAGGTGGGTGTTAATACTGTCCTGAATTGCTGCTCATCCAGCCCCGAGTCATCTCCTCTTCACTGCTGGGAACAGAAGAAACGGTCCCTAATTCAGTTGCAGGCACAGAAGGGATTATAAAGCCTCAGATCCTAAATCCTGACAATGCCTCCATCCATCCAGATCTGATTCTTGCCCTGGGCAACTCTAGTCCTGCCTGCTCTCCACTGCACCCCCAGCTCACTCCAACTGTGGCACCAGAGTCTTCATCTCCTCCTGAACCAACCCAGGTGTCCCCATCCAGCAGGTCCTCCTGCCACCACAGTAGGATCTGGACTGCACTCAGATGGCCACGGAAAGGTGGAAGGCTTTGTGTGGCAGGATGTTATTTATAACCAGAGGGCTGGATAAAGCAATCTGGGTGTTCTTTAGTTCCCAGAAACGCTGCAGTGCTCTGGTTTGAGGAACAACAGTCTAGTTTTAACAACACAGGCAGCTCCTTTTAACTTTTAGAGGAAGTGAAAGCTCTGACAGTGTCTAGAAATCCAGTGGGAATCCAGTGTTCCCACACCATCAGCGAAGCAAGGGCTGGAGTGACAGTCCCAACTATCAGCACTCCCCCTACACAGTTCTGAGTGGCCTGTGGGAAGGGTCAGTATGAAAACACGGGAATAATGAACAACCTGGCTGAAAGGGGCTCCAAGCTACAGGTGGAACAGGTTGTACCGCGAGCCCGAGAGCCTCGGACACGCAGGAGAACGGAACAAATGCGACATGACACGGCTCCCCCGCGCTGTCTGAACCAGGCAGGCACGCAGCACTTCCACCTGACGGCAACACTGACGTCTTCCCGGGAGCCTGAGGGCCACGGCTAATTTCTTCTGACAGCTCCAACCACCCCTCCCGATCGCAGCGCTCGGAGACGGCTCGAGATCCCAGAATGCCGGGATCGCTGTGCCAGGGCCGCGTCCCAAACACCGACACTTCTGCTGGGCACAATAGCTGAGTGTGGAGCGGAACAGATGATCCAAGTGAAGTGTCAGACGCTGGAAATATCTGTGTTACAAACCATGCCAGCCACGGCCACGCTGTGAGCGCGGAATCGCGGAGTGGTTCGGGTTGGAAAGGACCTTCAAGACCATCTATTTCCAACCCCACCCAGGCAGGGACGGCTCCCACGAGAGCTGGTTGCTCCAAGCCCCATCCAACCTGGCCTCGGACACTTCCAGGGATTGGACACAGCAAGGCTTGACCAGGAAAGAGTTTACCAATGGTTTTAAGGAAGCGAGGATATCGCCCTCTTGCTTCCTGAGGGGACTCACCACCCCAGCTTTGCTGCTGTCCCAGAGCTTTGCTTCCCATCCATCCCTGAATCCAAGGCAAGGAGCAACCACCTCCCACAGTGCAACCAGACTGTGATGAAGCAGCTGCTCAGGCAGGTAATTAATTCTAATTTATTCCACTGGGCATTTCCTTGTGTCATGCCTTACCTGCCCACAACACAGATGGAGGAAAAGGATTCAAGGGAAGATGTTTCTGCTTTGCCTGTTTAAAAGGGGAAATGTAAAAGGGTGCAAATGACACAGGAACTGAATGCTCAGATGGAAAATCCAAATCTTAGTGGTACAGTATCACCAGACCTCCCTCAGGTGGTGCCACTGGCTGTAGATTTCAGCATGTTTTACAAAGGTAGTGTCTGTAATGTCTTTTGGCAGATGGAGAAACCAAGGCCAAGATCAAAATAATCCCAACAAATAAACAAACAAACCCCAAATCCACCAAAAACCAAATAAAAAAACCACAAAACCCAAAAAACCAAACCATACCCAACAAAAAAACCCAAATTAAAAAACAAACAAACAAACCAACCACAAAACCCCAAACAAAAAACCCCCCCCAAAGAACCCATGAAAACTCCAATCCACAACCCCTCCCAAAACCAACACATCTAAACTGTCAGGTTGGCCTGTCTGTCTTCAAAAACTCCTTCCTTACAGCAAAGATGGACAAAAGTAGTAAGAAAACCCCCTAAATACCTCCCAGTCTCTGTTGGCAGCATTTCTGTGTCTCTAAAAGACCTTTCCATGTGCCAGGGTATCTGTCAGAGATATGAGACATTTAAATGTTCTCCTCCAAATACCCTGGTCTGGCAGCAAAAAGCCAACAGAGAAAAAGAGAATTTGCATGGAAAAAAGGGTAGGGAAAAAAGGAGTTGGGCCCTTTTTCCACATGGACAAGAGAAAGACCTCAAATCTCCCTTTAGGAATATTGGCAATTAGGGAGGGAAAACCTTGGGATGGGCATTAGGAGGGATCAGGACACCTGGGCAGAGCAGTTGATGGACCAGGAAAGAAAATGATGTTTAGAGCAGCAGAATGAGCAGAAAACCTCTGAGCACTACTAAGAAGTCTCACCCTGGCTGTCAAGAGCAACTCAGCCAAGCAGGAAAAGTCTTTGAGCCACAAAAATAAAAAGAGAACAAAACCGGGGGGTGGGGGGGTGGGGTGGGGAATGAGAAGTCCTGAAATTCAAGTGAAAACTAATCACAGCTCCCCAGAAAGGAGAAGTCACAGCCCCCACTTCTGTTCACTGGCTTCTCCAAAGAACTGGAGGTGAAAAATACAATTTTGCTGCTCCAAAGTTGAATAGTTGCACGTGGGGGAAACGATTTAGCCTGAATAATTGAGAACAACAACAGGGCTGGCTGTGAAGGCAAACAGGAGTATGGAAACTGTCATCTGGGAGGTGAAAGCCACTTAGAAGAGAACAACGTGCTCAGATGGGATGGTGGGAGTGGGACCATCTGGCTGAAAGTCAGCAGAAGTAAAGCTTCTTTACACGTAGGAAGGAGGGAGGCAAAAAGACCCAGACAGTTCTCAGCAAGTTAAATCTGAGCACAAAAGCACACGAGGCTTTTTGAACAGCACTTGAGTGTAATTGGAAGTGTGGCAGCAAGTGGAGATGGGGATAACAAATAAAAAGCGGTTCATCGAAAGGAAATCGTGGCAGTGTAAGCAATAGTTTGTTTGTTTGTTTGTTTATAAGCTCGCTGTTGCGGGAGGTGAGATGAAAATCAGTGGATCTAAACTTTCCTATCTTCACTAAATAGTCTGATTCTGTGCCGAAATGAAATACCAGTGGACACAGGGATAATACACCAGTGGGAAGGAAACTAAGGGAGATTGCCCAGAGAAGCTGTGGCTGCCCCATCCCTGGAAGTGTCCAAGGCCAGGTTGGACAGGGCTTGGAGCAACCT
>JAWWES010000081.1:2155642-2176092 GCA_035583135.1 Lophotriccus pileatus | reverse complement strand
TTGCCCAGAGAAGCTGTGGCTGCCCCATCCCTGGAAGTGTCCAAGGCCAGGTTGGACAGGGCTTGGAGCAACCTGGCTTAGTGGAAGGTGTCCCTGCCCACGGCAAGGGAGTTGGAACTGGATGATCTTGAAGGTGCCTTCCAATCCAAACCATTCTGGTACTCTGTGAAGTGGCCAGTGGGAAGGCTGTGGGGTGGGATGAAGGCAGAAAAACGGAGCCACAGGGAGGTCTGCAGGGTGATACTGAAAGATTCATGGCTCTCCTGAAGATAGAATGAAATGTAATGATGGAAAGAGAACAGGAAACAGGGAGCAACCAACAGAAAGGTCCTTCAGAACCCAAAACTCCAGCTGGAAACCACAGAGCAGAACATATTAAGCTGATTGTACTTGAGGGATATGCTGGAACACATAAACCAAAGCTGTCTCGTTCTATATTATAGCCAACATAATCTTCAAGAGGTCTCTGTCTCCAGCAAACACCTCTTGGGGCATTTTCTGACCATTTTCATCGAGGGCAAAGCTCCTTGGTGGCTTCAGGGAATGGGGTAGTGCAGAATCTATCACATGGCTGCAAATGGCCAATTAGAGATGGGGCAAAGACCCTTAAAAAAGGACAGAGGAGGATAATTTAAGTTGTGATGATGGTGCTTTTAGAGCAATCAGTCCTTTACAGCCACCTCCTCCTTGCTTTAGTAGCCCCAACCTGCCTGGTACCTTCTCCTCCAAAGCCTGACCTTTCCTGGCTCCACCCCAGCATCCCTGGATGCTGTTGCTTGCTCACATCAAATCAAGACAGCAGTGACACCAGACAGCTACCCAAAAAAACTGCAGTCCTGCAGGTTTAGCTCCAATTTCCTGACTGGAAAGTGAAGGGAAGGAAAAAAAAAAAAAAAAAAAGAAAAAAGAGAAAGAAAAAAAAAAGAGAAAGAAAAAAATCTGATAGCAACTAAACTCAACTTTGGTTTGGGGGTAGAAAGTTATGAAACTAAGGCAAAAACCCATTTTGCTGACTCCCCAGAGCTCTTTCAAGTGTGCAAAATCAATTAACTGAGGGACAGGCAGCAGCATGCTGAGCAGCAGGAGTAGCAGGGAAGAGCACAGGGAACATCTACTCCCACAGATTCACCTCCAGAAGGGCGAGAGAGGGGAGAAAAGGAAAACTGCAGGGCAGAAAATCAGCCCTACCTGCTCATCCATCCTTTGTCTTGTGTGCCCCTCAAACAGTGAATATAACATGGGCTAACAGAAGGGGAGGCTTTTTGTTTTCAGGTGTCCCTAGGAGTTCACCAGGATTTCAGCTCTCAAGAGCCTTTCTGAAGTGGGATGATTTCAGACTGACACTCAGCACATAAAAAAACCCACAGCCCTGCACAAAGTCTGTAACAAGAGTGGTCATTTTTTGCTAATATAGCCCAGGGAACTGTCTCAGTGCCTCAGTGGTCCTGAGGAATGATTTCTGGTTATAATAAAACAAATTCTGAGACAGCCAGATGATGCTCTGGCCAGCTGAATGCCAGCTGAGCCTCCAAAAAAGCTCAGTTCTCTACTGGTGACACTGTTGTGGTGCCTCCAGCTGATAACACAACCATGGCAACTTGTCAAGTGGTTTGTCCAACATGACAGTGAAGTCACACAAGGGTGAGTTATCCCTCATCATCACTGCTTTAACAAGCTGTTCATCAGGAAGTTTGGCCAAAGGATTACCCCAGTATTGCCCAGGGAAAGGATTCAGCAGAGCCATCATGGTGGCCACGGAACAAATAGTACCTGGTGCTGTCTTATCATCAAATTACAGGAAATTTGGCTGGAAGGGGTCTCTGGAGGGCTGAATTTGGACTCACACCAGTGCTACTCTTGCTCAGCCATGGATTTCACTACCCAAGCCTTAAAACCCTCAAAAAATGGAGGCTTTCTGGGTGACTGTTTTGTTCCACAACCCTTGTACTGTAGAAATCTGTATTACTTGTTGTTCTTCAAATACCCTTTGACTCCAACGTTGTGTACAATAACTCGAGATCAAAGAGGAGCCATATCACACCCTCTTACACAACAAATGTTCATCTACAGGGGTCCACTTTTCCACTTTTAAGAATAATAATACTTTTAGATTTTCACTGGGAGGTGGTGGCCTGTTTGCAGAGAAAGTTTTGAGACAAACTTCAGATACAGGGATTTCTATTGACTTGGAAATAGGGAGGGTTTCACCTGGCACAACATACACCCTACCTAACCAATTCAGAAACGGCATTATAAGAATGATTAAAGGTCTGGGACATGCTAGTGAAAAAAATAATTATAATAAAGTAAATAAAAAAGCCCAGATAAACTTACAGAGAGAGAGAGAGAGAAAATATGTAATCAATCACAGCCAGCAAGTGCCTGAGCTATCAGAAGATTTCCTCCCAAGGATATCTATTTAATGTGGGGGAAAAATAAAGTGGCTTAACAAATTCCAGTGAGTGAATTCTCTAATGAGACAAACGAGGATTAGAAGCAAAGCATTGCTTGGGGATGGTTTAACACTGACAGGCACGACTTGCCTCTTTCAGGAGTGTCTCTTCCAAATCCTTCGGGTCTGTTTGTACTGCAGGTCGAGAAGAAGAAACTAATGGTTGGGGCTGTGCAGAGAGTCCAGCTGAATTCCACACAGTCACACAGGTAAACTTCAGAGGTCCCTTCCAACCTCAGCCAGGCCACGATTCTGCATCAAAATGATTCTGAGTCGAGAGTAAAGGGAGAAGGTGCAACTCCTGGGATTCTTTTAATGATCTATCTATTGTGTCCACAGGCTGAGGGCAAATTAAAACCAACAAATATGAGGACAGTCCATAAGGGACTGACTATTTAATCCCCATTTGGTAAGTAAGAAGTCCCAGTGATGGTTTCTACAAGCTTTTGTCCCATCCTTTAACTGTCCCCAGTGTCAGAGACTCCCCAATGTCCCTATAAATCCTAATCAATTCCTGGGCTTCTCTCTGCTGATCATCAAAGAGAACCAGCCTGTGTTTTGAAACACTAAATTACTGTGGCTGCAATTTAAGCCCCTAATTTCCAGTTTGACCCAGCCTGGTTATGGAAATTTTTCTTCTCCCACTTCTTATTTGTAGCAGGTTTGGGTTTTTTTTACATACTTAAAGACAAGTTGTGATTTCTCCCTTCAGTGTTTCGTTTTCCTAGAATAAACATCCCCAGTTCTTTCATTTCCCCCCCACACACATACACCCACATTTTTCAGACCTCTTATCATTCTTCAGGCCCTGCCTGGACTACTTCAAGTGGTTTTACCCCAAAACAGACATGTGCTCCAGTTAAAAGTCCATCAGGGATCACTTGCCTCTTTTCCTTTGACCAAAAACAAAAGTTTGCTTCCAGTTTACTGTTTATCTTACTTCCAGCCTAACATAATCAGCAGCCACATGTAAGAGAGTTTGTCTATGTGTTCAGCTCCTCCTCTGCAACCTTCATGTGGAAAATGAACTAAAACAGGCAAAAAAACCCCTCCAAAACCCTGAGAAATTCTGATTTTGCAGGTGGAGAAGAGAAGCACAGAAAGATGAGGAGGACAAAATGTTTCACCAGGAGCAGGAACCAAGAGTAACCCTTCCAGATCCCTTATCTAAGCCTTAGAAAAACAATCACCCTTCAGCAAATTCTGATATCAGTGCACCAGGTATTTGTGTTGCAGAGTTACAGATGAATAGGAAAAATGAACTTCAAGCCATCAAATCACCCCCCAAGAGAAGCAGAAAAGCCACAAGAAAATGGCATTGCCCTTCATCCCCTCCAGCTCCCTGAGTGACACAACATATTCCAACAGCTTTTGGATATACAGGTTCATGTTGAAATAGAAAGAATAAAAAAAACCCAGCTTTGCCCAAAAGCAACTGTGAGTGATAAAAAATGACTTCTTAGAAAACCCCCAGTATTTCCTCATTTTAGTTCCTCTCCATCCATGCAGCCCATCAGCTCCCACACACACATGTGAACCTCACTGAGAGCTCCTCAGGCAGTTTCACACCAGAGCTGGGTTTTTCCTTATTATATGTAGGGATTGCATTGTCCTCAAGCCTCAGAAAACTCAGATATTGAAGGAATAGAGGGAATCAGGAACTGGTTCTGCACAGGAGGCATCTCTCCCTGCTGCAGTTTGACTTTTGCCCCAGGGTTTGTACAGCTGACCAGGACCAGTCAACACACCTTGACATCCCACAATCACGGAATCATTTAGGTTGGAAAAGACCTTTGGGATCATCGAGTCCCACTGTCAACCCAGCACTGCCAAATCCAGCACTAACCCACGTCCCCAAGAGCCACATCTACATGGCCTTTAAATCCCTCCAGGGATGGCGACTCCATGGGCAGCCTGTTCCAGTGCTTGACTAATATCCAATTTAAACCTCCCTGGTGCAATTTGATCTTCCAGGTCTTTTCCAACCTAAATGATTCTATTTATGTTGAGATGAAGATCTAAAACTCCTTTAAATGTCCCTCTGCTACAGCTCCAGCTGCCACCAAAGTTTCTAATCCCAAAATGCCTTGGGAGGAAATAACCACAAAACGCCAGCCATCCTAAAACAAGCAGGGGGGCATCATTAAAAAATAAAACTAATAACAACTAAAAAAATCCAGTCCTTCTTCCCTCCAAAGTTTCACCTTCAGCAGAGGCTTCTCAGCCATGTTATAAATTTCTGGAAGTCCCAGATTTCCTGCAGAAGGCATTCACCACAGTAACATTTCAAGTATGGACACGCAACACAGCCCAAGAATGTTTTAAAACCATGAATGGACAAAACCCAGCCAAGTTTTTGGCTTGCCATCCAAGTCACGTGAACAGGAATATGTTTTATAAACACAGGCATATCTCTAGAAACAATGACACCGGACAGGGGATCCCAATTTGCACGTGCTCTACTTTCTGAAAGTGGAGTTTCGTATTTAGCATGTTTAGTTTTCTTCTCCGGTGTTATTAATTGTAGTAATTGTAAAATTGCTAATGAAACAACAACTGAATTGTTTATAACAATTCTAAAACCATCCCTGCATGAAATAAATGAGGTTCCTCTCTTAGGTCCTCTCCGTGAACTGTGGGAAATTTCCCTGTGCTGATGATAGTGTTTGTTAAAGTTGATTTTTGAGCAAACAATTGTTGTAGGAAATGGATGGCTGCACCTACATGCTCTGCTCTCTTGATCCAGCCCACCTTTTCCGGGGATGCATCCCTACACTTCCAGAATGATGGCATGAAGATTATAGTATCTTTTTCTCACTGCCAAATTCCCCTCCCTGTCACCCAGAAAGCAACACCAGCATGTTGGAGTACCCTATTACAATATCCCTTTGGTTCCCCCAGTGATGCTTCTGCAATAAAAATCTATCTTCCTCTTGTCACCTGGGCATCCTCCCTGCCACAAAACCTTCTCTTCTTGATGTCCAGGCACCACCTTGATGATGGGGCACCTCCTTCCCCACCCACCCCTGGCCGCCCTATTTATAGAATCATGGAATCACAGGACGGTTTGGGTTGGGAGGGACCTTAAAGACCATCCAGTTCCAACCCCTGCCATGGCCAGGGACACCTTCCGCTAGCCCAGGTTGCTCAGAGCTGTGAGACAGGTCGTGGCTCTTCTGGAAGGATGGGCCAGGCAGCCAAAGGGATGATGATCCAAGCCAAGCCTGGTTTCCCGGCGCAAATGATTAACCTGGAGGGAAAACCTGAATCTCAGTTCAACCACGAATTAGAAGGGGGAACTGGAAGTGAAAATAAATAAGTAAACCAACAACCTAATATTTACAGAACTAAGACAAATATAGATGAACAAACACAAATGCAGTCCCGTGAAGTTTAAAAGAATTATGTGAGACCCTGAAAACAAGAGGAAAAATCCACAGCTGATAAAAATAAGAAATAATTGAGAAGTTAATATTTCTAGGGGTTTTTTTTGTTTTGTTTTGTTTTTCTTTGGTTAGTTTTGATTTTTTTGGGTTGTTTGGGGGTGTTTTTTTGGTAACAAAAACGTGAAGACCAACAAAATTGTACAGATTGCACACTGCAGTAGAGGAAAGTTCACCGTGTGATCTTGACCTGTATTTGGAAAGCAGCAGAGGAATGTGGATGGCTCTGCTGGTGATGAAGAAGCTTTTTCCAGTTCATTAATAACAAGGGCAGATGTTAAACAGCTTCCACGAGAGGTAAACACTGAAAATTAGCAGGCCTGGACAACTTGCACCTCAAAGCACTTGTAGTTGCTGGCTGAGAAGATCTATTTGAGTACAGCCAAATAAAAAACCTGCACTCAAAAGAGAAGAGATTCAGCACAGCCCCCAGGATGGCAGCCCGAATTTTGGAAGAGAAGTGGAGGATTTAGGGACTGAAAGAGGGAAGCAATTCAGCGTGAACTCCCGGTACGTGCTGCTGAGAAAAGGCAAACACAACTGTTTGCTCTATAAACTGAACAGTGAGGAGGAACAAGGAGAAAATCCTCCTTTTCTCCGGGGCTTTGGGAAGATCTGCCCTGTGCCACCACTCCTGTAAACGGTTTTAAAAGGGCAATAAAGAACAAAGGAGGGTGTGGAAAGGAAGCACAAAAGGATGTAGAGGAGCTCTGCATCCTCCTGGAGCAAGGCATGGATGTCCTCGCTCCAAGGTCATCTCAGTACCTCTCAGCACCCATATTTAGCAACTCAGTGAGGTGCTGAGTGTCTTCAGAGGTCCCCTACAACCAGCAAATTACATCTACTTGTGAAGTGAAAGCCTACAGAAAGCCATAACCCTCTCCAGATTATCTGGATTAATAGTAGGGGTGAAGGCAAATGGGTTGGGCTGCCCAGCTCAGCTCCTGAAGAGTTCAACAGAGAACGAGTTCTACTCTATCAGAAACAGGTTTTTGGACTCAACCTACTGGTGGTAACTGGTGAAAATTAGCTGCTTGTAGTAATTTGCCAAACAAAATAATCTCTCCTTCCCATCAGGGATTACTCTAATCTTAATATAGTTACAACTGCACAGACTTCCTGGGTTTGGATACCAGACCTTGGCCCAGCCACTGAGATGTTTCATTCCACTTGCATTTTCCCAAATAGCTGCTGGCCTCTAATCGTGCTCTTGCCGCTCTATGTTTGGAATAAAAAAACCCCACATTCAAATAATAAAGTTTCAATCGTGTTCTGGGCTTCAAGAGGAAGAAACGCTGCACAGAAGTCATCACAGATTCCACTTTAGGGGCACTTCTGTTTGATTGAGGTATTTCTGTTAGAAAAGCCTGATCAAGGTCTAAACATCCAAGTCACGAAGAAAGAAGAGGCAAAGCAAAGTCGTGTTGATACTGTGAGAGCCACTGGGGGCTGCCAATTCCCAAGGTTTCATCAGGAAACTTGCAGTATCTTCCCTTTTTCCCAGCATGGTTAGTACGTCCTGGCCCAGTGGAAGTGGGATTGGAATGAGGAATTAAGGTCCCTTCTCACCGAAGCCGTTCCTTGATTCTATCACCCCATCCAAGAGATCAGCAGCAGCAGCTTTTCCTCACCTTGATGGCACAGAGAAGAGACCAAATATCCTGTAATCCATGTGATAAATAAATGAGAAATCAGTATTTTCTTTTCTTCTTCCTTTTTTTTTTATTTAAATAATTTCATGATTTTTGCTGCCGGTTTTGCTTCATTGGCTTTTGGGGTCACCAAAAACGACCAGCAGCTCTTGGTATTTGACCAGAGCAGAGCAGTGACACCCAGCTGGTCCCTGCACATGCAGGAATGGACACAGGGATGTTGCAATTCAAGGCAGAATTCATTTATCTGAAGTCTTCTGCCCAGTCCCACATGAAACGCTTGAGGAGAGCTCGGGGAGCACATGTATGATGGATGAAAGACCTGTGCTCTCTACAAAAATGCTCTCCAAAATGTTGCCAGGGCAGAGAAATCAAACCTCAAAGCTCCAGTGGCCATAACAACTAGAGTTAGACATCTTACCCTGCAAACCAGTCCCACCCTGGGGACATTTTTCCAGGACAAAAGGAGGACCCAAATCCAATTTTTATTAACAGGTGAAGGAGGCCTGGAGTCTCATAACATCTTCCTCTGTTCCAGAGGATGGGAGAAAGAAATCCATCTTGGATGAAGGGCACAGACATCATTCTTCTTGTTTTTTTCTGCTGTCCTCTGGCCTTCAAAGCAAGAACTTCCATGTCCTCAGTTCTGGCTTTGCTGGAACCCCCAAGCCCAGTCTTGCTGTACTGAGCTGGGGACACAGTGAACTCTGGCTGCACCTGCAAGTGATGAACTGTTTGGATGCACTTCATGAAAACTAAAGGGTTGTGCAATCCCTGTGCCTGCAGATGAGCTCTGGGATCGCCCTTTAACCCACTTGGCTATTTTAGGTGCCCCATCGTGTAAGAGGGTTGCACTGCATGTGGCTTATCGGGCTCATCTGGGTCTTAATCTGGGAACACGGACCTAAAACACGTCTTTAGTGCTGGGATTTCACAGCCCAACTGCTTTATTCTTCTGTGAAGAGTTTAATCTTTCCCCTGAGGATGGTCTGTGGTCAGGACTGAAAATGCATCTCAGTGGCAGAGCCTCATACTGCCTTGGCAGAGGCCTCTCCAGCCAGGCAGCATCTTCCAGACAAGGTAGTTCAAGTTATTGCCAACAGGAATCATGTCTGAGGTCAAGACTCCTTCAGAAACTCTTTCCAGCTCCACAACCCACCACCCAGACAGGTGAAAAACGAGGATATTCTGCTCAGCAGCCTGTGCTTGACCACTGCAGTGAACGTTGCGTTCACCACCACCTGGTTCTTGCCATCAGCTCCCCTTTTCCTGGCTTTCCTGCCTCTAGGAGTTTTTTCCTGCCCAGAGCATCCCATTTCCAACCCTGCACACGTTATTGGGGGACTGTTATTTTTACAGGAGAATTTATGGCTCTTGGACACGGCACAAAGACGAGACACTTCTAAACCCCAGCAAAGCTGGCACCAGGATAGAGCTGTGCCCTGTGCCTCCCTCCCAGGTTTAATCAGGCCAAGAGTATTTCTGGGAGAAAGTGGCTTTCTCCAAGTGTGGAAATGCAGCTTTGCCTCTGAATTTCATTCCTCAGTTCCCAGGCTGGGGCTCAAGGGGCTCCCACAGAAGACACAGCAGCGGCACAGGGTGAGGAAAGAGAAGCAGCAAAGCCTCAAATCAAAAGCCTAAAATGATTAGTACCTTTTTGTGAGGTGTCCAAAGCCCGTTATGTCAGTAATTACAGCTGTGTTATAACTGATGTGCTTTACATGCTCTCAAGACCTCAAGGGAGGAGGGGATGTTCTTCCACGGTGCTCCCAAGCTGGGCAAGGAGCCATCCCCTGCTGCACACTCCCAGCAGCCTGTCCAGCTACACATCCAAAAATTGAGCCTTGCAAAGAGCTTTAGGAAAGTGAAGCTCAGTGATCCTGCCCCAGTTATTTGCAGCAACACTCCGGACCATAACTCTGATTATATGGACTGGAAATATCCTTGTGGGTGAATAAACTAAACCAAAACCAAAAAACAAACAAACAAATAAATAACCAAAATAAATCTGCAAGACCTTTGAGAGCTCTGGATGGAGTCTCTAAGTAGCACCTTGCTGCATTTCTGATCCAGCTGCTCTTCTTGTATATCAGCTTTTAGGGAAGATGTGTCACCCATGTCCTTGGGGACACAAGGTGTTACCAGAGGTATTTGACAGCAGCATCTCATGCCCCAACCAAACACCTTGAGCAGGTAAGACTGAACAGCATAAGGGAGAAAAACAACACCTTTATTTTCTCCCATTTTCCACCAAACATGGCAAAATATCCCCCAGATTTAGCCCAGCACCAGCTCCAGGCTTTGCTCCACAAAATGAAATGCAGAATAGAAACCAGAGGGAAGTGCTTCCCTAAGCACTAAAATGTTGAACTCTCCTCTTATAAGCCATCATTTAAAGGGAACAAAAGTCAAGGTTGGCTCCTTGGAATGCAGCATCCCCCTGGGATGGCAAAATTAACTCCTGAACACGTGGAGTCAGAGCAGGGATATCTTAAAGGAGATGTGAGAAAGCAAAAACCACCACATTTCTTCCCAGAAGTAGGGAAATTATTCCTGACCTGGGATCCAAGCCACTGTGGATTAAAACTCTTTGGAACAAGAAGACAATCATTTTTCCCCCCCCTTTTTATATACAGAGCAATTTGCCTCTTCAATGGCATAAAAATTAAATCCAGCTGGAATGGCTTTTTAATTAAAATCATATTTGGCTTATCAGAGCGAGAGCACTTAACTGATTACAAAAGGAACATGGAAACCTCTGTCATCCCATTCCCCGTTTTCCAAGGCTGTGCAGCAAACTCGCTCTATTAACCATGTTCAACCCTTTGGACACTGTCCCACGTGAACTCTCCTCACCCCATTTATGGACCAGAGAAAGTCACGGAGAACATACAAAGTCCCTATAAAAAGGGATCTGCCAAAGCTCATTCCCCGTGGCTGAACCAGCTGGAGTCCACTCAGTGTTTTCAATTTGCTGAATCCTGGAAATTTCCTAAGCAAAGGATCTCTATAGGGTTTAATCTCTATAGGGTTTAATCTCTATGCATTTAATTCCAACTCCTTGGCTGTGCTGCTATTTATCTTCACAGACAACTGAAAGGTTTTCCACTGTTCTGGAAATGCCCTCAGGCCACAGGCTGAACCCATTCCTAGAGGATTCACCCCACCATCCCACCCCAATGGTTAAGGACCTCTCTCTTCCCGAGCATCATCATCCAGGCTTGCTGCCAGCGTCCCCTTCCTTTGCCAGAGGCTCTCCATATGGTGACCACAAATTTTATGGGGTCACTATAAGGGCAACAACAAGCTGTGCCACTCCCAATTTTGAGGAGTTCCTCCCCCTGTGCCACAGCCCCTGGATCACAGGGAGCAGAGGTGCTGCCCACGGGGCTCAGCCTCGCGGGGTAACCATTTCCAGGCGCGTTAAATGCCCCCCGTCAGACCCTCCGAGGGCCCAGCAACCCCCACGTCAGCAGGGGCTAAGCTGATTTGTTCTGGCTGGGCACGGTGACTGCAGGGGAGGATTTTCCCAAGCCCAGCTTCCAGAGAAATTCCTTGGGCCCAAGGAATATGTGACCGAGCTCCTGCACGCTTTTAGCTCTCTGTTCTCAGCGCCAGCTCCTGCTTGCAAAGAGGGATGCTGGAAAGGCAGATGCTGGAACTGAGGTCTTGAACCCATGATCCCGTGGGACTTCCCATGGGGATAGCACTGTCACAGAAACTCAGCAGCATTTTCCTTACAGACAGAAAGCAGATCAGATGTTAATTCCATGGGCAAAGTTCCCCGATTTTTAGCTCCAGTAAGACAAGGAGCTGGATCAGAGGCTGAAATAACCCTCTCCCAGTGAAACCCAAGAACAGACACATCCATCTCTGTGTGTCTCCCACATCAGGAAGAAAATGCAGCTTTCCCCTGCAGCACCTCCTGCCCTCTCCTGACACCCTCATGTTCTGTCACACCATTAACTGCCACCATTCTGCAGGAAAACACAGCTTGGGGGTAACCCACTGATATTCTCCCCAGGAGGCACCAAAACCCTGATCTCAGTGATCAGGAACTTCTCAAACTCTTAAACACCTTTAGTCCAATATTATATTTCAAAGCCTGAACATTTCCTTCCCCAATTAAATCTGCTGCCGTTGAGTTAGAGACCTTCAGACTCTAAGACTGAAAGCTACTTTAATATTATTTCCCCATCAACCAAGAGTTAAAATCCCCAAGGATAAATATCTCCCTCACCCCTCACAACTTTATAAACAAAACCCCCCACATACACCTTTCTGAGAATATTCCTCAAGTAAAAGGTTTGGTTGTGGGTTTTTTTAAGGAAAATACATTCAGTTTTCAATCTTCCTGTTGTTATTTCGGTCAAGTGTGAAGAACCTGGGTGAGGCTCCCTATGAGAGCAATCCAAAATAATCTTCACCTCCCTCCTGTCTGAAACACACTCAGACTGATGAAGGACCACATCTGAGTTTGTTATTGTTTTCCACCACCAATCTCTTTCATGGCTGGAGCAGAGTAAAACCCTGAAGAAAAGCACAAATTTCACCAGCTGGGCAGATTTGGTGAATTCAAGGAGCTCGCAGACTGAAGGCACGTGGAATCCACCAACTGCCTCCAATTACCCACATCTCATTTTCTAGACACACACTGGGGAAAAAAAAAAAAGTCTAATTCATAGCTCTTCAGTCCAAATTGCCTTAAATACACCCTGAAAAAGGCAAAATGACACAAGATTTACAAGAATCAGACCATTTGTGCTCTGAGAAGCACCGTGCTGGGGCTGCCAACCCAAGCACGTGGCCAGTGCCATCCTGATGGAAACCTTTCCCTCAGAAAACACTCCATTCCAACCTGAAGGATGACACTGTTGGTTGGCCCAGGAAGGCCTGGGCCCGCTGGGGATGGATCCCTCAAAACAAGGGGCAATTTGGGACAGATTTGGCCCCTGTCACATGGAGAGCAAAGTCCTCCAGTTGGGCTTTGAGCTTCCTGACACACAAACACAGCCGGCAGCGAGCCCGTCACACACACACACACATTCCAAAACTAAGGGGAAGACTGCCAAAAGAGGGACCTTTCCAGCAGGGACCTGGCAAACCTGCAACTCTGGAGGGACCAAACTGGGTAGACCTCATTGCAGTACTTAAAGGGGGTTTAAAAAAGAGAGGGAAAGTAACTTTTTTATATGGGCAGATAGTGATAGGACACGGAGGAATGTTCTAAACTAAGAGGAGGGATTTATTAGATGCTGGGAAGAAGTTCTTCACTGTGAGAGTAGTGAAGCACAGGCACAGGTTGCCCAGAGAAGCTGTGGCTGCCCCAACCCTGGAAGTGTCCAAGGCCAGGTTGGATGGAGCTTGCAGCGACCTGGGCTAGTGGAAGGTGTCCCTGCCCATGGCAGGGGGTGGAATGAGATGAGCTTTAAGATCCCTTCCAAACCAAGTCTTTCCCTGATTCTATGATGACCACATGAAATCCCAGAGAGATCCTGCCCATTTCTCAACAAACTACACTGGATTTCTATACTGCATTTTCATTTCTAAGCCAGAAGAAATGGTTCTCTTTCCAAGATGATCCGTTTCCACCTCCTACTCTGATCAGCTTCAAACATGGACATGGCTCCCAGCCCAGCCAAGCTCCTGTTCCTGCACTGACAGGAAGATTCCCACCTCAGTAACACTTTGCTCCTGCTAAAGGTGGTTTTGCCTTGGCCAGTTTTGTCTTGAGCAGGAGGGAGAGGACTGCCCTGTGAACAGGATCACACCAGCTGCTCTCCCTGTACAGCACCTGAACAGCACACACATCGCAGGCAGGCTCCTGCTGGGACAGCCCCTGTGACACCCAACACTTCCCCTTCAGAAATGGGCCGACCTCCATCACAGGAGATGTTGGTTTTCTGGCTCTCAACGCAGCTCTGGGCAGGTTGTTCTCACATCTCACTCCCTCGCTGCTACAAACCTTCCAACCCTTCCACCCCATGGAGTGTACAAACACTCCAGCACCGGCACTGGCCCTTTACTTTAGAATCATGGAATCCCTAAGGTTGGTAAAGATCACGGATTTCGACCACAGAAGACCTCTGAGATCCAACCACTAACCCAGCACTGCCACATCCACCACTAAACTGTGTCTTTAAGCACCACATTTACACATTTTTTGAAACCAGGGATGGTGATTCCACCAATTCCCTGGGCAGCCTGTTCCAATCCTTGACAACGCTTCCAGTAAGGAAGTTTCTCCTAATTCTTCCATGAAGAAAAAGGAGATGCTTCCATTCCCTAATGTAATCATGTGTGACAGCATCACCCTCGTGACATCGATCTGCGTGGCTAATTGAGCCAAACACTAATTACAGCATCTTCAGGGTGCAGGCAGACAAAAGTGAAAAGAAATAAGCAAGAAGTGAGAAGGGGAAGTACATTTTTTTTCATATCCAGGTCACAAGACCACCCCTAGCAGGATGTTCGTTTCCAGAGCCTGGAGCTGCTCAGCTTCACCCTGAGCTGCTGCCTCTCTCCACTGCAGCTGAATTTAGTGGTTCATCTCCTTCTCCTCATGGTTGCCCCAGTGGATGCTGTTCCTTGCCTGTACTTTTCCCCAGGCTGCTCTGCAAGGGAAATCAGCATTTATTTTTAGGTCCATCGCACTCTGGCTGGTTGGGCTCTCCTCCCAGGGCTGCAATATATATTTAATACTTGTTTTCAGAGTTGACAGCCCAGGAAGCTTGAGTGGTGAACTGGCAGAGAAGAAATAATTACAAAGGAGAGGGGCATCAAGCTGCCAAGCATTTTTAATACCCCTTCTGGAAAGAGAGACCTGACTTCTCAGCAGTCCCATAGTGGGGAAGAAAGCAAGCCCAAATCAAAGACAAAGTTGCTGTTTGATGATGATGATGGCTTCGGTTGTGTAATAACAAATCCTGTCAGATCTGCAGCAGAGAGGGGAAATACACTATTAGAGCAATATGCAGACTGAAAAAAACCCCAAAACCACAAACCCCATGCTGGAATAAAGCAGTTCAGGAGAGGGAACAGCACCTGGGGCTGCTCAGCATTCCCAGCATGGGCCGTCCCTGGGAATGCTACAGCTCCGGGATTCTTCTGGGCAGCAGGGATCACAGTGGGATCAGCAGACCAAGGGGTCAACCCACATGAGATTCAGCTCAAATTTGGGGTTTTTACACAATGGATCTACCCAAAGGCTGTACCCAAATCCCGCTGCAGCTCCTGCCTGCTGCCCTCAAGCCTCTCTTGCCAGGAGCTCCCAGTTTCCACAATCTCCATTCTCTCCCTCATCCCCGTCCTCCCCATATCCCCAGGCAATTCCATGCTGGGATCACAGGTCCTGGCCAATCCCTGGGGCCTCCACCCCAGCTTGCAACAGCCACAGGGACTGTTTTCCCTTCCCATCTCTCTTTCCAAAGAGCAGATGCATGTGCTGTTGAGTGCATGAGGTGCCTTCCCTTCTGAAAATCACAGCCTTTACTCAGCTCTTCCTCCACAACAGAATTTCACCTTTTTGGAAGGTGTCCCCTCAATAAATCCTGGCTTTGTTTTATCTCCCTGTAACAACACCACGTGGCAAACCAATTTGAACAGACAAGCAAATCCTCAGCTTTACAGCCAGGTTTAAAAATATTTCCAGATGCTCAGTGGTCCCCTAAAGACATTTCTGAGGCTCAGGTCAAGTAGGCCCAAGGTAGCAAGCTTAAACTTTTAATTTCCTTTCCATCCACAAAACCATCAGGGATTGGCCAACACACTTTAACTACCAGAGCTCTAGGAACAGCTTTCCAGTGAAAGCTGTTTCCAATGAAAGCTGTACAGCAAAAAAAAAAAAAAGGGAATTTTAAGAAATGAAAGGTAAATAACTCTACAGGATTATTTATACAGGTTTGTATCAATAGCAGCCCTATGTTGGCAGGCACCTCAAGGAGACAGAAAGGTTGTTCCTGCCTTGTTTCCCCAAGCTTGTAAGATCCAAATGAAAACAACAGTCAAGGTGGAAGGCACAAATACACACTTCAACGTTAGGAGTCCCTTCCTCGTGGTGTGTAAATCTAATTATAGTGTAGATTATGCATTCCCAGAGCACTTTCAGCCACTGAAGCATCTCCAAAAGAACTGGGGACCAAGATGAATGGGTCTCTAAAAGTAACATCTCATACCACAGTTTTATGAGGTGCTATCACAGCCATGATTGACTCCTGATATATGGGACATAATATTTTTTTATTGGACCGACTGGTACAGCCAGAGATAGGAAAAAAAAAGGACTTTTAAAGCTCTTTCCCTCTGGAAGACACCAGGGAAACTTCAGGCTGCACGTTGCATAGGTCTGAAATCACTGCTCTACGCTGAGTCAGATTTGTTCATTACACTAAAAAGAGAATAATTAGCAGCTGCAGAGCAAATAAATCACTAAGTGAGGGATGTGGGAGCCTCAGTCCTTTGTGGGGCTGCAGGGACAGGCAAGAGTTATCACCCCTGTGACAGAGGGAACGAGCAGGTGGCCAGACACGAGGAAAACTGTGGCATGCCATAAAAATCACTTGTCTCCATGGAATTTTCAGGGCTCTGATGCCCAAAAGAGCAGTGATTGTTAATCTGCGAGCTTGACTTTCAGAGACACATTGCAGGGCTGCAGCACAGAGGGATGGGAGTGCTGGTTTTGCCACAAGACACTCCACAACCAACAGGCTTTTATTTCACGTCCCACCGAGAAACACCTTCAAGCCAAACCCAGAGCAAGGGTTACTCAGCTTTGTTCCTCTTTCAGACCTCAAGAAGTGCCTGAGAATATGTATTTTCCTATGGATAAATACACAGAAAAAGATATATATAAATATATATTTCAGTTGTTCCAACATAGGCTGTTATTTCTCTTGATAGAACCTTCCCTCATCTGCATTGTACACAAACAGCCTGAAGACAAACCTTTGATATTCCGTTTGCTGCATCAATTCCCAGGAAAGGGAGGAGAGAGCAGGGCAAGGAGGAAGAAACTTTAATTTTGCCAGAAACGGTGCTGCAAAGGAAGCTCTCTGGAGATGATGAAAGAACAAGAGCTCCTGTGCCCCAACTACAAAGCACCATCTCCAGCAGGTGGAAAAGGAGAAACTGTGCAAGAAATAAACGGCACGAGGAGGGTCAGGGAGTAGAGCAAAGCAGAAAGGGTGGGAAAATTCTTTGAGAGGAATCCCTGGAGCACTGGAATTAAATGCACAGCAAGAGCTGAGACCCACATGGCTCTGCAGCTGAGTTTAATATCATTTCCCCCCCCCCAAAAAATTCACTCAGCTTAGCTGAAGACACTTCAGCATCTCAGTAAGTCTTCCTGTTTGGCCTCCTTTTGGTGCCCTGTAAAGCTGGGAACTGTCTCAGCAGCAGCATTTTTCTCTGCCTTTGAGTATGTCAAGCAAAAAGACAAGCTGTTTCTATTGGGAAAAAAAGGCTGGAAAAGCCTAATTATTCTTAAAAGTGAGGATGCAAATGAGAAATAACTAAAACAGACGGATCCAGACTTTGAAGGAAACAAGTGGCTTGTGTCAGGGTTGGCTCCTCTGCACTTGCATCTTGCTTTGAAACAACCCCAGGACAACAGGAAAACCCTGTGACCTTCCAGGGATGGGATTCCCAAAGGGATCCCCAGGCAGGGCAAGGCTCCATCACCCCTCCAGGGAGCTCAGCAAGGGGAACAAAGCACCAACATCCCTCCACCTTCCTCGCTGAATTGTCCCAAATGTCAGGGAGAAAAAGCAGCCAGGAAATACTGGGCAGGGCTGAGGACTGAGCCCTGATGGTGAGAAGGATGAAATCACACCTTTAATCTCAGCTCAGGAAGCTCCAGAGGGCTGTGAAAGGTGACTTAAAAATAATTTAAAAAAATAGGCAAATACACATGTCCCACACACACAGGGATGGGATCAGCTTTCCAAAGGGGTTCCCCCTGTCCCCTGACAAATGGATGGGGGTCTATAAAGGGAAAGAAGCTATAAAAATAATCACTACATTCCCTTAAAGTAAGAGCTGGATGTGGCTATGGCAAAATAAAGGTGGGAGGGGTATAATCTCCAGCAGGATTTGGATTCTAGCCCTTTCCAAGCTGAGCACATAAAAATGCTGAGTGCCAGCATTGAAGCAGCTTTTCATTTTGGTGCAAATGTGCTGAATTGTTGGGGATTCTTTTGGGGGGAGGGGGAGGGGAAGGATGGTCATCACACTCAGCATATTCTATTTCCTTCCTGCCTTGCAAGGGGATGTGTTCCTCCAAGTTTGAGCTGCCACTCAGGAGAGATGAAATAAAAGCTGCTTTGAGGTAATGAATAAAGCAGGTTGCAGGGGAAAGCTCAGCATGGGGCAAATTTCCTTCCTTTTTTTCCTTCTTACACAACATGAGAAACCTGGGGAGGGATTCAGCTTGGAGCTTAAGATCTTAAATCTACCCAAGGTTTGAACTGCAGTCAGTGAGGGTTCAGAAAGGTGCATAGCAAGGCACGTGGGGCCACCTGAGATCATTTATTTTCAGTGCTCACAGCAACAGAGAATCCCAGAAGGGACCTTAAAGATCATCTCATTCCACCCCTCAGCCACGGGCAGGGACTCCCAAATATAAAAGGGGGCTTCACTCCCTGGAAAGGGACAATGTGGGACAAAGGGATGTTTTCCCACATGTCAAATGGCCTGAGGTGCCTGAGGGGGAGCAGCAGCAGGGACCTGCCAACCCTGACCACAGCAGGAGCTGGGACCAGCTGGTCACACCCCCCCAGAAACACCCAAACCTGTCCTGATCTGCCTGGGGAATCCCACCCCGAGGCCACCTGCAGGGAATCTCCCAAGCTGGATAGCTGGGAATGACAGGGACATTTACAAGGGCCCTGGAGACGCCGCTCAGATGTTGGTTGTGATGTTACAAGTCACCAGGTATTAATTGAAACATCTGTTAAAACACAGAACCAAGGTTGGAGCCTCGAAGAAACAGCTTTTTAAAAGACACCCAATAGATTTCAGCTTTAAAAAAGGAGACACAGAGTATTGATATTTTCCCCTCCAGACGAGAATTGTATTTAAATAGATTTTTATTTTTCCCCTTCCCTTATGATGAGATGACAGGGATGAGGAGGAAAAAAACTGTGGAGCTCATACTCAGCCTCCCAGCTGTCAGGAGCAGGAATATCCCTGCTGAAGGAGGGAGATCATGGGGGTGGTGGCTCAGCAAACAGAGTTGGGGTCTCCATATTCAACTCCCTTGGTCTCTTTTCCACTTTGAATTGATGCAAATCAGTGGAGCCAAGCCATGACATCCAGCAGTTCATCAAAACATCACCAACCCTGTTTGCCCAGCTCACTTAGTGAAATGCACCACAAAACAATCCCAGTTTGATGCCGAATTAGCAAATAATTCCCATTCGGTTCTAACAATGCAAATGCCAAGGACAGAAGTGTAAATCTCCATCTCCCAGCAGTGCAAACAGTGAAATGGATAGTCAGTGACTGCCCTGGGGGGAGAAATCCACCTAATGTGACTAATAGGGGAGGTTAAGGCTGTTAATATCCACTGTTACAGTTGACTGGAAAAGTGACTTTGCTAATGGAAGGTACATGAGGGTCTCTAAAATTCCTGTACAGGAATAGGTCTGTAAGTCCTGGAAATACTAAATATATCTAACAGTCAGTGCTGTAGATAAAATCTGGCCCAATAAACTGCCAGCAAAGCAGCACTAATACGGGCTTTCCAGCCCCAAGCAAGCCACAGCACACATCCCTGCACACAAAAAAATGTCCCTAAATTCACTTAACGAACCAACCAGCTGAAAATTACCAAGCTGAGAGCTGATGCCACCTAAGCCAGCCTCCCTACCAGGGCTGCACTGACACAGGAGTGGGGGTAAGAATGTCAGAGGTGAGGTCTGGAAGAGCAGAGAAAGAGCACATCTGCTTCTGCCTCTTCACCTCACCCGCTCCCTGCCAGCAGGTCAAGCCGTGTTCACACGGGCTATTTATGTTTGGGCAGATTGGCAATTATTAAGCATAAGTGCTCTTGCCATTATAGCTCTTCCCTCATTAGGGTTTATGCACGAGGCTGAGCTGTTCAACAGTGATTTGCAGCGAGGTTAGAGCCAGTAGCTTCTCCAAGGAAAGCTGGAGTTTCAGGAGAGAAAATGTTGGTATTGTATTAACATTCATATCAGAAGGAATATGAATGCACTTTTATTTGCATCTCCACAAGCCTTCAGGCCTTCAGGGTTAAAGAAGCCTGGTCAACAAATAAAGGGGTGTTTAATGATGTGAGGAGCAAACAGTGGCTTTGGGGAGCTCATCTCCTCCTCCAAACCTTCCCCAGGACGCTCTCTGGGCAGTAATGAATGAACCCTCCCTGCATCGTGGTCCTGGAATGGGGAAGGTGAAGCTTGTGCCCAGGATGATGAATCACCCCTGGGGCTCAGGCAGAAAGCCAAGCATGCTGTGGGCTGCTCCAAAAGGGAACAGTGACAAGAAGACTGCTCAGCTGGTGAACAGCCTTCTCACCATGGACAGGACCTTCCTGCCACGGCAGTAGCTGGGAGAGCTCTGGAGGGAGGCCAGTCTGGTGGTTGGAATCACATCCCTGGCCCTGTCATACCTCAAAACAAAGGGTCTGGGTTTTCTTCCACTGCAGTCCTCTGGGAGCTCATTTTCAGAGGCAAAAGCATCTCCCCTCTTGGCTCAGTTTCCACCCAGCTGAAGCTGAGAGAGCTCGTGACTTCTGGAAAACATCTGGGAGCATGGAAGGGAGGGAGCAGTGGGACAGCAAGGACTCAGCACTGACGGAGGGCAACCCTGCCATGGCACGGGCAGGCCTGGCAAGTCTGTCTGTCTGTCCATCCATGCTCTCTGTCCCACCTGATGGGCCAGAAC
>JAWWES010000081.1:2133281-2155542 GCA_035583135.1 Lophotriccus pileatus | reverse complement strand
TGCCATGGCACGGGCAGGCCTGGCAAGTCTGTCTGTCTGTCCATCCATGCTCTCTGTCCCACCTGATGGGCCAGAACTCCAACCCATCCTGCTCTGGGGTCTCCAGGCATTTCCAACCTATCCCGTTCATGGTTTTGGCCCAGAGCTGAGGGTTTTTCTTGGCTGCATTTCCCAGATTTTGGTTCTTGCAAAGGACTTTCCTCTTCTTTCCAACACAGAAGAGAGTTGATGAGAGCAGGGAATGGGGTTATATTTAATCCCACAACCTTTCCCAGGCATTGGAGCTGGTGTGATGCAGCAGGGATCCCACTCACAGCAGGGAAGTGACACTGCCACTCTGGGGCTGACTCGGTCCGAGGGCAGGACGTGACCCACTGCGTTCACAAAACCAAGCTGAGTCCTGCTCCCCATCAAAACCTGAGCAACTGTTTTTGCCCTGCACAGGTAATTTGAGCCTTTTCCTGAATTTGATGCCATGCAGAGCTTGACAAATCCCCTCCAAGTGAGCTCAGATCTGAACTGAAAACAAGACCATCATATCTTGGGTCTCACTGATCTACAGCTTCTGGTGCCCTTCGTCAGGCTGCCAATAAGCAGGACACTTGATGCTGAACAGTGAGATATTCCTGTCCCTCTTCCCTCTGTTCTCCATCTCCCAAAAGGATTTGTGTCTACAATCTAGCTGGAATACCAGATAACTTCCCATCCTACCAGACTTAAGTCAGGAGATGGTGTGGCAGATTGGTTCTGACAAGTTACCAGTCTTTCCAGTTGTTTCTGCTGAAGACCATCTGGTAAAGGGGAAAAGCTGCTATCCTTTCTTCTTATTATTATTATGATGATGATTTCCCCCTGAACATTAATATAAACTCTGTCTTTTTGCCATTTGCAAGGCAGCCCCTGGAGAGCCCAAACCCCTCTTCCCTGACGCGGTCCCATCACTTACTCAACACCCCAGTTGCCAAATGTGCAGAGCATCCCCTGCTTTGCATCCACCAACTTCCATCACCCCTCCTTGGAAAGCCAAGGGAGAAGAGAGGAATAACCACCTTGAAAAGACACACCACTCGGAAATAATGAAACAACAACAACAAATCCTCAGGGCAGCCTCACAAGCCACCACGAGACAGACTCAGCACAAAACACACCCCAATTTGCATTTCTATCTGGGGCAGCCCTGGGGCTCCCACACTTGACTGATATTACAAAAGAAAAGAGTTGGAAGCAGAATATTGTTAAAGTGCTGTAAAACGGGGAAAATCCACCTCCACTCCCAAATTCACAAGCCAGGCAGCTTTCTCTGTCCATGGTCCCATCCTCCTGATGCTGAACGTTTGGCAAAGATCCCTTTTTTTAAAAAAAAGACTCATCTCCTTTTAAATTACATCACAATTCCCATCCAGGCTGGTTCTCCGGAGTTTTCCTGCTGGAGACAGACCTCTTGGCTGCAGGGAGGATGTGATAATGCTGGTGTGAATCCCCCTGCTGACACACTGGTGGGCTGGAGCAACAAACTGCTGGAAACAGCCTTAAATATTCCACAGAGCAGGTTTTTTCCTCTGATCCTGGTATTATTTTTTTTGCCTGTTCTTCAATTTTGCTTTGTTATGCCCTAAATAAGAGTTTCTACACTAAATATATTGCTGATTATAGACGTTCTCCGAAAACTTTCAGCATTATAAAGAATGAGACGTTCAGAGCTACCCAGACACAGGGTTGGGCAACTGGTTCTCCTAAATAAAGTCAGTCATGCATTTCTGCAAGTATAAATTGAATAAATCACACCCCCAAGGGTACACTGAGGCTTTGTGGCAAGGCCTTTGTTAAACACATGCTGTTACTGCTGAAGGATCTTTGTGCTGGGTGCAGGAACCAGGCTTGAGGATTCTCGGGAGTGCCTTGTCTTTTTGGCAAAAACAGAGATTATTTTGTTTAAAATATGTTTATCTCACTTTTTAGGCTCTCAATCAATGTCAGAAGGAAAGAGATACAGATACAGCTGAAGTGGTTGTGCCAGGAGCTTAAATTTAACTGATTTTTCACACTGGTCCCATTTCCAGCATTTACACTCGGACTGACGAAGGATCAGATCTGAGTTTGTTACTCTTTTCCATTCCATTCTTTTTTATTCTGTTTTGTGGTTGGAGCAGAGTAAAACCCTGAAGAAAAGCACAAATTACACCAGCTGGGCAGAGCTGGCAAATTCAAGGAGCTCCTAGACTGAAGGCACGTGGAATCCACCAACTGCCTCCAATTACCCACATCTCATTTTCACACACTGGGAAAAAGAAAAAGTGTCTAATTCGTAGCTCTTCAGCCCAAATCACCTCAAATACGCCCTTCAAAAGGCAAAATGACACAAAAGAACCTAAAAGGGATGATTGTGCATTTACACCATGCCCCCCCTCCCCAACTTCAGCCCTTTTCTTGCCGCTGCTCGAAGCTGCCCAGGGCAGGTCTTTGGTGAGTGTGACCAGATGAACTGCAGCAAATGACATTTGCCCAATTCCCTTTTCTTTTTTTTTTATTCCACACTTGGGAGATCATGAGAGGCAGGTTTATAACAGCAATCAGGAACCACGTGGCTGCAACGCTTTTATTGCGCTGAACCTGTTGATCGGCCAATTGTTCCCGTCCAGAGTTTTCCCAAGGACGCACCGATAAAAATTATCACAATAAATTATAAGAAGACTAAAACCCTTGACCAAACCAAACTCTCCTGTGCCATCACAGGTCCCAGAGCCGGGTTATGACTGCAGAGCTACTTTTGCTTTAAAAAAAATGAGCCCCAAATCCAAGGTTGAAGCTGAGAAACAAAGCAAAGAGGGATTTTCTCAAGCACTTCAGTATTAGTCACCTTGCAGATCAGTGCTGATAAGGAGCATGTGAATCTTTTTAACCCACCAGTATGAACCAGATCCCAGCAACATTAACACAACAGAATAATGAAAGGGTTGAAAAGGAACCAGTCACAGGATTGCACCCACTCTGTGCCTGGTGTTGTCCCAAAGCTTCAGGGGTTTGTGCTTTCTGACAGCCATGATCAAGTCAAGAGCATTGGCAAAAGGGCTCAATCCTGTCACCACTTCCAGGGTGAACTCCAGCAGATGCCTGACTTCCCCCTCTGCAGGATCTGGCCCCAGAGGATCTCTTTATGCCAACAATCTTTAAAGAAATGGGATTTTTGCCAGGGGCTTCAGCGGAATTAAAAGCTGGAGCACCTCCAGCAGCTGATGGGAATGCTGTCCCTTTCTCCTGTCCCCAGCTCCAACCCTGGACATCAGCTACTTTGGTCTTTTTTCCCCTAAAGCAAACTCTGTAGAATTCCAAGAACTAATTGCCTGGTCATTTTTTTAAATTTTTTTTTTTTTATACTTTAATCCATTTTCACAGCCTGTTCTTCCACCAAAAAATCTTTGGCAATGCAGATGGCTGCGTGGCTCGTGGTGACAGCCAAGAAAAAAAATTGAAATAAGTCCACTTGTTTCATTTCTTGAGGGACAAGGAGAGAAGAAAGGGGAGGTGAGTGATGCAGTGACATATTTGGGTTAACTTCCACTCTCTGAGCTTGGCTTGGTTGGTCTGACTCTGCTTTAAGGTCAGGTTGGATGGAGCTCTAAGCAATCTAATCTACTGGAAGGTGTCTCTGACCGGGGCAAGGGCATTGGAATGAGATGATCTTCCAACCCAGGCCATTCTGAGGTGATCCCATGCCCACAGCCACTGTCACCAGCCCAGCAGTGCAAACAGAAGTGACCAGCAACAAAGTACTGACAGCATAACCCACTTCCAGTGGGCAAATCTCAGGATGCTGGTGAGGCAACCTCACCTTCCAGGGGGAAAACAAGTGTGGGAGAAGGTTAGAACTGAGAGGGAAACTCTGATACAGCCAGCTTCCAACCTCCCTCCTCCCCCAGCCTGCTGAATTAGAAACAGGCTCACTAGAAATCAAACACTACAAGGAAACAAGACTGCAAGAACAAAGCCTGAAATGACAGAATCACAGAACGCTTTGGAAGGGACCTTAAAAATCATCCAGTTCCAAGACCCTGCCACGGGCAGGGACACCTTCCTCTAGACCAGGTGGCTCAGAGAAATGTGCAGAAGTGCCGGTGGCACAGGGAATCGGGTCCTGCACACACGTGTGTGTGGTTTGGGGATTTGTGTGTGTGAGCACAGACAGACACATCGCCAGGAGAAACAGCCCCGTGTCCTCATCCTGCACCGAGCTACGACCCATCTGCGGCGGGGAAGAAAACGCCACTGCCCCAGCAAGGGACCTGCAAGCGTGGAAATCACATCCAGGCAGCCGGAAAAACACATCCTTTGCTCCCAGCTCCTGCTGTTCCCTCGCACAGCCCATCCACGCGCGGCTGTGCTGCTGGGAGAGCCGCACTTTGCGGAACTTGCCGTGGGCAGCCGGAGGAAGGTCCCACTCCCACCCCAGAGCCCCCCTGCCCTGCCGCTGAATCGCCTCTGGGAATTCTCATCCCGTTATCCCCGGTTTTGGGGCAGGGGGGAGCTGTGCTTGGAACCGCCAAGCTCCGGAACGGAACCCAAATCAAAGCGAAAAGCCGGGCTGCAAACCTGAATGACAACGAGACCGAGAGCCGGTTGTGAAATAAAACGCTGAAAATCCCACAGGGAATTCCTGCGGCTCCAGAGAGCCTCTCGCTCCCGGAGGGGACGCGCACCTGAGTAAAAAAGGCAACCAAGCGACTGCCTTTTTCCAGATTAGCACGTTATCTAGATGGGGGGGTCCAGTGAAGCCAACAAATCCACCTGCCTTCACCCGGCAGCGCTCCCGAAGTTGCCCAAAGTTTGGCCGCGCCGCACCGAGCGCGGGGAGCGGGTCCCGCAGCCCCCTCGGTCACTCACCGCGGACAGCAGGCAGCCGAGCAGCAGCACCGCGACTCCCAGCCCCGCATTCCCCATCCCGGCGGTGTTCCCCGTCCTGCAGACATTCCCCATCCCGGCGGTGTTCCCCGTCCTGCAGACATTCCCCATCCCGGCCGGAGCCCGGCGGAGAGCAGCGCTCGGCTCCCGGCGCCGGGCTGGGCGCATCCAGCGGGGCACGGACGGAGAGGAGGAGGAGGAGGGAGATGAGGAGGAGGAGGAGGAGGAGAAGGGAGAGGAGGAGGCAGCCCCGGCTCCGAGCCCGCTCCGCTCCCGCACCGCCCCCCGCACGGGGCGGGTCCGGCACCGCCTCCCCGCCCGCCCCAGGTACGGCGGGGACCGGGGGGGACAGCGATGCCCGGGGCGCTCCTTCCCCTCTTCTTACTCCCTCATTGCACCCATATCCTCCCTCCCCCTTCCTTTTTTTTTTTTTTCTTTCCCCCAGCTTCTTTTGCCCTTTATTAAATTTCCCTTGTTTTGCCTCCTCCCCCTTTTTTTTTTCTCTCTTATCTTTTTTCTCCTGATTTTCTTCTTTACCCTTCCCTTCTCCTTTCTTTCCTCTTTCACTTCCCTCTCTCCTCTTCCCGTTTCATTTTTTCCTTTTCTCTTTTTCCATTTCTCCTTTTTTCCCTTTTCCTCTTCCCCCTCTCCTCCCCCTTTTTCACCTATTTCCCACATTTCCTTTTCACTATTTCCCCTTTTCCTCCCTGTTTCTTTTCTCTGTTTTCCCCTCTTTCCATCTTTCTTTTCTTTCCTCTTTCCCTTCTCTCTCTCCCTTTCTCTTTTTCCATTCTCTTCTTTTTCCCCTTTATTTCCCTTTTCCCCCCTCTTCTTCCTCTCCTCCCCTTCCTCTCCTATTTCCCTCATTTCCTTTCACTATTTCCAAGTTTCCTCCCTCTTTCTTTCCCCCCCGTATTTCCATTTCCATCTTTTTTTTTCTTTCCCCCTTCTACCTCCTTTTTTCTTTCTTTTTTCCCCCTTTTGCTCCATTTCCCCCTATTCCTAGTCTACATCTCTTCATCCTTCCCTTCCCCATTCTGTTTTCCCCTTCTCCCTTTATTTTCTTGTTCCTTCTCTTTTCATTCCCTTCCTTTGTTAATTGTTAATTTCTCATTTTTTATACTTTTTAAACATTTTTTTAAGCACATCAAAGGGTTGGAGCAAAATCAAGGCTGAGGACATCAGCAAAGCTGGATTTTCCATGTTCCCTGTGGGATTCCTCCAGCTCCAGAGCGAGAAGGTTGCAGAGCCACAGCCTGCAGTGCCAGAGCCTCTCAGCTCTCTGCAGAGCCTCAAATCCCTGCTGGGTTCAGCCCTGAGGGACACTGAGGAGGGTGATGGCACATGGCCCTGTTGGCAGGGCTGGCAGGGAAAGGAGATGTCCCAGTATTTCCATGAGCATTTTGGGCTGGGAATGTGAGCCAGCACTGCTGGGAAAGCAGAGGAATGGTTGCTTGTGGCATTTGGCTTCCTCTGAAACAACTGCTTGGTAAGAAGGGGTTCCGTGGCCCAAAGTTTGCAAATCCCAACCCAATTCAGTGATCTGAATGTCCTCTCTTTGCCCTTCTCCCCAGAAAAAGAGGGAACAGTTCCAGGCTGCTGGTCACTGACATGGTATTTCTGGATTTTCTCAGCTCAAGACCAGACTGACCTTCATTTTTAATGAAAATGTGGAAATCTTTCCCCTCTCCAGCCCATTTAATTCAATATTAAGGGCAATGCTACTTTCAGCTCCAGACAAACCATAGATATAACTTGCTTTAACATGAAAACCCCCCAAAAAAACCAAAAACCCAAAGGTAATAGCAAGAAAAATAACACCCTCCTTGCCGTTCCTTTCTCCCCAACCCGCTGCATTTTCAACCTCAAGCAGAGAGACAGATTTGTTGTCTTGTAAACCACCTGCCAAGGAAAGAAAACAAAATCCTCATCTTTGGGAGGCCCTGGAGACAGCTCCCTAATTCCAGGCTGTTCAACTTCCAAGAAACCTGCCAATTTTAGGGAAAGGGCTGAATGGTTAAAATCCTAAAGTTATGTCCAGTCTTTAGCTCTTGTTGGCAAATCACTAAACCAGTCACTTCTTAAAGACAGCCTGAAAAGAGTGAAAAAACCCTGTTTCATATATTTTCCCCCCAACTTTTATGGAAAGACCCCTGGTTTTGTTGATGCTGGGGGGACTTTTCTCCCTTTTCTTTTACATCTGATATGAGAAATACAAAGAATCTGTGGGATCACAGATTCACAAATAGTGTGCAATTTATTAATCCAGTGATATTGGTCTGACCGTGCTCGAGGAGAACTTTCACAGCCCAGTTTCTCCCACAGCCAGGTTTATTAAAGCAACAGCAAAGCAGGTTCAGGATTTTCAGTGATAAATGCAGCAACTGCAGAGATTTAATATGTGGTGTGACAGATATTACAGATATTACATACATATATATATATATATATATATATATTCCTGAGTTTGCTCCAACACAGTTGGAGGCTCAAAGCTCACCTGAAGGTGTCCACTCAAGGGAGGAGGAGAGACAGAGTTCACAGACTGATCCTGAGCAAACAGGATGGTTTTTCTTCCTTTTTTTTAAATCTTTTTCTTCTTCATCTTCTATTTCCTCAAACCCCTCTTTTTTTTTTTTTTTTATACTGTATTTTTTATCCCTTCCCAAAGATGTAGAACAATTATAGATGGGGTTTGGATGACTTTGGTCATACATGTAAGGGATGTCCTCTCTTCTCTTCATTTGCATCCTCAGGGGTGTCAAAGTTACTGTGCAAATAGGGCCTAATGAGGGTCTTGGCTGCTTTCAGTCAGAATTTATGGTTGATATAATAGGTAAAATAAATGTTTTGATCCTCCTTCACTCACTGTGGGCAGCGAAGGCGGCCTGACCTTCACCAGAGAGTCTTTGCAAGCATCCTTATCTCCTGAAAGGCCCAGATAGATTTATAGCAGGGCTGGTTGTGCCAGGGGAGAGGGAGTGAAGCTCAGGGCTGGCACAGAGGTGTGGGTGCTTTTCTGGGCCTCACTGGCACAGCCTCAGGCTGTGAGAGCTCTGCTGCCCCCCAGACATCATCCCGTGGTCAGTCCTTGCTCCAGCCAGCTGCAAGATAAGAGAGGGGCCCAGCTCGTGTTTTTCTCCACCAGCCTCATCAATTCTTCACTGACTTCACACAACTCTCCAAAGAATCTGATAATTTCTCACAAGGCAGCAAATTAACTCCATGGTGTCGTGAGGAGTCTTCTTGTTTGATCTGAACCCACCTCCTGCCCCCAGATCTTACACTGCCGGTATCAGTGAACACACATCCCCATCTCCATGTGGCTGAAGATATTGGATCAGTCCCTCTCTTGCAAGCCAAAAAGCCCCACACTCCCTGGATCCCCACCTTGGAGCCTGTGCCATACCTTTGCATCATTTTTGCCCTCTTCTGTACCTCTTCTTGTCCCTGTTTATCCTCTCTGGAACAGGAACGGGAGGCAGAAGCACTCAAGACGTGGGTGCACTGGGGTTTTTTTGGAGTGTCAATAGTGATGGTCATGGTTTAAACCTTCAGCTTTTTGCCTTGGGTGGGTGGGCACAGGTGCATTCCCAAGGATTAAACTGCCTGACCCAGGGATTCCGACACCAAGGCGTATTTCCCCCAAAGGATATTGTGTTTTGAGCCTGTCTCTGTGTAAATCACTGAGAGATGTTGTGGGAGATTTTGCTTGGGACTCTCCCCACAGCGTTTCCATCCCACATCTCCCTGCAGAAGTCTTTCCTAAGCTCCAGGACCGTGCTGTGGGGTTGGGAGGGTGGCAGCTGCTTGGTGTTGAACAGGCTGTCTGCTCATAAATTGATATTGCAGAGTAGGTGCTTCTTTTCTAATCTCAGTCACGAACAATTCAGGAAAGCCTTGATCTAATTCCTCTTCACATCAGCAGCAGCACAGTTATACTTCAGTGCTCACTGTCTTGGGCTAGTGCATCTCTGTGGCTGCCTTATTCCATCACCATGATTTAACCCCTTTCCTTACATGTAATTAACAGTTGTGCCGAGGCAACCACGGTAAAATGTTTTACCTCCCTGAGTGTTGCTTGGGGAAAATACCATACAAATGCAAGAAATTTCGGTGGAGATAATAATAGAGGTAAATAAAAGCAACTGGGTCGTTTCCTGCCTGTGGTTTTTTTTTTCCTCTCTGCCCCTGGCAATCAGAAATACAAAGACTAATAACAGCGGTGTCTAGAAGGACAATATTTGAGAGCTGATTCATGCTGTAGTTTGCTGAGGGCTGGATTTGCTGTTCTGTGCCCCTGGGGTTATGTTCCCCATTTAGCTTTTCTCTCCAAAGCCAACACAATACATCTGTTCTGCTTTCCACTTTGTGACTTTATTTGAATACAGCAATAGCATCACTGTCCCATAAACAAGCTGCAAAATAAATTTCTATGTATTATTTGCGTTGGGATTAGAGGCAGGAAAAACACTGGCCGGGGTGTTTTGCAAACAGGACAGTTACACCCACCTCCAGGACTTCATTATTTGCAAAATGTAGCATAAACAGTCGGTGGTTTCCTGTGGTTTGGGTCTCCCTTTTCAGTGTGCAGATACAAGAGTGGCCCTAAGAGGGATCTGAAGCCAGTTGACCACAACCCAGCAGGGCTGAAAGCTCAGACCTTCTTCCCTTTCCATCCCCAGCTGTCTCCCCAACAGTTTTCCACTGAAATTCTCCTAGAAATCTCCACCTGGATAATGACATACCCTCCTAAAGCTCTGAGGGCAGCAAGGGTGGATATGGCAGTGCAGAGGATTAAAAAATCTGAAGAGCAGGAGTGGAATATTTCAATTAAAAGGATCTACCTGATACCAGCAGGCTACAATCTTGTCCTTGGTCTCTGGGGCAAGGGCAAATTACCCAGTTCCTGATGCTCACCTCACTCTGCAAGCTAAAGATAGCAATAATTACCTACCAAACTCCCAGGAGAGCTGAGGATTAATTGCTTCATAGTACTCAACATTTATTTTCACACAATCAAAGCCACTGGGAGCAGAAAAAACAAGCTTTGCAATTACTACTACATATCCACAGGGGACCATCCACTCATGGAGTACTTGGATAAAACAGTTTTCTTGTAATAATTCTTTTTAAAATAATCTTATTTAGGGTTGGGCAGAAAAATAGAAACTCTTTGGGCTCAGGAAGAACAAATAAACAAAAAAAACCCCAAACCCAAAAAAGCCAAACAAGCCAGAACTTTCCCTGAACTCAAGATGGCAGTCTGCTGGAACTGGAATGAATTCAGGTGAGGAGAAAGCCATGCATTATTAAAACCAGCACTATTTACACTGGGAACACTGTAAAAGTGCTCCAGGGTACATGACGTGCCAAAGGCACAGAGGAACAGGGTTCCTGCCTCTCCTTTTCCCCTCAGAGCTTTGCAGAGCCAAGGAGGAGAGAACGAGCACTGAGGGCAGAAAGACGATGAGCAGAATTTCAGCCTCACTTACAACCACATTCCTTGAGATAAAAGGTGCCCAGAGAAGTGGGATTTCCCACCAGTTGTGGCCACCGTGAAGAGACATTTTACCCTCGCTGTTGAGAGATATTTTGTCTTCTTTACCACTCACAAAGAGTCCTTGGCAGCAGCAGGCACATGAAGTGTGGAAACCATCAGTGATTGACGCCAGAGATTACACAAGCTAAAAGCCTGGGCTGAGACACGCTCTAGAGAGGCAGATAAAGCCTCCACCTTATCACCAGAGGATGTGACACAGCTGATGCTTTTGTGGAGGAGGCAGGAAGTGGAACATTTTACACAGCCAGGTCAAATGCATCACAAAAATGCATCTCTCTACGGAGAGCATTGGCCACTGGTGTCCCTTGGCCACTGGTGTCCAAGGATCAAACCCCAGCCTTCGACTGCGTAATGAGAACCTCTGTTTTGCATGTAATGAGCTGTGTTTAAGGGTTTACCGGCTGAAAAGGGGATTTTCTAGACTAATTTTTGTGATAAATGTTGTAAATAATTGCTGTAAGGGTATAAACTGAAAAATGCAATACAGAGTGAATAAAAGATTCAGTGACTCTTCCCAAATTGTTGGACTTGCTGGCATTTGGGAACATGGCTTAGGGATGGATTTGGCATGTTTGGAATCGATGATCTTAGAGGTCTTTGCCAAACTACAGAATTCCAAGATTCTATAATTCTATGGTTCTCCAAGATCCAAGCTTTTATCCACCTTTGGCTTCGCAAGCCACGGCCAAAATCTCCAAAACCTCTGGTATTGGATGTGCCTGAGTTTACTGGGAGCCTGAAACCATCTTGGAGAAGCTTGAACTGCCACATTCATCTCGTCAAGAATTAAAGTATAAACAGACAGCATTTCCAAAGTCAGCACCTTCCTTGCCTTCATGCTATGAATGAAGACCTCGTGCAATGGTTTGGGTCTTTTTAATTGTTTTCCGCTCCTCTTCCCAAATGAGCAGCCAACTCAAGCTGCCTCTTCTGCATGCAGAGAGGGAGCTCTTTCATCTCAGCAGACAGCAGTCCTGGTCTGTTCAGCCGTGTCCAGGGCAGTTGCTCACACAGGAGCAGGACCCTTGGCTGGCTCCTCTCCAGCCCCGCCGCGCGCCCGGACCGTGCCGGCGTATCCCGGCAGTGCCGGCTGCCTGCAGGGATCAGGCAGGGAAACAGCAGGGGAATCACGGGGTTTTGCTGGAGCCTGGGGCTCAGGCATGCTGTTGGAGGATAGGGAGAGGGGAACACAGCTCCTTCTTCCCCCCAAACTGAGGGGTTTTTTTCGCAGCTCAGTAGGAAACCACCCGAGCCTGAACCTTGCTGACTGACTCTCACATACCTGTGAAATCTGGTTGTTTCCAAAGAAAATAATAAATGAGAGACTCTCTGAGGGGTTCATGTGAAGGTATCTGCCTGTCTGAGGCTCCGCCATGACCTCATTCTCTGACCCCCCCAACCAATCCAGTGTCACTGTAAGGAATGAATTTCTGCCACTGCCTGATTTTGCCTTCGGCAGTCAGTGAACACCCCTTGACTATCAATTTTTCTCCTGTTCTTTTAGCTGGGGAATGCCTTGTTTCCACCTCAAAACCTCCTATTCAAAATCCCCCTTGCAGCAAATAAATGAGAACAGCCCTGCCCGTCCCTTTTCACTCAGCTACAACCTCTTGGAGAGAAAGAGTCCAACCACACATGAAGGTTGGGAGTTCTCCCTCCAGCCCTCCTTTCTATGAATCAGATTTAAAGAAAGACTCTCTGGCTGCTGCAGTTCATTTCTCTTGGTTGAGCTGATGAATATCCCAGGGTTTGTGCTGCTCATTTGTTTCCCTTTCCTGATGCATTCCTTACATATCTGCTGCCTCCAGGATATATTCGTGCAGGCAAATTAAGCATCCTCACTGTATGTCAGCAAAACATCACATCTGCTAATGGAGAGAAGTGTTGTGTTCTAAGTCCCTTCAACACACATGAAAAATAAAACTCCATTTCTGGGGGCAATAAGAAATGACAGTTAATGCTGGCTGGGAGGAATTTGTCTCACACAAATGAAATTTTCCAGATAATTCTGGTGTGGGTTTGGTTTTTTTCTTTTTTTCCCAGACAACTCTTCTTTCTTTGTAAGCAAAAAAAACCAGTTTGATGCCCACAATCTGCCAGATTGGCTATACAAACCAGGGAAACCCTCTCCTAATCCGGACTAAATCGTGTTAGATTTAAGGGGATTGACAACAACTGATTTTCCATGGCTCCTGTCTGTTTCTGACAGTGCAAACTCCAGTGACACAGTGATACCCCAGAAACGTCCCATCCTCATTTTCTGTACCAAGAGGTGGATGACAGCGAGGGATTTCAAGTGTGTGACAGCAATGCCTGTGAATGGTGACCCCCTCTGGGAGGTTTGGCGCTTGCTTTTTCGACAGAAAGCATTTCCAAACTGTGGATGCTGCTGTAATAAGGTGGAAAATAGCAGGCACATAAAGACATGCCTCCCGTGGAGAGCTAAACATCATCCAGGAAGATGGCATTGTATATGTTGAGGGAAGGGAAGCATCAGGCTCCAGAGATTGGAGTTAAGATAATGGCGTTGAATTTATTAAGCTTTTGTGACTTGAGGGCCCTGTGCCGACATCTCCCGTGTTACCTGGTGCCTCTGGAAGGGATTTCAGAGAGAGGTGACTGACCTTTGTGAAGGGCACAGGAGTTTGGTGCTGGATTTTGCCTCCCAGGTGCTGCCTTGAACTCGCTTCTCGTGCATCAAAGGCTTGGCACGGCCCCAGTGAAGTTCACTGGGGTTCAACGAGGCTCTATTTGCTGTAACAGAAAACATGACCCTTGGCATTTGTACCATCAATCTTCTCCCTGAAAGCTGCCTTATCTCTCTGTTTACACTCAGCCCTTGGTGTTTTTAGTGTCTTCTCTTCTGTGTTCACCTCTTGGCTTGTGAGCCCCGCAGAGCAGAGCGGTTTTCCCCACTCGTGGGGCACGTTGTGTCACGGGCTTTTTCAGCAGCAAACAAGTACTTTGGCAAGGAATAGCAAAGAGGGTGGGAGTGGCATCTCTGTCCTGGTTTATCTCTGGCTGGAGATAGCCTGAAAGCTTGGCTCTGTGAGCCTGGCAAAGGGCTAAATATCCCGGTACAGACATTGAGCATCAGGGCATTCATGGACGTGCTGATGGGAACTGTTGCTCTCAGGGAGACAATTTTATGGTCACAGGTGAGACAGGGAACTGACCTTTTTAAGCAAATACCTCTGCTGACCCCCACTAAGATCCTGCCACCTTCAGGCACTCACTGCAGGATTCCCAGGAGAAACTGGGGGTGATAGATGTGTTTTGCACATAAAACAACCCACTGCCAAGAGCAGCTGGGCTAGAAAACTTCCAGTATCTTTTCCCTCCTTAATGGCACTCCGAGGGGGAATTTGAAGGCAGCTGTGCCATTTCTCACACAGTTTGGGGAGGTGAGTGGGTTGTGCTCACTCTGCAGTGACTCATCCCCATCTTGTTTAAGTGCAGCTCACCAATTTCCATTTGTTTACGGGTGTGTGTGTTCCAGGCATATCTGATCCATGATGCACAAGGCTCTGGAAATTTCCTGCATCCAGTCTACACCCTTCCCACCAAAGTTTTCCAGCAGTATGGGGGGTGGAGACCACAGGACACAGCAGCAGAGGCGGTTTGTAAACCTAAAGACGTCCTGATTTTACCATTTATCCATGCCCAGGTCAAACCAAGGTTTTCTGTTAGTGTGAGTATCAAGGATGATTATAGAATATCAGACTGTAATCAAGTCCAAGATGAAATTCAGTCTCCCAGTTGGCTTAAAACTAAGAAAATAGTGATTTTAAACAATGTAAAGCTAACAAGGAATCTCTTAAGTGGGAGTTATAATCAGCCAAGGCTTCATTTTAAGAAATTATCCACAATCAGGGAAAAAAAACCCCATAGATTTGGTCTAAATTTCAATAACTCAAATCTGGTCTAAATTTGTGTTACTCAAATCCTATTGAAGCTGGGGGGGTTACAGTTAGTGCTTAAAACTAAATGTATATTCAAACTATTTCCTCTTTGGGGCTTTATTCAGGGCTTTCCTGAGCTGGGTCAGAAGTGTCCCAGGGCAGATAATTAGGATTGTATATCAGAGCAACCAGTTGGGTCCAGACAAGGGTCAAGCATCATATTAAGATCTCAATAGGGACTGTGTCCCATCACCTCTCTGCTGTCAGAACATGCCACACTTAGAACCCACGGGCTGTGGAAGACTCTTTCCAAGGGAGAAGATGGCTGGTTTTAACTCTTCAGAGCAAGCAGGATGACTTTGTTTCATCTCGAGGAGGAGTGATGGCATTTATACCTCCTCTGATAACCCCCTTTTCTTCCTGCTGGAGTCCTCGTGGTGGCCCTGGAGCTGAGGCTCATCCCAGGAGGATGAGTTTCGCTGCAAGGAAATATCCGTGCCAGCCTCCACAACAATTTCCAGGGAATGTGTCCACACTGGACACCCTCGAGGAGGGGCAGGATGGCAAAGCCCAGCACTGCACGTGTTCCACACCTTGCTGTGCCAGGCTGGTTCTATTCCTGGACAGCAAAAGAGCCCTGTAATAAAAGGCAGTATTTACATGTGTCTCTTCAGTTGTGGCCCCAAAAGCAAACACACTCCCTGTGAAGAGCCAGCCCGTAAATAGTGAAGTAAAAAGTTATCACAGGACAGCCCAGTCTGCATCTTTAGATAATCTCCCGACTTTGCTGGAGCCACATTTATGTGCATGGTTTTTGCACATAAAAGGAGAGCGTTGCTCCCTTATACAACCTCCCTGTTGGGTTTTCTGGGCGGAATTTGTTTGCTCAAACATGGGCAAAAGACAATGTTGTTTGAGATTCTCCATCACAGGCATGTGGGTGTGGCAGACACGGTGCAGGATCTGCAGGGCCTGCAAGGCATCTGTGCTTTTCTGGGTGGGCAAAGACGTGGACACCGTGTGAGAATTGGGGCTTTTTCAAGTTGTGGTTGGAGCTCTTGGGCTGGGGGGCATCATTTACACTGTGTTAATAAATCTCCTCAGGCTTTTAACAATCACTGGGAGTTCAATCCCTTCCAGCCATGGAAGGATGTGAATCATCCCGATGTCAAGAGCTGAAACAAGTCAGACAAACTCCCTTCAAAAACCTTTTGTCCTTCAACAGCAACACAGCTCAGGGTTGGCAAGTTCAGGTGTAGAAGCCCAGACCGTAAAGCTGGGTGACAAATTTCTCTGGGATTCAGGGTTTTGTTCTATCCAGCTGTGATCAGGTCAACAGAAAGCCCCTTCAAAGTTTGGTGCGTCATTAAAAATGATAAGTTATCCTCAAAACTGTAGATGCATTAGTGTAACCCTTTATATTCCAGTAACTTCCAAAGCCTATCAAGACATTTATCTATTATTTTAAAGGAGGGGAAAATAGAGCCAGGTAGCTAAAAAGCCCCCATAATTTTCATTAGAAGGATTAAAAAAATTCCTTCTCTTACCTAGTCAGGGGTGTGTTAATAACCAGATTGTGGAGGCAGTCTGAAGAATATTTATGGAGGCTAAGCCATAAAACCTTGCCATACTGTGTCCTCTTTCACATATATCTCCTATCAGGGGTAATATTTGCACAGATATGCTGTGGAGCTTTTATTTTCAGGCATATCTGCTTGGCATGCACTGCAGGGAGCTCTGTGTGCCAAAATACTTTGAATATCCCTGAGAGACTTCCAGGTCTGTTGTTCAGCAAGAAGAGTCTGCTCAGGGCTTGATTTGTGGCTCCAAAACCCATTCATGGGGGCACATCTGGGAATGCCAGGACTGTGCTCTCCCACCCAATCCCACCAGGAAGGGCTCCAGCATCGCAGAAAGTTTCAAGTCCTTCGTATTTGCGTGGAAAGTGGTTTAAGGAAATCACTGTGTGGAGTGGAAGGGGTAGCTGGGCTGTCCTGAAGACACAGCCAGCATCCACATGCTGGGTCTAATCAGCACCCTATTTATATTCTCAGGCAGTTATTCCTCAGTGTGCCACGCTGAGAACCCCCATCAGCAGACAAGAAGATTGATTGCAGTAGAGGTACCAGGGAAACCTCACACCAACGTGATGAGACAGGAATCCAAAGCAGAGCTCAGGCTCCAAACCTGGCCAGGCTTTAGGGAACGCAGATTTCACCCTGACAAAGTGGATTTGTTTTTGCAAACTGAGCTGAATCAGTTCCTGGAGGATGGTCCTGTTTGGATTTGAGCATGTGAGACCATTACCATCCTTGGCTGACCAACACCCACAAGTTGGGTCTCTCCTCAGGAGTGCAGTGTTGTGCACACTCTCCAAGGCTACTCTGGGAGATGGTAAGCAGATCATGCCTTTAGAATGGCATGGAAACATGAGGGAAGAATACTGATGCTGATAATTAATTATTCATAAACTAATTGCCTGATTAACTTGGGCACATCATCACAATGATGAGGTTGGTTTCCTTCTTATACCACATCTGGCTTGTCTGGCAACGTTTTAAATATTCGGTTTTGAGGTGTATTTTTTTGCCCTTTCAAAACAACTATGATTGTAGAATCCTGGAATCCTAGAATGGTTTGGGTTGGAAGGGACCTCAAAGATCATCTCATTCCAACCTTCCACCAGCCCAGGTTGCTCCAAGCCCCACCCCACCTGGCCTTGGACACTTCCAGGGATGGGGCAGCCACAGCTTCTCTGGGAAGCCTGTGCCAGGGCCTCCCCACCCTCCCAGGGAACAATTCCTTCCTAATATCCAACCTAACTCTGCCCTCTTTCTGTTTAAAGCCATTTCCCTTTGTCCTGTTGCTGCATCCCCTTGTCCCCAGTCCCTCTCCAGCTCTCCTGGACCCCCTTTAGGCCCTGCAAGGGGCTCTCAGCTCTCCCTGGATCCTTCTCTTCTCCAGGTGAGCCCCCCCAGCTCTCCCAGCCTGGCTCCAAAGCAGAGGGGCTCCAGCTCTTGGAGCATCTCCACAACCTCTTCTGGACTTGCTCCAGCATATCCATGTCCTTCTTATGCTGGGGTTCCCAGAGCTGGAGGCAGCACTGCTGGTGTGGTCTCATGACAGTGGAGAAGAGGGGGAGAATCCCCTCCCTCTACTTGCTGGTCACTCTTCTTTTGATGCAGCCTAGAATACATTTGGCATTCCAGGCTGTGAATGCCACATTTCTGAGGCATGTCCAGCATGTCCCCAAATCCTTCTGTTCAGGGCTGCTCCCAGTACCTTCTGACAGCTGTGGGTGTGAGCAGAGTCTGCAGAGTCCCCCCTGTTGTAGTGCATGTCCTCTAATAGCAAACTGTCAGGCTGCAACACCTTTGGTTGTGGATTTGTCCAAAGCCACAGGTCCTGTAACTGTGCAGAACCATTTCCTACACGGGTGTCTGGAGATTTATGAGGGACCACTCGTCATCTTTAATTCCCATCAATCTCCAGTGAAGCCACTGGGGACGAATCTCACTCAGACAGAGTCCAGGAATGGAATCAGTTTCAAAAAATACAGCCACTTTTTCATCAAAACCCGTATAAAATCAATCTTCCACTTTAGAACGTAGCCCTAAGGCTTGAAGCCGCCTGAAATCACTAAAATGCAAAAAGAATGTTTAATTACATGCTCATTTGGGAGGAGGAATGTAAGACTGTGTCCCTAGATTCGTTTTTCAGACTAATTTAGTAGTCCTTGTATTGAACATTCTCTTCTGATGCTGGGCTTGGAAAAAAAATATAAAAATCTGACATGGAAATTCGCCTTGTGAAGAAACTTCGTTTCAATTAGAGCTGTCTAAGTAAAATTTAAATAAGATGTTACTATACTGGATAAACCCCTGGTCTCTCTGGTCCCTTAGGCTGTCTTTGACAGCCACAAGGATGTGACAGACCTTCCAAACGCTGGGAAACTGATGCCAGGCCTGCACTGGGCTGTGTCTTGGAGAGGGGAGATGTTCCTGTCGTGAGTGTGAGTCTCTTTGAGCCGTGTCACGGATGTGGTTTCAGGTCAGAAAGTGAAAATAACACACCCAGTGATAGTAGGCTGCTACTGGGGAAATGAGATTTTTATTTAGTGTCACAGGGAATTTAAAAATTGCCTCTTATGATCACGGCATAAAATGGGACAGGTCTGGTTTGGTTGTAATACAAGGAGTCATGAAGTTGTCAGCTCTGGGATGATTTAGCCACGAGGGCAGTTTCTTCCCAATCCCCTTTTCCTGGTTGTTTTTTCTCTGAAGCACAGAATGCAAACCCTTTCCCCCAAACCCTCCAGCATTTTTAAACCACGGGATTTAACTCTTTTAAAATCTTGGCTGGCTTCAGTTTCTTGCAGGAATTGGTTGTATTGGCTGAGCGTGTGGGGAAGGAGTCCCTTGAATCAGCTCATATTTCAGTGATTTTCATGGATTTAAAGGCCAGATGGGATCATTAGCTCATCCACCTTGATCTTTTCACAGTATGTGGGATGGGATTCACTTCACAGTTATTTAAAGAATGAAGTTAGAGACAGACAACCTGGCCTAAAATGAGCTGTTTTCCCTCTGCTCCTTCTGCCATCCACGGGGGAAGATTATTCCCTTCATAGGGTAATTCTTTCTTCCCTGTGATAAATTTGAGTCCAGGATGTATAAATTACTGGGACTGTGGACTCCTCACAACCAGTTAATTAGCCAGTTTTTTAGCTGAGGCAGAGCTCCTTGGAATGTGAGCAGTTTGTGCTTGAAAGTGTCAAGAAATGCAGAATCCACACCTTTTCTTTCTTGTGCTGCTGATTTTTCACCCTTATTATTAGAAACCAAACTCCAAAGGTATTATTGACAAGGTTGACACGGAGTATAAAGGGAACCTCCTGTAAGCAGCTCAAGGGGAAGATTCATGTCTTCTAGAATGATGAATCCATCAGCATTCCTTGTTACTGGCTGCCTCATATCCCAAAAGACTGAGTAAACAGCCTAAGATCTTCAGAGTGAGGTGATAGCAATGAGTGTTGACAGGGAAAGATTTCTGCAGGAGGCAGAGGGAGGGCTGGGAGCAGGGAGATGGATGGGGAGGGATGGAGATGGATATGCAGGGATGGAAATTAATGTGGAGGGATGTGATAGATGGATAGAAAATGGGTCTTTAGAAAATGTGTGTTCAGAAGAAGCAGGCTGTGGTGGGCTGACCCCAGCTGGGCACCAGAGCTACTCCATCACTCCCCTCCTCAGCTGGACAGGAGAGGGAAAACATAAGGAAAGGCTTTTGGGTCAAGATAAGGGCAGGGAGAGATCACTCACCAGTTCCCATCATGGGCAAAACAGACTTGACTTGGGGAAAAAAAAATAATAATGTGATTTATTATCTATAAAATCAAAGTAGGATAATGAGAAATGAAAAGCAAATCATAAACCACGTCCCCATCACCCCTCCCTTCTTCCCAAGCTCACTCCTGAATTCTCTACCTCCTCCCTTCCAGCTCAGGGGGACAGGGAATGGGGGCTCTTCTCCTGCTCCAGTGTGGGGCCCCTCCCACGGGAGACACTCTTCCATGAGCTTTTCCAACGTGAGTCCTTCCCATGGGCTGCGGTTCTTCCCAAACTTCCCACCCATGGGGTCCTTCAGCCATCAGATAAAGCCAAAGCTGTGGTTTTGAGGCAGAGCAAAAATCTTCAGGTGGCATTTATGGATTAGGAAGAAACTACATGGACACAGAATAGCCATGGAAAAGGTAAGGAATGCACTTGGCCTGTCCTGATGTAGATTAATTCAGACACAACATCCAGCTCTTTTCATTGATTACAGAGTTAAATGGAAATGAAAACCCTAAACTTTGGGTCATGTGCTTTGCTCTCCTGGTCAGAAAGGTCAAGGGATTTGTAAGTAGGATGCTGAGTACCTGTAACAGGTGGTCTGATTTGTGTGTGAGGATTTGTCTTTAGGGATTTGTCTGTAATAATCCAAGTAGTTTGTAAAGGACCTTGCACTTAAATCCTGGTCCTTGGCCCTAATCACTGGTCTGAGATGGCTTTTTGGATATGGAATAAGATATAATACCCAGTCCAGCCTGATAAACCCTGTGTGTATCCGTTAACTCTGGTGTTGATACATGCCTGGATGTACCTGAGCAGCTGCCCTGGGTGTTGTGGTGGGTGTCACACTGAACCTAAACCCGCCCTGTGCTCCAACTGAGATTAAGGCAAAGCCCACAGCAGCATTCAGAGGGTCAGCACGGTCTGCAGACAGGTCAGGCTGCTGCTCTGCTCCTGCTCAGCACTGATGAGATCACTCCTGAAACCCTGTGGTCAGTTCTGCTCTCCCCACCCCTTCCAGCTCCAGAGGGATGTGAAGAAAACAAAAGTGACTGAGGAAAGCTCTGCCAAATTTTTCAGGAGCCCAGAGCACAAACCTGATGCCAACATGTTGAGGAACACAGTCACAGCACCCTGGCCCCTGTCAGCAGGGCAGCTGAAAGCTCCCAGCTCGTACTGATCCATGGGATTTTCCCACACCCATCTGCAGAGGTTTGTACTTTGGCATGTGGACACACCCTCAGGGAATAAACATAAAAAAAAAAGAAGGAAGGAGATTGGGGGTTATATTCCAAATCAGTGAGTGATGCTTGTGTGGAGTTCTGTGAGTCACACTCAGCACCCTTAGACCGTGGAATGGTGAGCTCTGCCCAGGTTAAAGAAACACTTCTCAGGCCTGGGCTTGGCTGGCATGGAGAGGGAATAGAATAAATCCCTTTTTGGGGTTCCTTCTGGGCTTGTTTGTATGATCCTACCTCCTGAGCACTTGTCTTGGCACTTTTGTTGTATCTTGGCTGTACAGGCAGCAATCCTGCACTGTCACAGCGTGCACTATTGATTTATTACGCTCCAGTGAATACAACTGTAACATGAAGATTCATTAAGAGCCACCATTTATGCCTCTGAACTCGATATGTTTTTAAAATGATGCTCTACAACCTCATTAGTGCCTTGTTCTCATTCACGGATTCACCTGTCGAGCGACAAGAAAAGAAACAACAGGAGCAGAAAATTGATCCCAGGCACTGGGGTCTGGTTCCTTGGGAATCCAGCATTTGTTTCCTCGTGCTGGGATGCCAGTTTGACCCAGCTGAATTCAATAAGTGTAGCCAAGCTCTAAAGTAGAAATATTGACAGGTCAAACACCAAGGAAGGAGGTTAAAAGGTACAGGTTTCCTTAATTCCCTCTCTTAAAAGTACAGCTGCTGGCTGTCACTCCTCTTGTGCCCTGACTCAGATAAAAAAGAACATATTCTGACTATTTGTAACAGTGTTTTGGTCTCTTCTGATCCCTTGAATAACTTCCCATGAATTTTCCAAAAGGTAGTCACAAGGAGTTGGGGTTTTTTTTATTATTCCTTTTTAAGGAATGCATTTGCTTCTGGATACGTGAGTAATCCTCTCTGATGTTGTCTGCCTTAGATCTCTTTTAGTACTGAAAATGACAAAAAGGTAAATTAAGTGTATCCATTTAGATGCTTTTAATTGGCAGCCAACGTCAATGGTTCCAGTGAGAAGCTCTGGACTGAATTTAACCAAAGGGAATTGCTGAAAGGTTTATGGAGAGAAGAGATGTCTTTATTTAAATGCCTCTTTCTCCTTTTGGTTCTTTTTTTTTTCCGGGACAGTGGCTTTATGAATCTTTCTCTCTTCCCCCTTCTTTGTGATCTGCCTGTGAGCTCCCTGGAATGTGCTCTAGCTTCCAAGGATGATGGTTTAATGTTTTTGGGAAGAAATGTCCAAATGGGATTAAAGGAGCACAAAGCCATGGGGGAGTTATGCTCCCAAACCTTCAGGAGCACGTGGGAGTTGACTCCTCTCTCAGGATGTGAACAGGCATCTTCATG
>JAWWES010000081.1:2112733-2126044 GCA_035583135.1 Lophotriccus pileatus | reverse complement strand
CTGGCCTTGGACACTTCCAGGGATGGGGCAGCCACAGCTTCTCTGGGCAACCTGTGGTAGATCCTCCACACCCTTACAGGGAACAATTCCTTCCTAAAATCCAATTTAACCCTTCGTCTTTCTTGGGATTTTCATGGGGCTTTTCGCTGTCAACTGGGTTGACTCATAAAATCTGTAGGTCCATGTGTAGGCTGGGGTTTCTAAAGGGTTGTAAGAAGCACCATTCCCATCAGAATTAGTACTTAACTCTTCAAACACTGATATGTTTGACTTCTGAGATGAGATTTTTGGGTTTTAGGAAGTCAGAGAAGCCCCACTTATGAACTGCTGGGACCATTACAGGATGTTGAGTGTGTGGAGCAAGAAGTCTCATGTTTATACTTAGTCTTCTCTTCTTAGAGCTGAAGCTTTTTGGCTGGAAACCTGCTTCAAGTTTTACATTTTTAAAATGCCTTTGGCTTTAAATATGTTGAAATGCAGTGATGTTGGACACAAGCCAGTTCCCATATCATTTTATCTAACACTGGGCATAACCCACCGTGGAACTCATGGCCAGTCAGGAGGAGGATGACATCAGATTTAGAGGCAAAGGGACTATTTGATTTGCCTCCTGAAACAATTTCAGTGAAAGGAATTGTCTATAAGGAAGCTGAGAAACTGGGAAAAGGCACAGGGATACTGTGGATGAAGAGACTGAAGTGATATATTAAACCCAGCAAGCCCAACCATGGTTTTTAACATGCAACACACACACTGTCCTTAATTATGAGAGGGATATTTTTGGATTATCTTGCCCTGCTATGAAAAGTCTGCATTTGTTGAAAAGAAATCCGAGGAGGGAGGAAAAAACAAAAAGGGATATTGAGCTGCGTGAAAGCTTTGCTGTCCTACAGCTGCTTTTCCCATCGTGTTTTACTTGTTGAAGAAGGTTTGCAGTCCCAAAATGGGCAGGCACTGGAGGAAACATGTAAACACAAGTCCAGGCTAGCGTGTGGAAAAAAGGTTTGGTGCTCCAAGGGCGGAAAACCTGGAAAACAGAAAGAGAATGTTGGTAAATGGTTACCTCTTGTGAAAGGAGCAGCGGGCTGAGGTTAAAAGGCTGGGTGTTTTTTAGTGTCTGGAGCGTTGAGAGCCAGGTTTTTGGATGGTTCTCAATCAAATCTGATATAAAGAAATGATTCTGGAAAGTGAGCTGTGAAAGCTCAGATTAATCCAAGCTGGCTCTGCTTCCAAAGTCTTAACCTGCCTCGGGATCCAGCCCGTGGAGGAGAGGCCAGAACGCTCTGCTGGTGTTTGGTCCAACCCACCTTCATTTTCTTACATTTTCTCTGTTTTCTGGGTCTGGCACCAGCTGTTGGGGCAGGCAGATAGGATGGGGGGGGGGGGTTTGAGTTATTTTTATCCCCACAGCTGTTCCATCAGCTTCTCGTTTAGCATCTCAATTCTGGGGATAATCTCGATGTAATGAGGAGGTTGAGGTAAAATTCAGAAATGCACTTAAAATTTGGTTGTTATCATTCTAGAATTAGCATTGGTTACAGGCACATAATTATGCTTAGTGGTGTACAAACTCATTATGGGATATAAATCTGGCCTACATGGTCGGCAATAGAGCCAAAAAATGTCTTTTTGCACAAATCCTTTTTCACAAAGATTTTTTTTTTTTTTTGTTAAATCTGTCAATTAAAGCACAGTGTTTTCATCTAGTTCACCATTTTAAAAAATCAGGTATTTTTGAATATTCTGTTCTTAAAATGCTCCATTTCTAATTTTGAACCTGATGTCATTAAAAAAAAAACTATCCTCCATAAAAGCAAAAATAAAAGGGTCACTTGGCATTAATGGTTTGGTTGCCACAAAATTATTTTCCCCTTTTTATTTCACTGAGAAATTAATTTTTTTTTTAGGGCTGACACAAATGATTTCTTCTCCGTATTTCTGTTTGGTTTTTGGTGTTTGTTTTTGTTTGTTTGTTTGTTTTTAATTGTAATAAAAAAAAATCAAAATTCAGTTACTCAGCTGTGATCAAGGTATCTTACAGGGAAAATCCCAGTAGCTTGAGTGAGTAAACAGGATCCCACTGTTTTCCAGCTTGTGGTCCATCAACTGGCTTCTCCTCCTTCCTTAAGACTTTTTGCACCCTCTAGTAATTCAGACTGTGCCTTGAAAACCAGGCATATTTAAATTAATAACACTGATTTTTTAATTACCTCCTCATCATCATTATTCACTCAGAATGAAAGAGTTTGTAGGTGATGTTCTCGCAAACCCTCTGTGATCTGACAACACGCCCTCAGTCAAGGAATATTGATAAACTGTTTTTTTCCCCACACTTTATTCTTACCTATTTCTTGTACCAGACATGTTTGTGTACTCACTTCTCACTCCAGTGCTGCTCCATGAAAAAAAACACATTAAAAATAGGTGAACTGAGGAGGTAAAACCTATAAAAATATTTTATGGGTCAGTCCCCACATGCATCTCTTGGTATCCAGTCCTCAACATGTCTAAAAACCCTTTCCCTGGGACAGATATAGGAATAAGATAGTGTTCCTTGGAATATTCTCTCAAATTCCCACAGTGTTAGACTTGGGTAGAAGACTGGAGAATGAGGTGGTTTATTTATGTGTTTTATGGATTTTCCTTTTCTCAGTGTCTCCAGTTGTTGTTTGAACTTTGATCTGCCCTCTGCTTCAGAGAGTTCCACAGTTCCACATCCTTTTTTTTTTTTGGTACCTCCTTCAGTTTGTTTTGAACTGACCAGTTGCTAAATTGATTTAATTACTGCACAAGAAAATCAAGGGCAGCATTTGCTGCCTTTTAATCTGCTCTGGCACTGCTCACATCCCTCGGGATTTTTAGGTGTCCATCATCCCCTCCTGAGCCATCAGCCAGGCTGGTTACCAACCTCTCCATTTGCTCCTCATTCAGATGCCATCAATGGATGATGGATCATCCCTTCAGTGATGGATCTTCCCAGCAGCTTCTCCAGAGTTATTATAAGGTGACCAAAACCACACAGAGTTTTTGAGAGGCAAGGCCATTACCCAGAGAGTCATTTTTCACCACCCCCCGCTTTAGAATTTCTAAAATTTAATTTGCTTTTTTGACTGATACACTTTGGCTGAAGTGACATTTCCATAAGGGAATTGCTATCCCAAGGCCTCATTTTTTAGTGGTAATGGCTGTGTCAGATCTACCATTGTGCAGGAAAGACCTCTCAGCCTCCAAACTGCAGATTGACCCTTCCTGCTGGGGACTCAAAATCAGTGCAAACCACTGCAAATCCCACCATATCTGTTTAACCAGGGAGGCTGAGAGAGACAAACAACCCTTCGCCTATGACAGAGACAGGGAGTAAAATTACCTCATTTTATGAGTTAAAGACTGTCTTTGCATCCCCCAGTACCACTCACAGAGTGTGGAAGTTCAAAACCTCCTGGAAATCTCCAGCTGGGATTAATGTTATCCTAGAATCATGGAACCATAGAATGGTTTGGGATGGAAGGGACCTTAAAGATTGTTTCATTCCATCACAAATTCCATGAGCAGGGACACTTTCCACTAGTCTGTGTTGCTCCAAGCCCCATCCAACCTGTCCTTGGACACTTCCAGGGATGGGGCAGCCACAGCTTCTCTGGGCAACCTGTGCCAGTTCCTCACCATCCTCACAGGGAACAATTCCTTCCTAATATCTAACCTAAATCTGCCCTGTTTCAGTTTGAAGCCATTCCTCCTTGTCTTACCACTCCAGACCCTTTTCCAAAGTCCCTCTCCAGCTCTCTTGGAGCCCCTGTAGGCCCTGGCAGGGGCACTGAGGTATCTCCCTGGAGCCTTCTCTTCTCCAGGCTGAATAACCCCAAGCCTGCCTTCCTAGGAGAGGTTCTGCTGGGAATGCATTTGTGGGAATGCAGGTCCCAGGAGCCCCCAGATTGATACCAGGACCTGCTGTGCTGCATGATGTGCAGACACAGAGCATTTCTCACCAAGGAACTTTACAGCAGAAGTCACAATTCCTTCACATCCCCGTGTCTGATGTTCAGGGGGTTGGGTGGGTGCTTTATAGCCCTGTAAGTGCAGAAGGAGGATGGGAATATTTCTCTGGAAGCTGAGGATGCCTTTTTTTTTTTTAGGGCACCAAAGGGACTGCAATGGTAAATATTATTTCTGCATGGAATCGTTCGTCCCTTCTGACTTTTGCATGCATTTATCACAGCGCTGGGTCAGGTGGGAGGGGAGGAAGGGTTTTGAAAGGAAAAATCGTAATTTAAAGTAACAACAAAGCATTTAGACCTTCAGCATGAAAAAATACACATCTCACCCACTCACCCTAAGAAATACAACACTATTATTCAATAGAAACAATAACAGTTAAATTTTCTTATGTGTTGAGTTGGTTGAGGAAGACAAGAATTTTAAAACACGCTCTCATTGAAAAGCAGAAATATTTTGTAAAATCTTTTACGCTCTCCTCAAGTTTTTAGTTTTTTATAAGTAAGCTTCATTCACCCTGAGCACACTGGGAGACTGAAGAGGAAGAACTCAGATTTCCTGGGATTTCAAAACTGGGTAATGAAAGGAAGCCAAGGCAGAATTCAATGGAAAACTCTTCCTTCTTTCATCAGTTTACGTCACAGATGTCACATGAGGGCTGAGGACAGCTGTGTGGAGATACTGAGGGGTGCAGTGGACAGATGGTCCATGTCTGCATATTTCCAGGGTTTTTACCAAGTTCCTGGGATGGGTGAGGACTCAGAATCCCAGTTTCTAGTTAGTTCAGTCGCACTTGCCAAACCAGCTGGAGCACTATCAGAGAGCGAAGGGTTGAAACTGAAGTCCGTCAGTAAATGTTCAGGTTTTAAATCCAGGAGTTTAATCCTAAATTCTGGAAAACCAGTGTTTTTCATTTCATAAAATAAACACTTAAATCCTAATTGCAAAACCAAACCAAACAAAAAAAAAAGTCCTGGCACATGCTAAAAATACACTCAGCCCTCAGCCTTGTGCAATGCAGTTACTGCACTTCAGTACATGCAATCAGGATTGTTTATACCATTAAATCCCATCAACAATAGCCCAACAGTAAACATCAGGCCAAATGCAAATCATGGGCTTGCTGGCAAGAGGCTGGAATGTTGAACACCCAGGCTACTGGATGACACCGTGCTGGGAAAAAAACAGTCCTGTTGTGAAAGAAAATTGAGGTTGAACTCTCAAAATGAACATCAAACACGGAGTCACAGAATCAACCAGGTTGGAAAAGCCCTCTGAGCTCATCCAGTCCAACCTTGACCCAACCCCGCCCTGTCACCCAGCCCATGGCACTGATGCCACATCCAGTCTGTCCTTAAACACCTCCAGGGATGGAGAATCCACCCCCTCCCTGGGCAGCCCATTCCAATGGCTGAGTACTCTCTCTGGAAAGAATTCCTTCCTAATATCCAACCCAAACCTCCCCTGGCACAGCTCCAGACTGAGCCTTCTCATCCTACTGCTGTTCCTGGGAGAAGAGACCAACCCCCACCCAGGTCCCCGCTCCTGTCAGGGACTTGTAGAGAGCAACAAGGTCTCCCCTGAGCTGGTTTGAACCCTCTTCAAGAGAAATGTTGTAGGGGGGGTTATTTTTCTCCTGTGTAACACTGATTTAATGCTCTGCTGACTTGATGGCCGGTTAATATCCTTAAATCATCTCTGAAGGCAGTGCAGGAATGTTGATTACTCCAGCCATGGTCTGGCCTCAGTACTTTTCATTACAGGCCCATTTGTTTTTATTAAACAGATGGATAGTCTGGTGATCTGTGGGAATTAGGGGTTTCCCCTCAGAGGACAGGCTTCAAAGCCTGCAGTACATCACAGGGAATCTGACTTGAAATCCAGCCCATGGAGATGGAGACTCCCACCGAGGTGCAGCCTTTGAATCCTGCCCAGCAGTGGCGATTTCAACTCCCTTATTCATTAATCTGCTCAAAGGAAAACAGTGTTAAAGACTTCAGCTCACACCCAGGAGAGGAAAAAAAATCAGCTAAGGCTGGATGAACACTGGCAGAGCTGCTGGCACCTGGCAGTCGAGCAAAAGAGGTACTGGAGTTCACAATTCCAGTGAATTCACTGTCTCATTTGGGAATCAGGGCTGGAAGAGGAGAACAGACACTGCAGGACTAAGATTTCAATGGCTCAGTCCGTAGGGCAGGTGAAGGAGAGGTAAAATATCCCCTTTCACAGTGCCAGGGTAATTTTAATTCAACATCAAACATGTTAGTAACAGGTTTTCTTTACTCCAGCAGTGCCACCAAACATTGTAATTATTAAATCCATCATTTGGATTTAATGTCCATCCATGAGGACATTAAGAGTGTGTTCATACCTTCTCTTCATCCCTCCCCCACTGGTGGCTGTGGTTTTGAATATGATAGAAGAAATGAGGATTGAGAAACAAGATGATTAACATTTTGAGCAGCAATACCTGTCAGCTTCAGAGATGAGAGAAGGGGAGAAACAAACGTTGATGATTTAAGGAAGTCAAAGCCATTACCCAGTGTAGCTTAAACCAGGTGGATTAGCTGGAGTAAGAAGATGTAGTAATTGGATTCTTGTTGTGATGGTTGATTGTATTACATTGATTTTATCCAGAGATGAGTGGAGGGAGCAGGTTCCCTCCCTTCTTGGTTTTCAGTGGAAAGTGGATGTAGGGGATTATTAGTAGGATTTCAATATGTACAGATACACCCCAAAATGTTGATATCCCTCTGTGAACTGAGTGCCACTCAGAGATGTTCTTCTCTGCAGGGGCATCAGCCTAACTGGGAGAATAAGACCTTTATTTTATGTACTTTGGAGAAAATCAATAGAGGAAATCAACGGAACTGGCAAGAAGAAATGATCTGCCTTGCAAATCCAGGATTGGAAAAAAGCCTCCAGCTCCTTATTTCACTCCAAACTTCCAGTCCTGTTTTGGGGAATCTGTGTCAGAGCACATGACGAGAGGTGAGTATGTTCCTCTGACATCTGGAAATGCATTCACAGACTGGGTGAAATCCTGGCGGAAAAAATCTTGGTGCAGCCAGGGTCAGTTGTCTCAGATTGGTTTAGATTTAATCAGTGGATTTTACAGTTAAAACTCAAAAACTGGACAAGTGCAGCCCCCTGGCCATTGCATGGTTGAGGCAAAGGGTGGATGGAGCGAGGTGGCACCAATCTGCAGTTGCACCAAAGTCCACTGAAGTCTTTGTAAAAGCTTTTGCTATTACAGGAAATGCTGATAAGAAGTGAAAAATGGAGAGGGGAAAAAAAAATCAGCATTATCAATCTGGAATATTAAACTGGAAATGAATTTAAGAGGGATTATCCAGACCTTCCATCCACAGATCTCATATCATCCATCAGGCCGGGATTAAAATGTCAGCCCTGTTTGGAGAGTTACTGAATATCCACAGTGCCCAAGTGACATTATTCTGAAACTCATGAATCTTTCTGGTGTATTAAGGCAGAAAAAAAGGACTTTCAGGGTTTTCCTGGCTGTGAGATTAAATTTGGGGAGATTTTTTTTTGCGCAGAAGAAAGCAGAGGCTTCAAAAAAAAAAAAAATCCTAGTTCTATTTTTGTCTGAAGTTAATTTCTATACTGTATTTTCAGAGGGTAAAATAATGATAGTTCACAGAGGTGGATATACAACATTTGAGTAAATTAACTGGGAGAACTTAGATAATCTGCACTATTGGCATGCAAGTCAAGGATGAACAATGCTAAAAAAGAATTGAAAAACTGAAAGGACTGAGTGCACCTCTAACACATATTCTTGGGGTTTTTTTAACCAAAAATAAGAAGACAGTGCTGTCACTGTTGGCAGAAGACGTGAGATGTCTAAGCAGAATCCATCAGCTCCTAAGGTGGAGCAGAGCCATGAAACATTTGACATCCAGAAGCTGCAAGGGTTGCTTTCCCAAAGATTAATCATTCAGCCCAAACCTGTAAGAATTGCCAGGATTCTGAACGAATTCTGCCCGTGTCCAACTCCACTTGTGAAACCCACATACGACAGGGAATCATTTTGAGAAATTATGGCAAGTCTGTAGCCAAGCCAGTGCAATGAATTGAACTCCAAAGGATAGAAAACAGCAGATCCCCACTCTAAAATTATCAGAGTAATTTGCAGTGGGAAGACTCACAGGGTTAATGAGGAGTGAAGGGAAATTATGCAGGAATTAAAAAGGAATTGTAAGAACATCACCAGCTCCACGGCAAAGAAACCCCAGGACTGACGAGGTCTGAAATAACATTTTGAGATACAAGACAATCTCTGGGACCCAGTTTGAACTGCCAGGTCAATAAATGAACCCAGTGAAATAAACAGTTGCATAAAAATAGCCTGGAAAAAAAATAATAAAAAAAAAGCTCAATTCCAGCCAAACTCGGGTTCATTAGGGGTGAAATGTGAAATATCACAGAAGATTATGACACAAATGTTTGTAAATTCCCCAAGGAACACAGCCAAAGACTTTTATCAGAGCACCTAATGCAAATATTGCCTCTCCATAGCCAGCTGAATTCATTTGACTGATGTATGTTCATTTGTACCCTCAGATTTAATGGAATGTCCTAAAATAACCTGATAATTGTGGTTGTTTTCTCAAGGGCTGTGACACACAAGCCTTGTGAATTCTTTACTGGAGGAGCCCTCGGTGACTTTGCCGTGACAATGTAGCTCCTGCTTCAAAGAGATCAAATCAAAGGGGGAAAAAAACTATTCAGAATCCTTTGTCTTTAAACAAATCCACGGATCCCGTAACCAGAGACCACTCCTTGTCCCTCACAAGCAGCATTCCAGCTTCGGATTTTTGACCATGTTACACTGTAGGGCTTGAAACAGCAGGAAAAAACATGAATTCCAGCTGGGAGAAGTGTCTGAAAATGGTTGTTTATGCAGCTGTTTGTTAAGTATTGGCTGATTTAATAGCTCCGGTTTTCATTTTGAAAGGTAAATTTAAATTACACACACAAAAATTAATAAGTGCCAGATGAAGCAGAATGTTTTAATGTGGTTTGATCCCAAACAATTTGTGGTGAGCAAGAACCACGTGGAAGAAAGATTATTCTTTTTATTTCAACATTCTTTTTATTTCAACTACTATTTTTTCATTATTTCTATTGTTATTCACTACTGTTCACTATTTCTATCATTGTTTTTTTCTGCTATTTCACTATTCTTTTTATTTCAACACTCACTATGCTTTTGTCTCTTGCTCTTTCTCCTTTGGGCTGTGAGGAGAGGGGTTTATTATTATAGAAAACAAAGCCAAATAGCTCTGGCCATCTTGAATTGCGCTAATTCCATCCCTCCACCAGCATGGCAGTTTGGAGGTAAAAATTAAAACCCCTTCCCAGAAGTTAATACACAAACAGATCCCCCTGGAATTTCACTGAATATAAATCAAGGGATTTTTGATTTTTGTTGTACTATTCGATCTTTATAAGAATTATCAGATACTCACCTTACCCTTCCTATTTTTGACTCTGGATATTTGCCAGCTGCACTGTATTTACCAGGATACATTCAAGCCTAAGAATGAATCACCTTGGAAAGGTAATTAATCCTGAGCTGGACTAAGGTGACCACGAGCTCCCACTAGGAGCTGAGATGGATGTCTTTCTTCAGATCTTCTATTTGGTGCTTGTAGAAAAGCAGAAGTTAAAAAACAAACAAACAAACAAACAAAACCCCCCCCAAAAAACATGAAAAAACTGAGGTACTACAGAAGTTTCAGAAAGCTGGGACCAATTTCATCAGCACTCTGTGAAACAAGTCTGTGAGATCCGTGAAATATGTGGCGTTCCCAGAGTCGTCTTTAATTCCGGTTATGAATAAGTTCAAACCAACTAATTTCTTAAGTTGCAGGGTAAATTATTAGGCCATTTTGCTTTATTTTGTGCTCATTTGGCCCTGATGATCTGCTCTGATGCAACCAAGGCTTGTACCAAGGCAGCTAAACTGAGGTGCCCAAAATAATCAGATCAAAGGAATGGACCAAAAATACAAGGTCAAGGGGAAAAGAAAGGAAGGGAGTGAGTAATTTCAGACATCAGCTGGCCATGCTGTCTAATATTTAACATAAATTCTATATTAGTATTTGTCCAACTTCTAATATGATTGTAGAGGGCTCTGCACTGTCTGTAGAAAGACACAATCCTACTGACTGTGGCACTTGATGTTTAAGATGCCCAGGGAAAAAGCAGACAGGAATTTTAATTAGAGGTGATCTTATTGAAATAAGATTTTCTTCTGTTTATTAACAGTCTAGAGGCTTAGGGGAGGACTATGCAGCAGGCCTTTAATTAAACTGTTTACTTTTAAAGGGAATTGGCAAGAATCCATCACGATCGGGTGTGTGTTAGTAAGACAATGAAATAGTAACAGCAGCAAACATTATTTTGTCAAGAGGCAGAGGAGGGAAAAAGCCATAGTCCTGCTTGCTATGGGATTCTGGGATTTGCTTTGGACAGCACAATATCTGGGAAATTGCTTCAGGGTCATTAGAGAGCAAAGAAATATTTAAAATGAAAACACAAGCCAAGCCCGGCACATGAGAAGTTTGCAGGGGCACATGGGTTGGTGGCAAAGTCATCCAAAGTCATTCACAAAATACATATTTGGGAAGAAACAGCAACACCAGCAAAAGCAGCAGCTCTTATTGCTTAGTTAATTGAGGTAATCTTTGTTGTAATCTCATCTATATTAGGCAGATCTTTTAAGATCACCCTGAGAATGTGCTCATCTCTCCTCACCGACTTCAGAGGGAGCCTGAAATGCAGAGCTGAACAGGCATGTGCTTTACAGTTTGAGTGCTGGAGAAGATGAATCCCCTTTTTGAGGGACAGAGAGCATTGTAACTCAGGTTGTTTCAGTGGGGGATGATTTTGAATGGAGTGGGATTGTCTTCATGTATCTTTATTAAAACGTCTGCCCCACTGCAAGTCAGCTTGTTCTAGAACAAGATAAACAGTTATTTTGAAGACAGTATTTTCTGGCCTCTTCAGGCATCCTGTTGAGCAGTGAATTAATTGTGTTCTGTACCCTCCTGACAGGATGCAAAGTTCCTCTCTGGTGTGGTTCCAGTGACCCTCACACTCACAGACACCCAGGATGGGCAGGATGCTGATGTAAAAAAAGCTCTTCAGAGCTGAGTGCTTGCCAAAGAAAATGCAATGACGTTAATAAGATGTTAATAAGAATCATCAGAAATGTTCTGAAGACCTTTCTGTCAGTGCAGTGACAGAGAAGGAGCCAGAGATGCTGAGTGGAGTCATAACCAGCACCATGGACAGCGCCATTATTTATTCCATGGGTTTTTATGTTGGAAAATCGGAATGGCAATTAGAAATACTGGTTGTGACATATGCATTTTCTTCCTATCAAAGACAATATAATCCCTGTTGTGCACAAGAGGAAAAAGGCATACAAAGACTGCCTATTCCAAAAAGCAAATTATAATAGGGAATAATTATTCAGTAGTGCACAGGAAAATCAGAAAGTATTGTTTCAGATCGTTTATCCTCTGAGTTACACCATTTTTGCCTCGCCTTGTTGCTTTAATGATATGAACAATGTCAGGAAATAGACTTTTGATGCAGTTCTTGGGCTGCTCTTCACATCATCACTTCATTAAGTTACAAGGTCATAACAGGAGACCAGAGCTAATCAGACGAGCAAACTCAGGTGACTTGACAACTGCCAGCTGAATTGTTTCATTATTTTGATTAGCAAATGCCTCAGGAGTCATTTGGTATTTACAGAGAAAATGAGAAAACGCCACTGTCACCCGCTCGTTTTCGGAACTGCCTGTTCCCATCCCGACAGCGAGGCTTTTATGAGGGTTTTTTTTTTTCCCCTCCTCGTGCTGTTAATCATCCATTTGCTCGACTTCAATTTCTACATAAGAGCAGCAACGTTTTGCTGAGAAACAATGGCAAGCAAAGGGAGATGTTTGCCCGCTTGTGTTTTCTGAGTGCAGGAGATAATGTCTGTGCCTTTGCATGTTGCCAGGACCAGCCCCTTATCTCCAGTCCAGTGGGGTTTGGGGGTTTTTTATATGTCCTAATGCATCCAAACTCTTTACAATGATTTTCATGCCCACATTCACTTCTCTCCATGCTAAAGACCTTCATTATGTGGTGACTAGCCTAAATAAATTTAGGCTATTTCGGGTAACGTTGGTTTCATGGGCCTTCCAGGTGATAAAATATCCTTATTGCTGCAAAGTTTATTGCCTTTGCATTTCCCCCTGACGTTTTAAGTGAAAAAGAGTGAATTTTAGAGATTGCTCTGACAGCTTTCACAGATGATTACATTTCCAGCACTTCATGAGTCACCATGGATGGCCTTTTAGCCTGTGGCAAATACCAAATAAAATATTGGACCTGTAAATCCCCACAACCTCTGAGAGGAACCCAGAGCCACGGGGCAACCAGTGCTGGGCTTGACAGGGTAGTAGGTGAACAGACGTTCCCACCTGCTGGGCAGGAACAGGTTTCCTATGGATTTTCCCAGACGGCTCAGCCTTCCCTGCACTTTTCCACCATCCTCAGGCTGTGGAGGATTCAGAACATCTCTTTTCAGAGAAAGTAACTGCTCAGGTTGATCTCTTCCTTTCTGAAAGCTGAGGTTATGGAAGTACTTCCAGGCGAAATACCCGTGAGAAAAGCACCACCATCCAATCAAATGCTGATTTGTTAAACCAGAAGAGGCTTGACAGTCCTTTTCATAGTGAATTTTGGGTTATGTGCTGCTCCCCAGAGTCAGCACGTGGGGCAATAATTAATAACCCCTCTTCTGAGGAAATCCAAGACCCTCAGGACCTTTCAAGAGAAACCTTACAACACATCATCAGCCTGACATCTGCCTGGTGTATTTATATATATACATATAGAAATCTTCTCCCTCCCCTGTGCTTTTATTGTTAGAGCAGTCCCTTGTCAGGTGGGTGCTCCAGGCTTAAAAACTCCCAGGCTGTGCTCTGAACAGCAGGGTTTGACATCAAAACCGGGTCTGACACCCCTGCTGTGGCCAGAGGGAAGGTAATTACTTCTCCTTCTTACCAGGTACCAGTCAGGGGTCTCCACAGAGCAGTTTGGCTCTGAACCAGTCTGTCAGATTGGGCTCCTCCTGCTGTTCCAGCTGGTGTTGGAACTCCAGCCGTGTCTAACTATCCACTTTCTCTCTTAATTAATCAACCAGTCCAGTTGAAGGCTCTGCAGCTGTCTGGAAAGCTTTCAGGGGGAAAGGAACGGTGCTGTGGGAGTTTGTCTCCAGGTTTATGC
>JAWWES010000081.1:2071006-2087356 GCA_035583135.1 Lophotriccus pileatus | reverse complement strand
TTCACAAGTCTTAAAGATTCCAAAATTCCATAATCTTTTTTTTCACATGTAATCTGTATTCTTTCTAATAATTCTTTTTATGCTTTTTCAACAGTGTCCACAATGCAGTGTAATTAACAGCAGGTGCTTAATTGACATCACAGCAGCTTCAGTTTTGCCCAAAAGGCATCATTTAAGAGGCATCAGAACTCTTGCAAACTGCACTGAAGTCTAATTATTAAGCAGTAAATGAACAGAAAGAAGAAATGAATAAAAGAGCCAGGCAATGAATTTGCAGCAATAAAGGTTATACATCTGTGGAATGAAATATAAACAGGACACATGAATGGGAAGGTTGGTCATTTTAAAAGGCTTAAATGCCAAATTAATCCATTGTTACACTGGACCATTCTCAACCTGTTTCTTTTTTGGCATTAGTCAGTTTTGTTAAGTGATTAAAAAAAAATAAAAATTGAAACCTTCCAACAATTTGTTCAAATTATTTCTGTTGCTGCTGCCTTGGAAACACATTTAGAGATGCCCTAATCTTGTAGGATTCATATCAAGAAATACTTTTTTTCCCCCCCCTTATTTTCCCTTGTGAAACCAGAAAGATGGAACCAAATGAGTGGTTCAAGTCACAGCAAGTAATCAAAGATACCAGAAAGTGCTTTTAGAAGGCGGATTATACTTGCTGTAATACGTGAGCATATTATACAATAACACAGAACTCCGAAGCTTTTATTATACTGGGGGGAAAAAAAAAAATCAATCTTCTAAAATAAAGTCATTATGAAAAACAAGTTGTCTCTGATTCTCTTTTCCCAGGAAGCATCACCAGCCCAGGGTGCCTCATCTGCTCCAGCACAGGGGCTGGTGGGGATGTTTGGTTCGTTTGGGTCGGTTTAACGCGTTCCCCGGAGACCTCTGGCAGGAGTGGAGCAACCCCTGGAAATATTCCAACCAAGGGATGGAGTCACTCTGCTCAACACCCAGGGATCACTCACACTGTTAGTGCACTTCAGATGACAGATGATAAGCTGAGAGGAGGTAGATTTAAGTGGGATATTAAGAGGAATTGTTCCCTGGGAGGGTGGGGAGGCCCTGGCACAGGTTGCCCAGAGAAGCTGTGGCTGCCCCAGCCCTGGGAGTGTCCAAGGCCAGGTTGGACAGGGCTTGGAGCAACCTGGGCTAGTGGAAGGTGTCCCTGCCCATGGCAGTTGGGATGGAATTACAGGATTTTTAAGGTCTCTTCCAGATCAAACCATTCTGGGGTTCTCTGGTCACTCATTGCACTGCTGGCACTTGATTATGGGGTTTGCACTGAAGCAAAAAATTTCAGTGACTGGGGCAGATGGATCCTGTGCAAACACAAAACACACCCAAACCCCATACTTGTGGAGATCTGCAGTTTGAAGTAATGAAGTGTGTGAGGGTCCTGTGTCCAGAGATGTTATCTGGGTCACCATGAAGTGTGAAAACTACAGCAGAATAAATATTTGCAAAGAATGCTGCTCAGAAATGCTTCTGTGCAGGCAGAGCTTGGAAAAAAACCACCCCTCTTGTCTAAAAGTATTTCATATTTTCACTGTTTTCACATGAAAAACAACAATCCCCTACAGCACCACTGGCTGGGGACAGAGGGGCTGAAAAGTGGTCAGGCAGGGAGCTGGGGGGGCTCAGCCTGGAGAGGAGGAGGCTCAGGGGAGAGACCTCAGCACTCTCTGCAACTCCCTGACAGGAGGGGGGAGCCGGGGGGGGGTTGGTCTCTTCTCCCAGGAACAGCAGTAGGACAAGAGGGCTCGGTCTGGAGCTGTGCCAGGGGAGGTTTGGGTTGGATATCAGGAAGAAATTCTTTACCAAGAAAGTGACTGGGCATTGGAATGGGCTGCCAGGGTGGAGTCACCATCCCTGCAGGTGTTTGGAAGAGACTGGATGTGGCATCAGTGCCATGGGCTGGCAGATAAGGTGGTTGGACTGGATGATCTCAGAGGTCTTTTCCAACCTGGTTCCTCTTGCTCTGATAGTTTCACTATTAATACAAGTTCTCACTGTGGAGCCAATAAAGAGGTTTGAAGAAATATATCTGTGCAACTCCATGTGAATCAGATCCAAAACACATCAGGAAAGGACTTGGCATCCTCTTGAATTTCATCTGCTGTTTCTCTATTTATATTTTCTTATTGTTTTTCCCCACATACACTTTTCAAAGCTGTCTCAAAAGTCACTTCCACTCCAGGTTTGACAATGTGATCTCGTATAATTTCATTCCTTTTTTACCCTTCCCTTCTTTATCACTCCTTCAGGAGGCTGGATTAAGCCCTAATTTTATTTTGCTTTATTTATACACAGTAATTTTCTTATTTTATTGTCTTTGCCACAGGGACTACAAGGGACCATTTGCTGTTGTTTAATGTCTGCTAATTTGAAAAAAAATTTACCTTTAGGCACAGATTTTTTTTTTTGTATTTCTCATTCAGCTGTGGGAAACATGGGAGGAAAAAAGTAATTAACATAAAAAGAAAATGGCAATGATATCAAGAAGGAAAGTGAACACAAGGACGTGTCCAGAACATGTAGAATAAAAAAACCCAAAATATAAATCACATGCGTAAAGAAAGGCAGTTAAAATCACTATGATAAAGATTTCCAGGACAACAAACAAAATTATTTCTTTATTTATTTATTTTTAAGTCCAGATTTACAGAGTTCTAAAGGCACATGAGAGAGAGAGGCATGTTTGGATTTTAGAAACCCAGACAAGGTTTTGACAATCAGATTTTTGTCGCACTTGGATTAATCATTCACTTCTGGTGTAACAAGTACAGGCTGCCCCTCGTCAAAAACAAATGTCAGCACGTCACTGTTTGGGTGTTCCAGCAAAATTGGCTTGGTTGGACAGTCCTGTGTGTGACAATCGTTTAAAGGGAACATTTTTGTTGGAAAAACGCAACCTGTGTTGGAAATTAGGACCTGTTTTCATGGGAAGAAAACCAAGTGAATTAAAAAGTTTGCACTTTGGGCAGAACTGCCTGTTTTTTTTTCCCCTCAAAGACTTCAGTTGACTTTGGACTGAGTTATGTGATTATCTGTCTGTACTGCTATCAGGGCCTGGAAATGGAATAGTCAGCACATTCCAGCAGCAAGAACCTGAGTTAACTCATGCAAATAATACAAAAATCATATTTTATTAATGTGAGTAGGAAAAAAAGATACGGTTTTGTTGTTTGCCTTTCGTAGCTCTTTAAAGTCACAGCCAGCCCGTTAAACCATGCCAGGGTTTTGCTGATGTTTCATTCTTTCAATATTTGGGGATGGCTTGGAAAAAAAAAAAAAATCTCTCAGCTGCTGAAAAGGGATAAAGCACAGCAGATTTTCATCTTCGTGGTTCCCCAGGTTACAGGAGAAAGGATGAAGGAGAATGCAAAGGAGAAGGAAAAAGAAAGTCAAGTAATTTTTAGCTCTCTTGGCTGTAATGGAATGCTTAAGAATTTTTTTTAAGAATGGCAAAAACATGAGCTGTTTATTGTAGCAAAGGAAGGCAGGTGGGAGATAGTTTGGCAGTTTTGGACATCACGAGGTAAAAGTCAGGAAGGAGAAGAAGGTTCTGGTCAGAGGGAGTAAAGGTGGAGAAACGCTTGAATATTGACTGTAACTAGAAAGAGAATTATTAGCCATCCAAACACTGGTTTCCTAAGAAAAGCCTTGAAATTAGGAATGATAATTGTGTTGTTTTGAGGAAGGAAGGTTTGTGAGAATTTCACTGCCAGGTGGGTGCTGATGCTGAAATCTGAGATGCCACAGCTTTGCTCCAGGGGGATGCTCCTAAGGCAAAATGGAAGAATTCCTATTTTCCCTCTCCTTTTTGTCTCTGGATGCTTAAATCAGTGCCACAGGCTCTTACTTCTGATTATTTTTAATTGGCACAACTGAGTGGCTGTTCAGTCAGAAGATTAAAGGTTGTTTTGCTGCGGTTTTTCAGCAGAACAAAGAAACTGTTGAGATGGATAAATAGATTTAGAAGAGTGAACTCTTTCAGTGGCAACCACTTGTGCTTCTAAGGATACAACCACTTACCTTTAAGGGCTCCTGCTCTCTTTCTGGGTGTGTATTTTCTCCTGCTGACTGCAGGAAATGATGAGGATGAAGAAGATTGAAGCAGAATTTGCTTGGAAGCCCTCAGTGACGAGCTGAAGGGAAGCACGTGGAAGTTGTGAGGAAAGAGAGCCATTAATGTTCTGGGGAGAAAAAAATTCGCTATGAAAAGAGTCAGAGAACTGGGAAACAGGAGCTGTGAAGTCTCTGCCACTGAAGATATTTGAAAATGAACCAGACAAGGCCCCGAGGAGTCTGAACTAAGCTGGCCCTACTTTGAGCAGTGTTAGTGTTCCATCCTAAGTTGTGCTGTTCTATCAGCCCATGAGTAGATGCGTGAATTTTATGAGCAATTTAAGTTCTTAACTGGAATTTTAAGGCTCCTTTTAAGGCCTCTTCGTGAAACTGATAGGAATGTCTAGAAAAAAAAAAGGACTTTACAAGAAGCTGCACAGTAATGAAGGCTCAGGGCCAGGAGTGAACTCACTGCACCTACCAATGCTGTACTTTCAGCAGTAAGGGAAAGTCACCTGTCAGGACAAACACAGGACCAGGGAGATTGTTTCCTCCAGAAAACTCTGCCAGCAACTGTTTGTTGCCCATTTGTTCCACTGGTCTTTGCACTGTGCTGTAAATGTCTCAGATTTCGTTGCTCGGGACTCTGTGACGTAGATGAAGCTCCTCAGAGATTCCCCCGTAATTCCTCCCTTTTGGATCTGACAGATCCAACAGGGAAGGAGGTGGAAGCAGAGCAGCTATTTGGCCCCTCATTTGGTGGGATTCCATGCTGGGAAAAAGAAATTAAAAGTACAAGTAGAACGTGGGTTTCCTCACAGAAGGGAAAATGATGATTTGCTGCTCTCAGTCCATAAATCTTAATTTGTAATATTCTGTCTTTTTCCTGATTTCTTTTTCAAACCATTAGGGGAGAAATTTGGTACTAGTCTAGATAACAAATTAAGGAATATTGTTTCTCTGTAACCAAGCATAAGGGGAATTTGTTACTACCAGGAACTATATTGTGCCCCTTTTCCTTGGCAAACCTATTCCACGGTTCAGCACTTTGGGATTGCAGCAGCCTGAGGAAGATACCAGTAGGGGCTTGGTTTAGGCTTAAACTGTAGCAAAATCCCAATTAATTAAGCCACTTCCAGCTGATGTATGTCCTCCTTATTTTAATAATAAAAAATAAAACCTGCAGGTTTTATTGATCACTAAAGCTTGCCATGAACACTCTTTGCCATGAGAGGTTGGGCTGATCCAAGGGGCGTGTGTACTCCAACCACTGTTTTCCCCTTAGCATCAATAAACCAAAACAATTTTAATTAGAACCACGTAAAAATTACCCAACGCAGTCAGTTTGGTTTAAAAGCAACATGATTTTACTTGTTCTAAGTAAAGTGTTAAGCCTGGCAAAGCTCCACCTTCCCAAAAGTTTCACACTTCTGGAGTTCTTCAAATGCACTCTCTGATTTTTTCCAAGAAGAAAGCAACAACAGCAGCAAAAAGCCATTACTTGATTTGAAATTAATTTTTACTTATGCTTATTGGAACTAGATGATCTTAAGGGTCCCTTCCAACCCACAGCATTCTGTGGTTCTAAAGGCTTTAAAAGTTGGAACTTTTAACACTTAAAAAAAATATTTTAAAAAGAAAATTCTATGATCAGTAGAGAATTAATGATGTTTGGAAAGGGGCAGGACACGCTGGTGGTACATGACATTTAAATGGAGACACCTAAAAGGTAAGAACAGCATATGCAGAGTGGGTAGAAGAAGTTAGAGAAATAAAAAGAGCATAAAATAAGATACGGACCCACCACAGCTTTTTTAATTCGGCATACAAGAGTGGCCAAAGAATAAACAGTTCACAGTTAATTCTCACAGAGGTGAGAAGTGCACGTGGTCATGTGAAGAATGAGACAATATGAAGTGTATAAATAGTGTTTACAGCTTGAATTACCTTCCATTACAAAAACATTGTGAGACACGAAGGGACAACTTTGCTTTGATTTTTGTTAATAGGTGATTAAGCAACAATCCCTTCAATGCTTCACAACATGGACCTTTCATTTCCTTCACAAAGAACTTCTCTCACTTGTTGTTTCTCATCTGTTTTCCAATTCTGTTCAAGTTCTGCACTGAATGGACCAGCATTCTGTGCAATTATTGCCCTAATTTCAATTCCATACATTTAATTGCTCTGAATTTTGCTATGATGCAAGACATGTAGGGATGCAGTTTTCAACTTAGTGTTTTTCAAAACAAAGTCCTTGTCACTTCTCAGTGCAAAATGGCATTTATTTTGCAATATAATGTGATTTTATAAAGCCACAAAAGACTAAAAATTTCGAATATTATGTTTTCGGTTCAAATAAAACTTTTTTTCCAGTTTAAGGTATTTTTCAAGTGTTTGGATTTGGTTTGAAAATGAGAATATTATTTTTATTCCAAATAGACTGGTAATAGTTCTTCAATCACACAACTTCTAGTTTTGCTACACAAACAGATCAGTTAGTTCTTAGTGCAGGGTTTATGGGCAGGTAGATCTTCAAATGGGTCTGAAAGAAAATATGCTCTGTGTGGCTGTGGAATTTTGTAGGTAATACCTCTAAAGTTAAGCAAACACAGGGATAATTTCTTTATTTTTTTTTATTTCTATTTTTTTAATATGAATTTGGTGGGACTGGTACAGCCTGTTCTGGGATACAAGAAAGATGGGAGGTCTCAGTGAATTCTGTGGGATCTAATTTTGAGTACTTTAGGAATTATGGTCCTCAAAGGTGAACTCCTGCAGCAGAATCAGCTGAGTGAAAACTCCAACACTCTGAAGTCAAGTCGGTCCAAAGTCCTGTAGCTCCAATCCACCTTTGTCAGCAGCTTTCAAAATAATCTCCAGATGTTCAGGGTCTCTTCTGAGACAGGAGCTGTTCAGAACTTGGTAGCAAAGGCCACCAAGTGGCCACAAAGGACGCAGGAATGCGACCACAGGAACTTCTGTCACTTCCAGAACATGAAAGGGAGGGTTTTGTGACGACTTGGGTAGTGATTCGAGACCTGTGGACTCACTCATGCCTAAGTTACCAGACAGACTTGACTGTGGGTCTGATAAAATGCAAAGAAGGAAGATTTCGGTTGGAAATTGAGCTGGACATCCCATTTTCTACTGGCCCTCAGACCATGCCCACTCTGTATGTTATTAAACCTGAGCCTGGAGAGCCTCGTGCCCCCTGTGAGATAAATATCACCTACTGATAGATTTGGATTCTTCTGTAGGAAGGAGCTACTTTGTCTTCTAAAGTGCCAGTGGACACCTTGAGATAAATTTGTTGCTCATTTGTATATGCTCAGAATTCTTTCCTCGTGGGTGTGAAAGAAGGGTACGTGAGGATGGCGAGATCACACAGCACCTCCAGGAGACCTGCAGCCTTTTGGGAAGGTAGAATTATCTCCAGAGCAAAACTTTGTGTCTATATGTAAGCAATCCCGTCACGAATATCCACTGGCAATGAGAGGATTGTAGGACATCTCCAAGACCTATCCCAACCGGTCTCGAGGCATCTGGGATGTCTAGATTTGAAGACACAGCAAAGTGCTTCTGAGGTAGGACCTTCAATCTCATTTTAAGTTCTGAAATACATTAAAAAATGCATTATTGTTACAGTTTATCAGCATTTTTGGTGATAGCTGTGAGGTTTCTTTTATCATGAATTATTGAACACTCTGGATTTAATGTGATGTGTCTTGAATTTTGAATTACTTTTAATATTGTGACCACAGTTTTCACTTCAGTCCCTTGCTTGTTTCGACCATTCATCACCTTTTTTACAGTAGCAGCAGCTTTGGGTAAGATTTTCCTCAATATGTCTCCATGGGCAAGACTGAAAGCAACACTTTAACACCACGTAAGGTCTGGCCAAGGACTCTGCAAACAAAAACACACACTGAGTTATCTTCATTTCATTTACAGTAGTGTAGGAATGACATGGGCTAAAGCAGAAGGAGGCACCTACCCAAAAAGAAGGACTTAGAGCTTATTCTTTGATCTTGCAATTGCTGAAACACCATTTCTGCTGCACAGCAACGCTTCAGAAATGGGATGGAAAGTGTCATTTAACAGGAAGAGGATAAAGGAAGTTATTACAAGTGGATTGCTCTGCCCCTTCAGCATGACAGTCATATTTCTGATGGTCAGAGAATCAAAGAATGATCATAGAATCATAGAATGATTTGGTTGGAAGAGAGCTTTAAGCTCATCCAGTTCCAACCCCTCTGCCATGGACAGGGACATCTTTCACCAGACCAGGTTGCTCAGAGCCCCATCCAGCCTGGCCTTGGACACTCCCAGGGATGGAGGTTGTCTGTCTTCATAAGTAGAAGACATTGGATGCCAAGATCTTCTTTACAGAAGTTGGGAGATAGTCAGCAGGAACAAATGGCTCTGAGTAGAACAAAAAAAGACTTGCCACTCCCCTCAGTATTTGTACCTGAGGTTATTAAATGACCTGCCAGAGCATGTGCTGTGTTTGCCACCCCGTGATGTTTATAAAAGCAAGATAAGGAACACTCCTAGAAGTTATGATTTAGTCAAACACATAGTAGACTTTAATCACACAAGGGTTACCGCCCCGCTCTGGTGTCTGGAGAGCAGCTGGACTTGTGCCTTTAAAGGCAATGCAGCTCCTGCTCCTGCCACTTCAACCCACCTTGGAACGTACCCTGAGTTGGTGACATGTGAGGATGAGCTGGAAGATGCTTTTCACCCCGTGAACAGCTTCCCAGCATCTTCCCAAACACAGACTGGGGCATTTTAAAGGGTTTCACCTCTGCACTGGTGTGTTCCCAGCTGGATGCCCATTGCCAGGTGTCCTTGGGCAGTGATGTGATCCAGTCCTGATCCTTTCTCTGTCCCGGGGAATCTCAAACACCAGGCACTGCTAAGGCCGAGAGCGAGCATTGGTGTTCAAGGTTTATCCTCTTTATGGAATATTCAAACACTACCAATCAATTTCCTCAGAAAGCAAATGTTGTGGTCTGGAGTCAGCCCAGGGTGTATTTCCCATCCTGCAGCAGTGCCTCCTGCCCAGACCTGGGCACAGATGAGGAGGGTGCACTCTGGGAGGGTTAGAGGAGCTGAGAGGGATGGGCTGGAGGCTCAATCCTGCAGCCCACACACTGAAAGACTCACAAGGTCGGAGCTCAGCAAACGCAGTTCTCCCTGTGCCTAAAACTCGAGTAAAAGTGTTTCAGTCATCAAAGCTTCCTAAATTATGAAGCTTGGAAAACCTTGTGCAGGTGGGAGAGGTGGGGAGATGGATCTTCGTGGAGCAACAGCTGACAGGAACTAAAGCACAGTCCAATATTAATGCAGCTGTTTTCTCACTGGTTAGGTTTGAGCTCATCCTTTGTCAAGCCCTGGAATGAGCTGGGTGCAGCTTGCCTCAGCTTTCCAAAGTTCAGGGACACCCACAACAAATCCTTTGTAGGAACACAGTCATTCCCACTTGGCATGGATGCAACTGGCAATTGCTAAACTCCCTTTTTCTCCTTCTGAAATAAAACAGGAATCCTCTCAGGTCCCATGGATGTGGTTCCTCTGTGGATTGTTTTCCCTGGGATTGTCTACTGTCCCTGTGACCACCACGGGGCAAAAGGGATCCCAACTTACAGGGGGGATGCCATAAAATTAATAAATTTACAGGAAACAGTGAGATGGAAATATTAATTCACCTACAACCTGAACCCCCTCACAAAAAGCCCAGGAGAGCTGCTGCCAGTAAGGCTTTGATATTTAATGAATTTACTTCTGTGCACCAAACTCAAACTCATAGAATGGTTTGGGTTGGAAGGGACCCTGAAGACCATCCAGTCCTACCCTCTGCCATGGGCAGGGACACCTTCTGCTATCCCAGGTTGCTCCAAGCCCTGTCCACCCTGGCCTTGGACACTTCCAGGGATGAGGGGGTGGTATTTTCCTAAGGGGTTTTCTCTGAGGTTAAAGGGCAGGGAGGGCTCTGGGCTCCTCAGCAGAACTTTCCAGCAGCCTGAGCCTTTCCAAATAACCCCCCAGCCCCCCAGTGATTGCAGAGAGCACAAAAACATCCAAATCTCCCAGTTTAATCCATTCAAAATCAGTTTCCTTTGGAAGGAGGGATTTGTTTCACCAGGGCTATTCCTACAGCAGAACCTCCAGCTTTCAGCAACTTCCCCTGTTAGATTTTCAGTTGCCAAAAGAACACAATGGACACGATTTGAGTTTGTTTTCTCTGCTCTACAAGGGCAGACTAAAGAAAGGAAAAGGCTTCACTTTGCCCAGGCTTAGATGAAGCAAACAAGTGAACACAAAGGAATGAGAAAGCAACCAAGAAAAATCGATTTTTTATTGAGTCTGAATCAGGAGCAAACATTGAGGAAGTTAATAATAACTAAAAATTGAACATTACAATGGAAATTTTTGCTCAGTTTTTATAAGGGCCTACCTGGTTTGAACGGAGTAGGAGTTTACTAAGCAATACACTTTGTGAATCAGAGCTCTGTGGGAAAAATCTGTGATATTTGTGATTTATGGCCCTGTAAAAACAGACACATGTTCTGATTTTGCTTTTCTTTTTCCTTCTGTCTTGCTCAGGATATATTCTTAAAGGTTAATCTCAATGTATTGGAAGATTCCTAATAACCTTCAGTGGGGTTTGGAGCAATTTTGGGGATGTGACAAAATCCCAGTCAGTGACTTTTTGTATTTTTAGAGTCTTCTGTTCATTTAAATATCTGAAGGTTTAGAAAGGCTTTTTTTTTTTCTCCCAATTCTGCACAAATAGTTCAATTAGATTAAACTCTGCTGGGCCCATGCTGAGAGCTGCCTGGGCAGTGTGTGCTGATGGGTGGATGGATGTGGAAGCTGTCACTTCTCAGAGGCTGCTCAGAACATTTGGACAAAGCTCTCAGGCACATGGTGTGATTCTTGAGATGTCCTGCGCAGGGCCAGGAGATGGGCTTGGTGATCCTTGTGGGCCTCTTCCAACTCAGGATATTTTATTATTCTACCATAAATCTATAACTTTATCTTTTGCTCGTTAATAGATTTTTGGATTCAGTCCTTCCTATGATTCTCTTCAACTGAACACTACAGAAACATGGATTAAAAGAAAGATCAGAGATGAGTACCCAAACCTTAAAAGGTGGCAGCTGTGTAGGGTGCAGGGAAAAGAGCAGATGAGTCACCGTTGAGAAGGAGCTTTTTGACATTTGGTGTTGCTTTGTTGTCTCTAAAGTGTGGCTACTTTGAAAAGCGCTGAGGAGATCATGTACTCCTTCATTAATCCTGTTATCCTGCTGAATCTCATTCTGCTCCAAACTTGGTTCTGTTGATAAGATGTGCTGGTACCTGGTGGCCATTTCCTCAGACAGGCTTGGTGTGTCCATGCACCCATCCCAGCCAACAGCCTCAAATGGTCTCAAAATACCTATGAGTGACCTTGTTGCCCATACAGCAAAAATCATATTTATTAAAATCTGTGCATTTAATTGACTTTGAGTGATGTTTGTCCATTGAGATGCTCCTAGAGGGGATGCCATTCTCATGATCTTGTCTTGTAAAGCAGTTTCAGAAAGAAAGAAAACCTGCAGATCTTCTGACAGAGAAACAACGTGGCACTTGAGCCTTTAGCTGAGCAATCAGACAGTGAGAGGCCATTTCAAGATGGGAAAGGAAAGGTGAAAAAAATTGTTTTAAGTTCTTTTCTTCACTTATAATTTTATTGGAGATAAAGGCAAGTGATAAACACTGTGAATTGTGGAAGCTTCAACATCCCACAGGGACTTTTTACAAAGGCAAGGGTGAATGGCTTTAAACTGACAAAGGGTGGATTTAGACAAGCTATTAGGAAGATATTCCCTCCTGTGAGGGTGAGGAGGCCCTGGAAGTGTCCAAGGCCAGGTTGGACAGGGCTTGGAGCAACCTGGGCTGGTGGAAGATGTCCCTGCCTGTGGCAGGGGGTGGAACTGGATGATCTTTAAGGTCCCTTCCAACCCAAACCATTCCGGGATTCTGTGATTCTATGGCTTCTACCTGTCCCTTGGAAAAAACACCATTTAATTACCTCATTTCATTTTCTGTAGAACACGAAGCACAAAGGTCCTGGGGACACTGGAAGAGATGAGGAGACCTTTGCTGAGCAGATCATGGTAAAGGACTTAAAAAAACCCAAAGGGCAGTAAGCAACAAAGAGGAGGATAATCACAGGCAAGCATGTGAAATATTTAATTGCAAGCTGAACCTCCATTTATTTAGAGACAATGCAGATCTGTGTCACTGAACTTCGTGCAAATTGCCACAGCGTCTTTCCAACGCCCACCGGGGCTCAGTTCAGCAACGTGATGGATGGTTCAATTTGCTGAGTAAACCAAGAGCTCTCCTTGAATTTTAGATGCTAATCTTCTGATTGAACTCTATTGCCAGGGAGACCTGCCCTACAAAGTTTGCTAATAAGAATTGATCCAGCCATTGATAAGGATTTAAAAGGTTGATGCAGGATATTAACAAGTATTGGATTTAACTGCTCCCCAGCTGCTGTTACAGAAACAGTGTAAAGGCTGTTTCAAAGCTGCTAAAAAATTAATAAATATCATCTCTGACACTTGTAACATTTCATTAAGGTTAGGGCACAACCTTTTGATGTTCACAAGATGATCATGGGCGTTTGAGCTGTGAGAGAAGAATGAAGAGTATGGATGTGTGTATTGAATCAAACTTTCAACCCCATTATCCTTGTTTTGTAAGGATTTTCTTCACAGAAAGGGTGGTTGCCCAGGGAGGCAGCTTGAAATCCCCTATTGCCAAGAAAAATGTCCTGATTTCCCAAAAACTTGAACTACTCTGTGTCCACTCTGGGTGTTCAGTACATGGAAAAACCTCTGGTCTTGTCAGAAGCTGCTTTTTTTGGAGAGTGGGTCAATATTCCCTTTCCCTGAGTCTTCAATAAAATGATATACAATGACTTTTTTTATTGGGCTGGTGATTCCATCACTTCCCTGTGCAGCCTCTTGCACTGAAGAAATTTTCCATGATGTCCAACACAAACCTCTCCTGGCACAACTTGAGGCCATTCCCTCTTGTCCTGTCACTTGTTATCTGGGATTACATTTTGCAGTCCAGGAGAACTCATTAACACATTCTAATTCTCATTTACTTATTACTCCTAAAGCAATTGGGGAAGGGGAACTGCAGAAAACTCACAGGAAGAAAAAAAAACACAAACCAAACAAAGCACCTTTCTTTTGTTGCAAATCAAGGCAATTCAGATGTCAGGCTGGCATTTTTAAGAGCTTCCTTAATTAGGCTTACATTAGAAGGCAGTAATTAGCACGTGTGTGCAGGGGAGTGCTAATCACTTCATCAAAAATCAATTTGTTTTAAATTAGATTCAACATCTATCATTTTTCGAAGCCCAAAAGCAATTTGAAGCTGTGGGTGGGCCTTCATATCCCCAGCACAGAAGGTGAGGAACTGGCACATGGACCCTAAATCTGGTGGATGACTGCAGAGACACAACCAACACTTTCATTCCAGGGTTCCCTGATACTCATCCCAGAGAAACTGATCTGACATTCATCCAGTAATTCTGGATCCAGCCAAAACAAAGATCCAAAGCACCCAAAAGATCTCAAGGGATGGACACTTTGTTCTATAATGCTGATTTTTCTCTTTATCCTTTATTCAAGGGATCTGTAAACTCCCGTGTTCTCAGAGTCACAGCAGGCAACCTTTCCTTTGGAAAGCATTAAATTGGATACACTAAGATGAAAAATAATCAATTAAGCCTAAAAATATCTTTATCAGTCAGTGTAAGACAATGAAATAACACTGAAGAAAGTGCCTCATCCACAGAGATTTACCGATGGTCTGTCAAGAGATTTTCCCCTAAAACTAAAATTACAGCACAAATGGGTATAAGGAGTAATGAGAACATGCAGGATAAGAGACACTAATAAATTAAAAGATTACAAGCCTTTTTTGTTTGGCAAGAGCCTCACAGTTTTCTCAGTAAGTCCCTGGAAGTTTCTCAACACAAAAAGTCAAAAATAGATTAAGAGCTCACTGACATTTGCTTGTTATTTCTTCAGTCTCTACCAAAACAGAACTGCAAAATTAATGGTTTGGAGATTCCCTAATTCCAGTCTTGAAAGATTTGTAAATACTGTGCAGAGCCTCTTATCCCATCGAATTTCCACTGGACTAGGCACGGATGGGAAGTAATGATAAATGCTGGAAGAGCCTTCCCAGGACAGGGATGGCTCTTCTTCCCATCTCAGGAAGCCTGGCCCTGTCCTCTGTGTTTTGGATCTTTTGGGAGATGCTTTCAGAGAGAGAGGAAAAGAAAAAAAAAAAAACCCAGCATATCCACCAGTCAAGTGAAATTTTGTGCTTCAAACCTCTGCTGGAAAAGAGAAAATCTGGTAAAATGACAGGAGGATTCAAAAGGAAAAATGGCATTTGCCACACATCTCTGACATGATGTTCCCTTCTGTTGCTTTACATCTGCTGGTTTTAACTCTTTCCCAAGTTTTTCCTCTCTTCATTGACGACTTGGACACACCTTTTGGTCTGAAAGGCAGCTCAGACAAGATCAAGGGGAAGGGAACGGCAAGAAAAGCTGGGACACAGTTTTTCCACATGTGCATTGCATAAAAAAATGTGCCCTTTAGGTGACCCAGGGGAGAGTTTTCCACAAATTATCCCTTTTTTTTTGCAATGTCACAATTTCTTCCAAGGAAACAATGGCATTGCTGTGTTGTCACAACATGCTCCAATAAAAGAGAACCACAGTGCTTTTATTTATATCAAACAGTTACATTTAACCATATTATTTATATAATGGTTCTATTTAAAAGTTTTTCTGCTCCCCCCTTCGAGTGACATAAAAAGACAGATGAAGATGTTCAGAAAAGCCTGAGGTGTGGGAAATTTTTCAGAAGACAGTGGAGAGAGGGTGAGGGTTTTTTGGGGCGAAAAATTTGTATTCTTCACGTCTTGGGTTATTTCTAAATCCTCATATTTGAAGCCTGAAATCGCTGGAAAATAATAAAAAAAGGAATTTCTCTTCTTATACAGTGTCATAGCTCTGTATGTGACTGTTCCTTGCCTTGTAGGTAAAAATCCAACTGGATAAGGGGCTGAAGTGATTTGACCATAATTTATGGAGAGTTCAGCCACCTGTTGGCAGCAGATTTAGGGCTTGGGATTGGGACTTTACATCCGAGTCTTGTTTATGCAACAGCCTGGTGGTGTCCCATTGAAAAACTCCCTTAAAGATTAACTTCCCAAACTGTTTTGGAGCTATAACTGTGCACAGCACCTGCCATGAAGGTGTCCTGTGCTTTCAAAGAGCCTCTGGAGTGACCAAGCACGCACTTTGGTTTTCATCACATCCCTGCCGTGACTCCTGGAAGAAAAGAGGAAGGAATAGGAGATGAAATTTTTGAAAATTGCTGAGGTTTGTTGTGGCAAAACCTCATATTTCACGATTTTACATGTAAACTGACCTGTTACATCTGCAGGTGCATCGTCCTTCCCTTGCTTTGGGGCAAAACTCCTCTGCTTTCCCTCCTCCTCACACTCCTCTGCTTCGGGTTTGTAACCAGTTAAGAGCACGTTTGCCCCAGGCTTTCACAGGGGTGTAAATGTTAATATATAAAACTGGGGAAAATCAGACAATGGTGCCTCCTGCCTGCACAAACACAAATCCTTTGTCAAGCCCGAGGTTTTGAGCAGCTTTGTGTGGGTTGCAAGTGGGTAGGGAAAAGGGGAGGTGGGTGGGAAGGCTCCCACACTGTCCACTGCTCCCCAGCCAGGTGCCAGTTCTGTTGTTCACCAGCAACAAGGGAAAGTTTGGGAATGCTCACCCCTTGTTCTGATGAATTGCTGTTGCTCTGGTCCACACCTCCTGCCAGGGAAGGCTTTAATGCACCAGGATGGGAAATAACCTTTGGTGCAATGTCACAGACAGCAGTTTTCCTCTGGCAGGTTTCTATTTCGAGGCTGCAAATCAGGCTGAACCTGTTGGACTGGGGTTTGCATAACCTGGCTGCTGCCAGCGTGGAGAGTGGGGACAAGGCAGGAGGTGAGTGGGGAGTGACATTCACTGGGGGGAGAAATGGAGGTGAGGCTGCTGTGCCAGATAAAATCAGGTACTGCAGGAATAGGTGGCTTTAAGAGAGGGATGAAGGATTGAAATATCTGGGGTATAATTCAACTGCAGAGCATAAGTGTTTGTGACAG
>JAWWES010000081.1:2049147-2070906 GCA_035583135.1 Lophotriccus pileatus | reverse complement strand
GGTGGCTTTAAGAGAGGGATGAAGGATTGAAATATCTGGGGTATAATTCAACTGCAGAGCATAAGTGTTTGTGACAGTGGTGTTAGGTCTCAGGTGTTTCTCTGGGGTTCTCTTTGGGCTCCCTAGACCTGGGAACAGGGACTAGAGCACAGTTCATCCCATCCAAAACAGGCCCACAGAGCTGCAACCTTTCCACTGAGGGATACAGGGATTCTGGGCTGACTGATCCATGGGTAAATGCCTATTAGAGATGCTGAGTGATACATGAAGTGAATCTAATCACAGTAGTCAGAATGCTTTAACTAATGAAAGGAGATGAATAAGCACGTTATTTGAACGGATTATCCGGGTACAACCTCTGCTTCTCTCCTTTCAGTGCACACAAAACCCAGACTTTGGCAGGCATGGACAGCACACAGGTTAAAACAAAGTTGGCTTGAACTTTGCTGTGTGTGAATAACTCTTGGGTTTCATGATTAAATGGGTCTCTGAGCAGCCTGGTCTGGTGAGAGGTGTCTCTGCCCACCACAGAGGGGTTGGAACTAAATGATGTTTCAGGCCCCTTCCAGCCCAGACCATTCTATGATTCCACGAGCCCATGACCCCACAGAGGTGTGATTTCAGGGGCTGATCTGACACAGCAGTCAGAAAGTTTGTGTTGGTTCAGACAGTGCAGGTTTACTGGGGAAAAGGAGTTTTGCAGAGAATATCATTCATGGCTGAAGTTCACCAGAAGTTGTCAGAGGAACGTGCTTTTATGATCCTGAAAACAAACCCACACTGCAGAACATGATGAAAATACACAATTGGTAAATTCTTGCTCATGGGAGTGACTGATCAACCCAACTGGACAATCCTGTCCACAAAGGCCACGAACACCCTGTGGCCCTCTTCATAATAATGAGCAACAAAGAGCAATTAAAAATTTAAGAACCTTTCTATTTCAGGACAGATATTAAGTTGAGGCATGGCTACTCCTCTGGGGTTGTTTTTAATTAGACAGTCTGCTTTCTCTCTCTCTCTTTTGTCCTTTTATTTGTAGTTTTTTTTTTTTAATTACCAAACATCTTGACTAAGTCCAGTCTGCTGGGAGGAGAGCCTGTTGAAGTGACAGAACACAGTGTGTGGAGATGGAGGGAAATAAAACCACTCCTCAAACCCTGGTTTTAATGAAGCAGAACATTCCTTCGATGCCAGCTGGCTGATCAGCAGCAGGGACAATTTGTGGTTATCAGAAGCAAGGCCAGGGGGCACCTCACATATCCCATGGAATAAACTTTCTTCCCAGATCACACTGAAGGTTGCCAGGTAGGGAAACTGGAGGGATAATCTTGATAATCAAGTGGTGTGAGCAGCGTGGGTCTGTGATGAGGGACACACTTTTCACATTCCTGAGGGGGAAAATCTCCCAGACAGAAGCAACTCACCTGGCAGGAGGTGTCCTGAGCCTGCACATCCATGAGCATCCCAAGATGCTTTGGATACCAGTTTCCAAATTACCTGCTCAGTCAGATCACAGAACCATGGAATCTTGGAATGGGTTGGGTTGGATGGAAAAACCTGAACTTATTAATTCACTACAAAGTGAAGACAAACACCAGTGACACCGAAAAGGTATTTGTTTTTTCCAGCATTTATTTTTGAGGAACAAGAAAATTCTAATGGCTAGTTTTAATTTTTTTTTTTTTAATGAAAGTTAAAACTTAACTTAAATCAAGTACTTTTTTTCCCCAAAAAAATTTCTGCAGAGCTAATTTTAGTTATTATTTTTTGAGAAGATGGAGTGAAAGCTGCACATTTGAATGCTGGAATAGAGCTGTTTTTCGCAATTTCTGATCCACTGCAGATGGCAAACATTTGTGTTCTGGCTTGAAATCAGAAGAGTGTTTTCAAAACCTTCAGTGTAGCAATAGAATTTGGTTTTCACCTGGTAACAGAGTGATTCTTTTGGAATAGACAGTGCTGAACACACTCTTGTGCAGGTTGCAGCTGAAGGAAAAAAGGCAACATTGAAGCTGCAGTTTAAGGTATTCAGAAGTCTGAAAACACTGGAACAATTTGCCTGTGGAACATTAATTTCTCTTTCTATTTGATTGACTAAAGTTCCACCCTATTTTTTTGCCTCTATTAGTATTTTTTAATTCAGCATATTGATATTCTTTCGAATGGGCATCAAAGAAACATCAGGTTTTAACTCTTTTACCACAGCCCTCTGATTAATTTACTGAACACTCCTCAAACCCTCCAGAGTCTGAGGGCAGAAGTGTGTTCATTTGTCCAGGTTCTTGTCACTGCAGTAATTTAGAGCTGCATAAACATGAATGGGATTATTTTCCACAGCCATGGATCACTGAGCCACTTTCAGGTAGGAAACGGAAACATGGAGAATTTAAGATTAATTTAAAAATATAAGTGAATTCAATGAGTTTTCTGACAGGCAAAATATTAGTTGTACTACTGGTACCTCCATTGATTTTAGAGACATCATGAGTTGAACTGGTCACCCTGGACTCTTGGACAGGAACAGGCAGTTTAAAAAATGACTCTTCAGACTTATTTTAGAGGTTCACTTTAGGACCCCCTGCCTTGCAACATGTTCCTCTGTGTCCTGCACCTCCAGTGACTCCAAAAATTATTGCTTTATGTTCACTTTTTCAGACAGGCAGATTTATAGAGAAGATGCCAACATCTGGTCAGACAAATCCAGCTCAGTGAAGGAATAAACATCCTGGAGAATAGTGTGTGTGTGTCTGTACAATCCTGATTTACCCTCAGTGGGGTCCACTCTGGGCACTGAATATGTTCAAACTCAGCCCCTGGGTGAGGTTCTGAGCTGAGGATTTGGTTGAGTTTGGCATTCTTATCACCTTGTTTTCTTCTCCAGATTAATTTGAAGCCTTTGATGGAGAAAGAAGATTGTGATTCCCTAACCCAGACCCTAATTACACTCTGTTGTCCAGAGCACTTTGTTAGGAGAGCTGTATTTGAGGCCATGGAAACGAGAAGGTCCTGAGATCCCAGTGCCTTGTTTTGGCAGTTTCTTCTGAAAAAAAAAGCAAACTTCCCAGCTCTGGAGAGCAGAGTGTCAAAACCATTTGCTTACAGCTCAGAGGTGTTTTAGTCTCCCTTCTGAGGTGACAATTTTCCCTTATAGGTGGAGTTTTCATGTCCAACAGCAAATCTGAACTGTGTTATGGGAAGATACAGCTCAGGTCTGTACAGACATTCAGGTTCCAGGTGGTGGAAGCATCTTTTCTGTCCCAAACCTGCCTCTGCCAATGAGGAGCTGACATGGATGGTGAGTTGCAGAAGGACTGGAAGTCAGGCACGTGGAAATGTGGGATTGCTGAGGAGTTTTGCAGTGCTGGAGCCCCTCAGGGTGGGATGTGGATGGTTGGAGGCACTGAGTGATGTGCAATTCCACTGGGTTTCGTGTATAAACTCAGGCTCAAGACTATGCTTAAGCTTATTTGAGCTCTTGTATAAAATCAGTGTATATGTATAAATAATTTCACAGATTCATTACCACCAGTGGTGTAGGAACCTTCTGATTATGGAATTCTGGTGATGTCTCTCCCCTGGAATGGGGAGACTTATCTCCAGCAATTTATTTTTAGCATTGCTAACAATTCATCTGAAGACACATATACATTTGTCAGCCTACAGAGCTACTTCTTTTCTTTACTGTTGGGTACAGAACCAAGCTCTGCCTCACACAGAGTGTCCTGACACGCTCCTGCTTCCACAGGGTCCTGTCTGTGTCCACACCACCCTTGGCTGGTGGAGAGCACCAAGCCAAGTCTGTGTCCCAGAGCCAAGCCACCAGGATGCTCCTGATTAAAATTCCCCGTGTGGCTGTGTGAAACCCTCTCTTTGCAGCTCTTAACCGCCTAAAAATAGCTGTTGAGCTTTGTCACTGCCCTGCCTGAGGCTCAGCTCCCCACGAACCAGTTTCTGGCCTTTCCTTGACCTCTGGTGTCTGCTGCCAGCACCGTGTGATGCCATCGATTGATCGCTGGGAGGTGGAGCCAGTGAATTCATCCCACTCATTTTCCCTGCCTGAGGTCAGGTGGAGCCTCACAATTCCATGATATTTACCTGATAAACATTTACAGCCCCAAATGCCAGTTATTAACACGGGAGGCGGTCGGTGTTTGGATTAGAGCACTAATTAAATGCTCATTTCTAGTCCAGTCGTGTGTATTACCCAGAGCACAGAGTGATTTATGGAAGTGACAGGCTTCAGGCAGCAGAAATATTTGCTGGAGGAATATTTCTTCTGATGGTTTTCATCCTGTTCCCTTTATGGCAGAAAAAAAAAAAAAAATCCTGCTTTTTAGTAGGGAATAATCTTATTTATCTCTCCACGCTTAAAACCATAAAGAATATTTGTTTCTAAAGGGTAATTGCTTGGAACACTAACACAAAAGCCATTTCAAGGCAGAATGATTTTGTTGGGGTCTATTTGGGTATTCATAACATAACTGGGAGCCAAAAACATGCCAAGAGAGGGGGAAAAAAAAGGGGAGAACGCCCCTAAGAGAAAGGAAACACGAGAACTCATGTTTTTTTTCCTCTAATAGAAGTTGAAGAGAGGTAAATATTTAGCCCAGCAGGAGAGAAGAGCCCACGATTGCCTGTTCCTTTGGCCCAGCAGTGTGTTTTTACGAGATGATTACTCATGGAGTAAATTCTGGCTCACACTTTACAGTTCTTTATTTGACTTCCTTCCTCTCTTTGAAAGGTTTGAGTGTGTGGGTTCACCCAACTGTTCCCTGGAGAGGTTCTGGTGGTGAAACTCCTGGGAGGTACCTGGAGGAGGGGCTGCAGGTTGAGGGGCAAAAGATCTCCCCACGAGGGTTGGTCTGGGTGAGTTACATCGAATCTCCACTTAATAATTATCTCCTTTTTGCCAGCTTTGATACAATTGCCCCAATAATTGCTTTGATGTGATGCACTATCCTTTCTTGTACTACACTGCTGATAGTTGTAGCTTTTATACTACTTTATATGTAGTAAATAACTCTAAGACCTTTTGTCTGAGTGTTTGTAACAATAAACGATTCCTTTCATACAAATATTCCCCTTTTGCCAATCATTAAAACCTGCAGGACCACAGAAAAGAAAAAAAAGAAAGCCTTCAGAGGCTGATGAAGCCTTGCTGGGGGTGTGGTTGTGAGCTGCTGGTTATGGTGAGTTCTGCCCTGTTTGCATTGGCAACGTCCCCTTTAATATCTGGCTGTGCTAATTTTCATCGACTCCCTGTTTCCAAATAGCAGGTATTGCTGAGTCCACACGTCCTGCAGTGTTTGCAGGAGTGGTGGAGTCCGTGCCTTGTGCTGCTGGGATGTGTTTTGGACATTCTACAGCACACCTTGCAAGCTGGAGGCTGCTGGAGCTTTTTAGGTCCCTAAAACGGGCGTTAAAATTTGCACCACCCAGTTGGGGGTGATACCTGGAGTTAAAAAAGCACTGTGGGGACACTGAAAACTCTAGAATTAGGCAACAGCTTTCAGTTTTTCTTAGGGAGAACACTGTAAATATCCTAATTATTTCACATTTAAGTGTAAAACGCTGCATCAGCTTGGAATAAAAATCAAGGATTCAGAAAAGCGACCTATAGTCGTCTATTTTAGAGTCAAATCAGAGTCCTGCTCTTATTTGTGTAAAATGCTGAAAGGGTTTTGTTCTTGGAAATTTGGAAGCTCTTAAGTGCAGTTCAGGTAAGGGAAGTTTATCTTGCAAAACAAAGAGATTAATTACTGACTTTCAGCAATTAATTCTAATCCAGAAAAGGGTTAATTTATATATTGGCTGTAATGAAAAAAAAGTGTTATTTTCAATAAGCACAGTCAAGTAAAGACTTGTGTCATTTCCTCAGGAGCATTTTATGATGCTGGATTGAATTTTTTAATTATATCTAATTGAAAGAACCCCTCACCTGTGACCAATAAAATCCAGGGGCAATTTTCTATGTCCTGGTGACTGAATGTGTTTGTGCAAGGAAAACAAAAGTGGAGGAGGTGAATTTACTCAACACCAGTGTGAATAAATGAAATATTCCTTGTTTATATAGCCAGTTTTCTTTTATAATCAGGACTAAAAACAGCTGCAGCCAAGTTTAGACTTTGCCTAGCTTGAAAACAGTGTGAAAACAGGTCTGTTATTTGGGGTTTGCATTGACAGCTCTTTTGCAAGAGGTTCACAGGTCCCCCTGTGGAGACTGAAACAGCTAAAGATGCACCAGGGAGGAAGAAGGACCGTGGTGAGGGGATTTAGATGGGTTTCTAAGAAGTTAAAAATCTTCCTCTAAGAGGGATAAAGCTGGAAGAAAGGCTTTTGGTTTCCCAGAGGTTGGCTGGAACGATTTAATCCCAGAATAATATTATTGTTGGGGTTGGAAAAGACCTTTGAGATCATCAAGTCCGACCTGCCACTCAGCACCACCACCTCGTTCCTCACTAAAGCACGTCCTCAGTGGCCACATCCATGCTTTTTTTGTACATTCCAGGGGTGGTGACTCCACCACTTCCCTGGGCAGGCTCTTCCAGTGCCTGACCACCCTTTCAGAGAAGATATTTTGCCTGATATCCAACCCAAACCTCCCCTGGTGCAACGTGAGGCCATTTCCTACTGCCCTGTCACTTTTTTACCTGTGAGATGAGACCGACCTGGTTCCACCCTCCTGTCAGGGAGTTGTACAGAGTGAGAAGGTTCCCCCTGAGCCTTTTATTTGCCAGGTTAAACAAACCCCACAGCTGGGGGGCTTGATCAGCACAGATATTCTTGTCTCTGCAGTACCTCAGCTTTGCCCCATCGTGGCACCACCATCCCCTTTTCTCTTTCAACAATCCTCATTTTTCTTTTCAATTTACCTCTTTTGTGCCTTTTTTGTCCCCTTCTCCTGTGCTTCTTTTGGCTGGATCAGCGTATCTCCCCATCTGTGCTGACTCAGCAGCACAGCAGCCTTCCTGGAATGCTGATCTGGATGGAAACAATCCTCCAAACCAAGGCTTTTAGGGCTGGAGAGATGCCTGTGGAGTCATCACGTTGAAAACATCACGGAACAGTGTCTGGTTGGGAATTAGTGAGTCTGGAAGAGTGTCATGGACCATTCATTAGACTGCAGGGAGTGGAAGGAAATAAGCCCCAAAGACTGAGCAATAAATGTGATTATAAGCAAACTCCAGCTGCTGGGAGGGGGGATCCAGCACCATGGAAAAAAAAAAAAAAACAGGAAAATTGCTCGTGTAATTTCGAGAACTGCAAACCTGGGAGAAGGACAAATCAGGTAATAAAAAGGACAAAAAAGGTAATAAAGCTCAGGTAATCCATTACTTATGTGTGCTGGAAGGGAATATCCCAAATGCCCTTAAAGGAGTACAAAAGCCTGCTTGTTTTCAGGGTGTTACTGTCCCACTAAACAACCCTCCAGGCCTCACTGAAACCCCACTCTAATAAACAAATTAATGAGGTTTATTCTTCTTATTCTTATTTTCCTTACTGGTCAAGTGTGCTGGAATATTTAATACCTGAGACAATCCCTTAGTTATTTTCTTGTTTCCACTAAGCCAAGAGGAATTATTCCCCATAATTCCATCAGGCAGTCTGTCCTTTTTTTTCCCATTTGCATGAGTCAATGGGGGAAAAAAAAAATTCATATCAACCTTATATGGCAACTGGATTCAGGCTTTCAACAAACAAGTGTCTTTTCCTCTCTGCCCTTCATGGAAGAAATTTGCACTGAGCTGATCACTCAACATTTAATTATCCAAAGAAAAAGTTTTGTTTTCTGGTAGAATGAGACTTGCTGGTCATGGTCTTACTGTCTCTTAAGTCTTTCCTGACCAAACTTGAATGGAGTTCATAGAATCCCAGAATGGTTTAGGAGGGAAGGGACTTAAAGGTCATCCATTTCCCACCCCCTGCCTTGGGCAGGGACACCTTGCACTAGTCCAAGTTGCTCAGAGCTCCATCCAACTTGGCCTTGGGCACTTCCAGGGATGGGGCAGCCACAGCTTCTCTCCCAACCTGTGCCAGGGCCTCACCACACTCACAGTAAAGATCTTTTTCCTAATATCTAATCCAGACTTACCCTATTTTGCTTTGAAACCGTTCCCCCTTGAGTTGCTGGTGGTTGACAATTTAAAAAGAAATCACTTCAGGCTTTGTTTTATCCTGTCTTAGCATTGGCAGCTTCTGCCAAAATGCAGAATCTGTGGCCTGGATATGTAAGTGAGAAAAAAAACAACACCAATTTACATTGTTCATAAGAATAACAATAGTCATTAATATGTAGAGTTTTTTCTATAACAACTGGTAGGCTTAAAGGTCGATTTTTTGCCACGAAGGAAATCTTGACATTGCTTGCCAAGGGACAATGAATGTTTTTTGAACGTGATAAGTGAAGCCAATCATTGCGTCTCAATCCACCGCAGCAAGTGCTCAGAGCATCGGAGGTGTGCAGTGAATAACCATCATCCTGCAGTCACTCACAGCAAGACAAACATTTAATCATCCCCAACGTGTCTCAAGCTGAGAAATAAAGTGTGTAGGCTCAGGAAAGAGTCACTTTCTAAGAAAATGTTCCTTAACATTTTCATTTCTAGCCTTGGCAACACCAGCTTTCGTTCCTGTTATTTGTCTTTTGAACGAGCTGGAAATCAAATTTGATCAATCATTCAGTCAAAGGGTTTGAAGACATTAAGGCCTTTCAACACCTAGAGTTTAATGCTAGTCTTGCAAGGATCCGTAGTTTTTTTTAAGTCACACAAACACATGAAAACCTCACCTTGTGGTGTCACTGTCTTGTTTTTGCCTAAATAAAGAACCTGTGGTCTGTTGGTCACAGCCAGAAAGGCAGCAGGGTCTCACTGTGAGTCCTGAACTCCACAAGGGAAGTAAAATAGGTTAAAATATCCCTGTTCTAAAATCCACTTAATCTTAATTCAGCTTCATGGTTCTGAAGACCTGGTTTCAGTGCTTAGTTCCAGCAATAACACACAGCTGTAATTTGAACATTAGAACCAAATAAAGGGACCCTGAACAACTGTTTACAGATTTTTTTCCCTGTTTCAGGGGGCTTTCTTTACACAATCCTGCAATTTTATTTCAGATTTTCTCTAGGGGCTTGTAAAGCTTTTCTTGTGCAAATTCAAAATTAAAAGCCAGGTGTGCAAGACCTAAAGGGAAAAAGAGACTTTTCTGCCTCTCACCTCTAATTTCCTCCCATTTCTTTTGTTATTTTTCTCTCTTTGTTCCTATTCCCTTCCAACTCCCCATGTTCCCACTCAGAGTTTATCATTCTCTTGGTATTTTCCTTTGCCCTGCAGTTGGTCCTTCCCACATGCCAGGCTTCATATTCCTTAACAGTAAAAGGAAATGAATGGATGAATAAATAAATAAATAAACGCAAATCCTTCCAGAGAGGAATAAACTCAAGAACCTCAGCGCTCTCCTTCCAATTAAATTTGTCTCAGATAAAAAAAAGTAAAACTTCCTGAAGCCCCCAAAAGTTTAAATGCACTTTTTTTGTTCGAAGCGTTACAGGCAAAGCACGTCCCACACCTGCTGGGCTGTGTTCCTCCTCTCTCAGAAGGGGCAAGAGGCAACACCTGCATTTATTTGTGCAGGGATTTCATCTAATTTTTCATGGGTTTTTTTTCTTTTAATGCTTATAATTGTGCTCACTGAAGAATCAAAATCGTGCTTGAAGCCTTGTTTTGAAGCGGTTCTTGCATGGTCTGGGACATCGAGGAGGTTGATTTGACTTTGCAGATGGGAACTGGAAGAAGCTCAATAAAGCATTGCTGCTGCAATGTGACATAGTTTAAACTTAGTCTTCCCTGAGGCTTATGGGTCTGGTAAAAAAAAAAAAAGAAGGAAGAAAATTCAGACATGAATTATGGGATGAAAGGTCTAAGACAAACCAGCCTGGTTTTGTGGTGAGCAGCAACTTCCCTCCAACACAAATGCAGCCCTCTGAAAACCAGGTGTGGAGCTTAAAACAGTTCTTAGGACTGAGGTCAGTCTGAGATTAAGAATTCTCTGTTTGGGTGACTACATTTGGGTGACATGTGAACTGGGTGACCATCCTTGCAGTGTGGTAGATCCAAGCCAACACATCTACATGGGGCCAACAGATCCTACAGGAGATAGATGAGATATTCACCCACTCACCTGGTATTGCAGGTGAAGGACAGGTGGGTTCCCCACTCTCAGGGTCTAAAATGACATCGTGTGCTTCTGTTTGGCCGTGGAAGCCCATCCCTGCTGCTGGATCACCTCCTCCAACCCCACTCAGTAGATCTCCACCCACCGTAGATGGAGCTGGGGCACCCATTTCACATGGATGAACCTGTCCTAAATTTGGATGCCTTCACCTTGAGCTGGATCTCGTCCTTGGAGTGAGGAAATATGGCACAGGAGCTGTGGGAAACCAAGAGGGATGCCTTTGGCCTCTTTGACAGGAACAGAGTCTGGGTGGTCTGGGTTCTCCACTGTGCTGTCATAGGACCTCTCTCAACCTATGACTTTTCTGTGGAGTTGGCAAAATCCTTGTGGAAAAGCCTTCCACTGGTAATGGTGAAAATGTTCAGGAAGACTTTATTATTGCCAGAGAATCACAGAATGGTTTGGACTGGAAAGGACCTTAAAGCTCATCCAGTTCCACCCCCTGACATGGGCAGGGACACCTTCCACTATCTCAGGTTGTTCCAAGCCCTGTCCAACCTGGCCTTGGACACTTCCAGGGATAGGGCAGCCACAGCTTCTCTGGGCAACCTGTGCCAGGGCCTCCTCACCCTGGATGAACAGGAGCAAGATCATCATTAATACAATTTTTATATATATATATATATACACCTTTTTCCTAAAAAAAAAAATACATTTGTCTTAGAGACAGTAGAAATATTAGATTTTTCCATGAAATCCTGTAGAAAGCCTTCCATCCAAAATGACTTCAAAATTTATATAACGGAGGAGGAGATATAATATGTTTGTTTTTCTTTTCTTTCGTAAGAGTGTGGTTGTTTTCCTGATTTTTATGTGCTGTTGCACGTAAGAAAAACAAAGCATCTGAAATATTGTTAACTGGACATCAAACTAATCTAATTTGAAATTGCCTGAGAGGTTTTGAGACTTTTGTTTTGGCGTGATTTGTCTGGGAGGGAGGAGGAGGGAGATGGTGGGAATGTCACTGCATGGAAATTGTTAAAGAAAATTAGGAGACCCTCAATAAAAGCAGCTCTTGCAGGAGATCAGATCACTCATGACTTCTGGAAGAGCAGGTCCGAAGCAGGAATTAGGAGAATGAGTTGGAAAATCACCAGACCATAAAAACAGACAGCCGCACCTTTCTGAGAAGCAAACAAATTAACATTGTAAACTTCCCTCCCATTTATTAAAATCCATCTTCTGAACCCTTGGCAATCTTCAGGCTTTCTTGCAGATGCCAGATTAATTTAGATTCATCTTGTGCAGGGGTGTAGGGGAAGAGGTCTTAGACAAGCAATTAAGAAGTGCACCCTTTAGAGACTGTGGAGTGCTGTGGCTGTTCAGACAGAATATCTGCCTGGTTAAGTTACAGGCAGAAAAGATCAATAGAGGAGACTCAACTCAACTCAACCAGAGCAGCCAAACTCCAGCACACAAAGGGCAGAGCCCTGAATATCGAGCGGACTAAACACCTTTGCTGCTGTTTTAGAGCAACTGGTGTCACGTCCCAAACACGTGTCCCTCTTCTCCCAGGGACAGCTCTTGCTTTCTGCTTTAAACCAGGGCTTGAAAATAAAATGTACAGCTCTGGGAGGAAGCCTCAGCTCACAGAATAACGAGGCTCCTCTGAATCTGATTTAAGCTTCACGCCTGAGCAGATGGTTTTGTCCCCAGGGCGTCCCTGCAGGATGGGATCCGTGTCTTGCCTTGGTCTGAGTTGCTGTTTATGAGCTGGTCTTTGAAATGTAGTGGCTGAAAGGACAGAGCTGCCTTCCACTCTGAGGCAGCTCTCTGAAGGCTTTGGAAGAAAGGGTGGACATGGACATCTTGGGCTTATCCTCATGGAAAGGGTCAGAACCTGTTGGGAACAGTAAGGAAATGCTGGTTTGCTTCTTCCCATCTTCTTGAGTGCAAGTGCTCCCATTACACTATCAGCTTTACATCTGCTCTTTTCTGATGATTCCTCTCCTTCAAATATTTGATAGTTTAGCCCTTTATTTTGTTGGAAGGGTTTTTTTTTTTGTTTGTTTTCTGACACGTCCTTTGATTTTTAAATAATCACTCTCACAATTTTGAAGATAAAACTCTCGTACCACTGTTAAGACCTCAAACCCAAGCACCACAAATGTTTTTGCTTCATTTTCCATTTCAATATGATTTCAGTCTTGCCCAGGACCAGCACTGTTGTTCAGATTCATCCCTCAAGGACAGTCTTTTAGGGAAGATGGATAAAGGACGTTTCAGTGCTAAGGCACAAACCATCTGATCAGAACCTGGGTTCATCTCAATGTCTGACGTCTGAGATCTGGAGTTTGACAGAAATTGGTTGCTGAGTTTTCTCCTGCAGTCAGTGATGGATAAGGGCCTTTCCAAAAGGTCTTTCTGCATCCAAAAAGAGATAATTAAAATGGTTATAAATAACATTCTTTAGTTATCTCTCTCTCCTCCACTCTCCCTCCAGTTTATTGACATGGAGTGAGGGATATGTCTGATTAGACATCTGAAATGTGCTCTTAAGAGGGACGTGGTTTAGTGGTGGACTTGGCAATGTTTGACTCAATGATCTTAAAAGGCTCTTTCCAACCTAAATGTTTATAACATTGTGTGATTTAACGAATAGCTCAGTTGGAAGGGACCTGCAGTGATCATCTAGCCCAACTTCCTGAGCGCTAACCTTCCATTTTCAGAGGGAAGTGGGTAATTTTAGACTGCTAGCCCAAGTTTTATGCCCAAATGGAGTCCCTAAAGACTAATTCCTCCGCAGTCACTCAAGTTCCCATTTATTTGCATAAATATGAACCAGTTTGCTTCCATTATTCTCAATTAATCTGTGATATCTAAACAGTTCTATTCTGAAGTTATTTTAAAGTTCACTTGCCTTGGAGCTCGAGAACAGCACTGAAATCAGGTAATTAAAAAGCTGCTAAAACTGACAGGTCCCTGTTAACTCAGCCCTCCCAAACCTATGCAAAAACAATTACAGTATGCAAATGCTGATGATCCACCTTAATGCTGTTCCCTGTTAAATGTCAGGGAATGAAAAATGCAGTGGATTATCATGGTTCCCTCATTCCTATGATGCTGCTGTAATGATGTATCAAAATGTCACTTTTCTCAGGTAGCTCATGGACAAAGCCACTGACCCACTTCACCACTGCAGGTAAAACATGGGTGGTGTCTCTGGTCATCTGTGGACAAAGAAATTGATTCAGTAACATTTTATTATGTGTTTCTGAATGTTTCTGAAATATTGTCTTCTCTTGCATTTTAAATAAGAGATGGGCATTAATAAATTCAAGCCTTTGAAATGTGCAAAATCTGAGTATTTTTCGTTTTATTGGGATCTGAGAGTTGTCTCAGCTTTGCAAAGGACGAAATGTGGGAATCTTCTCCTACTGGTTGTGGTTGAGTGACCCAGGTGGCAACAAGGGTAGGGAGAGATCAGTCACTCACCAATTGCCATCACGGGAAAAACAGGCTGAACTTGGGGAAATTAATTTATTACTGATCAAAACAGAATGGGATGATGAGAAATAAACCTCTCCCTTCTTGCAGGCTTGCCTTCACTCCCAGTTTTGTCTCCTCCTGAGCAGTGGGACAGGGAATGGGGACAGTGATTTGGCTCATCCTGCACTGACCCCTTCAGAGGGAGGGTTACTCACACTCTTCCCCTGCTCCAGCACGGGGTCCCTCGCCCAGGACACAGTCCCCCAACTTAAATCCTCCCCATGGACTGCAGTTCTTCATCAGTTGTTCCAGGGAGGGTCCTTTCCACGGGTTCAGTCCTTCAAGAGCATCCTACTCCAGTGTGTGTCCACCCCAAGGACTTCAGTCCTCCAGTGGTCTGGGCTCCAGCAGGACTGGCAAAAATCAAACCAATACAATTCTCTACAGTCTTAATACAGAATTGAACAGAAATTATATCATTTTTTTGTAGTGTGTGACATTAATAAACTCTAACTGAAAACTAACAAAAAAAAACCCAAACCAAAAAACCCCAAACCAAGCTGTCAGTTTAGTTCAGTCTCCAGCTTTATAACATTTCTCAAAGAGTGAATGTCCCTTTAGAGATCTGAGCTGGTATAAAATATCTCTGATGTCCTTTTTTCTTTAATAAACCAACCTAAATAAACAGAATTTTTTGTGCCTCTTCTGAAAGTTGAAAACCATGTCAAACAACAAACACGAGTATCTTTTGTTTTTCCAGTTTCACAGTTTATTTCTATGCCTTATTATTTGTTGTTTGACACAGATGGTTATAAACAAAGATCTAAAGAGAATTTTAACTCCTAGGGAAAAGAAAAAAAAAGAAAAAAAGAAAAAAATATATTTCCTGATCCTGCATGTTTTTTTTTAAAGGATAATGGATTCTGCCTTAGTATTTCTAAATCAGTAAGGTCTCTAATTATGTTACAGCAAAGATTTGGAGCTGGAGAGTTTGAGGGAGAGAAATGGAGATGCAGGAAAGAACGAGAGGTGAGAGAAAACTGCTGATGTCTCGAATCCGTTGGGGTTCCAGACTTGGGGCGTTAATAAAAAAGTGCAAGGCTCTTAACATTAGTGCCTAAATGTGAAGATTAATGCTGGATTTATCCAGTCTGGTTTACAGATTCATCTGGTATTGCAGCCTTTTTTTTTTCTCCCTTGAGACAAATGCTACCCAATCAGTTCTTATCCTGAGGGACTTGGAAAGAAAATATTGTTTCATTACAAGCCTAATGTGTTCTCAACAGCTACACAGCTCTGAAATGTGGGATCACTCATGGAAAATAAGAAGATATTTGTACCTATTTAATTCTGGGGACACTTGCCTTGGTACCTCTGGTATACAAGTGTGTTGTTTGACAGACTGTTTCATCTCCTCTGAAGCAGCATCAAACTTCCATGAAAAAAATCAGTCATATTATTTATTCCAGAGAACTGGCTCTTCTTCCAAAAGGGGAAAACAACCAGGAAGAGGAGAGGACTAAATGGTAACTTACCTACATTTTTGTCCCAATTCTCCTTTCAAGCCCTTTAAACTTGTGGCAAAAACCTTCTTGACCCCTTGGAAGCAAATTCTGTATTTATAGACCTGCACATTCTTCAACACATTCCCTGGATCTATCCATGGATGGATGGGTATGCCCAGATCCCATATGAGGCATTTAGGAACCACTAAAGGGAGAAGAGCAGTGTATTTCCAGAGAACCACTTCCCACTCTTTCCTTTATTTGCCAGGAGAATGGGAGATACACTTGGAGGGCTGTTGACATTTCTCCTCTACTGAGTCTCTTCCTTTAATAAACCCCAAAATTCATCAATTAGAAAGATTGACACATGAGATTTTTCAGAGGGCAGCTTGAGAAATGCTGCCATCAGTCAAGGAAATTTGTTATTGGAACATATTTCTTAGGGAATCTGTTTTGGTTTTCCCCTGCTCATTTATTTGATTTAAACATATCCAAAGTTATCAAATCCCAGGCTGAGCCCCGGGGAAAATAGAGAGATAGATAAACAGAATATATTTCCCTGGATCAACAAAACCTCTGTTTCCTAAATGCAATAGTCTAGTGAGAAAAAAAAAATGAAGAGAAAAGGGTAATTTGGACTCAAATAATAGGCTGGAAAGACAGGGAGAGGGATCAGGGTGCTGGGCCTGGACAATACCAAGACTGTGTGAGGTTCTGTGGATTTATTAGAGCTCCAAGGGGTGTCAGCAGTTTGTCCATGTGGAAAACCACTGGAACCTCGGGCATCCCTCAGAAAGAAACAAATTGCCACCGGTTGAGTGAACAGCAAAAATAAGAACTGGTAAAATGAAATTCTTTCCCAAAAGAGAACAGGGAGGTAACACCTGCCAATTTCCTTGCACTGGTTTAATAATGAGGCTTTCCTTGCTCTTGTAGATAAAATAACGTTGAGAGGAAGATTACAACCTCCTGAGAAAGATGCCAGAGTAAATTAAAAGCTATATGAAATAATTGGAGGCTTTGAAAAGAACAGCTTCAGTGCTTCCCTTTGCCAGGAAGATCCACAAAAAAAAAAAAGAAAAAGAGAATAACAAATAAAAAAGAGAGAAGGAATAAACAGAGGCAGAACTGTGATGATTTGGTTTATTTGAATGCTTTTTTTTTGGAGCCCTCAGTGCAACCTTTTGATTTGGGGTTGCTTATTCTACATTTATTATTATTTATTTATTATCTTTTTAGCAGCTTGACACTTACCAGCCATTAAGCCTTTAAAAGCTCACATTTCTGTATTATTTGTCACTCATTTGTAACTGCAAGTTCAGGACATGGCTGTTCCTACAGGCAGGCTCTTCCCCACAGGGTGTATGTGAAGCCAATGGATTGCTCCCCATCCAAGGAATTTTGGGTCCTGATGTACCTTCTCTCAACCTCCTTTTTTTTCCCCAAAATTCGACCAAGCACCTCAGGTCTCGAATCTCAGATGCTCCTGCCCATGGGATGAGATTCCCCTCAGATAATTCCGGGCACCAAAAAGTTGGGAAGATGTTCCTCCAGTCAGAGGGGAGGGCAGGAATCACATCCATCAGAGATGGAGCATCTCCTTCAGGCCGCCAGACTTTTCTCCTGGAGGGGACACCTCAAATACCAACTTTTAGAGAGACGTGTCATGAAGCCCAGATCCAGTTACTGCTCCCAAAATCCCCACAGGGCTGATCCCAGGGCGGTACCTCAAAAACAGGCTCCTCTGAGGTGATGTTGGTGCGTGGCCTTCACCTCCACACCAGCACCCTGGTGGCTCAAAAGCAGAGCACTTCAAGCTCTCCAAGTCCAGAAGGTCCATTAAACGTGAAGAAGGAAAGGAAAAAATGCTCAGATTTTTCTTTTCTTTCTTTTATTTATTTATTTTTAGTATAAGAATAGCAAACTTGGATTTGTTTGCCGTCCATCCTCAGCTTCAGAGGGTCTGAAGGAATTTTGCTCTAATGAAAAAAGGAGGATCCATTTCAGAGAGATAAAATGAGGAGGAAACTTCAGTTCCAAAAATGACTTGGGAAGCTCCATGTTTACTGAAAGTTAATTAATAAAATTTGATTAAAATATAAATAGAAATAAAATTAAAACCTAATCAAAATGGGAATAGGCTGCTTTGAAATCTTGGTGGTGGCATCATGTGTTAGCACTTTTTCTGGGGGAAACCCTGAGTTTAAGTGGTTCATCTGATCGATGGGCTTTGTCACCCAATCTTAAACCTCTGACAATTAACTAATCAATAATGATCCATCCTTCTTCGAGACAGATGCCCAGGAGGAGTCGATGCCCAGAGTTCCCTGTCCATGCCATTTGGAACAAGGGCAGAACTGATGTGGGACCTTATGAAGTTTTACAAACAAAAATATTCCATTTAAAAAAAAAAAAAGGAGTGAAAAAATTCCTCTTTCAATGGAGATTATTCATGACCTTTCAGGAAAATAATTTCTCTTTCCGAAAATTCTGCATTTTAGGAAAATAAATAGTAGTTAAGAAACTAATTAACAGATAAAGTAATGCAGCATTTCTTTAGCTGGGAGAGAAATTTCATTTTCCATGTCTCCCAGTCATAAATTTGACATGTTATTTACAGAATGTCATGTCCAGCTGGTGGAGAATTGAACTCTTGACAGGTTTCACACTCAAGAGAGGATTAAACTCATTTGCCACTGCCTTTGACTATACTGAATTGAGTAAAGAAAACTGAAAGTTCTCCCCTTTGAGTGCTGCCTGCCAAATTAAACCATGATAAAGCAATCCACTGTTTGTACATTTCCCAGAGATATTAAAAAAAAATAATCCATAAACCCAACCAATTATCTGCTGGACACTTCTTGCTGATTAGGTTTTATCAATTTTCCTGGACATGCCAACCCTCCACAGAGACTCCTCCAAATTAAATTGTCTTTTTTTCTTCAGGGATTCGGAGCAAATAATTAAAGCCTGCCTGTTTTCAATTAAAATGATTAACATCCAGCCCAAATCCAGAGAAGGCAGATGGGATATTCTAAGCAGACTGAACACTTAGTGGAGGAGAGTTACAGCCTGGTGTTTAAGTTGCTAATTCAAAGCCTTGTGGAGGAACTAAAAGCACCCCCAGATGTCTCAGGAGTTGCAAAAAGGGTATCAAGTGTTTTCTAGCAGGTTGGCAGGATGACAGAGCAAGGTCAATCCACTCTTTGGTGCTCTCTGGGTTAGTTTCAGGTCTCTCCAATGTCAGTAAGAACAAGAATTTCAATCATTTTGGCTCATGTTCTTTTAAAGTAGACATGTCTTCTTGTCTTCCAGCTTCCAAGAGCTTTGTGGAGTGAAATCCGTCAGGAAAAGGGACAGTTACCTGATGTGACTGGACAGGGATTGTCTGCCTTGTAACAGTGGTTCTACCTGAGGGGAGCCTACAAGAAAGATGAAAAGGGACTTTTTACAAGGGCACAGAGTGAAAGGCAAGGAGCAATGGTTTTAAACTGAAAGAGGGAAGCTGTAGATGGGATATTAAGCATAAATTCTTCCCTGTGAGGGTGGGGAGGGCCTGGCACAGGTTGCCCAGAGAAGCTGTGGCTGCCCCATCCCTGGGAGTGTCCAAGGCCAGGTTGGAATGGGCTTGGAGCAACCTGGGCTGGTGGAAGGTGTCCCTGCCCATGACAGAGGAGCAGAACGAGATGAACTTCAAACCCAAACCATTCAATGATTCCAAGACCCTTTTTACTCAGTCTCGAGTCTCCCAGCACACGGTGGTGCCTCCAGGCATGTCCTTTAACCCCAAAGCAACAGACAGTCCTGAACCGTGTCCTGATGGTTCCTTTGGTGCATTTGATCCATATTTCATCTACATGAAATGAAACAGGTCTTGTTTGACTCACTCCACACACATCCCTCACTTCTCCATCTCCTCAAGGTTACGAGAAGCTCCTGACACTGTTACAGCCCTGAAAGGAAAGCCCAAAGCGAGCAGTGAACAACAGAAAGAGGAGAGGATGGATGGGGCTTAGAGCAAGTTGGGATAGTGCAAGTTGTGCCTGCCACGGCAGGGGGTTGGAATTAGGTGATTTTTAAGGTCCCTTCTAGCCCAAACCATTCTGGGATTCTGTGATTTTACTTTCCTGGTACAGAAAGGAAAGAGGTAATTCTGGACTGTGCTTTACTTAATCTGCTTCAGACATCAGCTTCCATAGGGCAGTTCCATAGTTCCCAACTCCATGATGGAACGGGATGGACTCCACAGATGGGGAAAATCCAGCTCAGAGGGGGAAGCCAACACTTCAGATCTGCTCATGTGTGCACTCTGGTCTGACAAAGAGGCTTTTGGAGAACCTCTCCCCACAAACTCTGTCTATTTGACAAGCTGCCTTTCTGTATTACTGGACATGAGAAAGACCTTAACTTTATTTGAAATATTTAATCAATTTCCAGAGGAAAAATAGTTTTCTTTTCCAGTCAAAGTACTTTAAAAAATAGAGAAAAAAAAAAAAGAAAAATAAGACGAAGAGGGAACATTTTTAAAGCCATGTTCTTTCTAAATAGCCCTATGCAGGTTCCTTTGGAAGAAATAGGAAAGAAATACAAAGAAATAAAGAAAAATATTAGATTTAGCTCTGCTGAATTCAGCCTTCTGAAAGAGGTCTCAGGACATGGTGTCTCAGTGACTAACTTTACATCCAACCTCCTCTGACTAACGTGGCCTTTGTTGTCTGATGTGGTGACACCAACTTTTCCCCCTCGAATATCGACCTGACATGAATAGCAAGTGGAATGTGGACTTTGCAGCTCTGTGCGGTCACAGTGATCAATTAAAACTTTCCTGTGTCCCACCAGCAGCATTTTTGCTGGTCCTTTCCTCAGAAAATGTGTGCAGCCCAGGAGGGGTGAGGCTGGTGTGCTCTTGCTGAGTCTGCCTGACTAGGCTGCTGTTTGCCTTTTTTTGCTTTTGCTCTGCAATAAATTCTGTCTTTCTGATTTACCATTTCTGCTGGGAGAGACAAATAAAACGTGCATCAATTTTTTTACAGTTCAGAAACTGTGCTGTCACCACCTTGTGAAACATTTGGGGCTGCATGAGTTAACTCCAGGAGTCGTAATATCTCTAAACTGCCTCTTTTCCAACCGGGAAGAGAACACTTGAGAAGAGTCAATATTTTCCTTACCCTAATGATCATATTTCTCCCAGCCTTATTATATCATTGTTATCCCATTTTAAATGGACTGGATCTAAGAGGAGTAAGTTTAGCCAGAGGTTGGCTCTTTATTCTGCTTGATTGATTTTATGTACCTGCTTATATTTTGCTTCAAATCAGTTGTAACTCACTGACCCAACGAAGTTAAGGCTTGATTTTTTTTTTTCCTTTTCACCAATAAAAAGCAAATTGGTTTAAAGGCTCCAGGGATATAGCTCGACCCCCCCTGTCCTAGTGATTGATTAAATATTACAGCCTAATTACAAATATGTAACAGCCCTGAAAAATCCAGGGGCGAGCTCAGATCATTTTAAACAAGGCTTAGAGAGTGTAATAATCAGCAATTTTTATTTCTGTTTGTCAAGGGCTTTACGACCATGTGGCTTGTGTAGCATTGTTTACATTTGAGGATTGCCTGGATTTGGTAGTAAAAGTTGGAAAACACGAGCACTGCTGCTATTTTTAAACCCCCAGGGGCCATTTCATGCCTCTTTGTGTCCTCGTTTTGGTAGCAGTGACATTATCAGATCGAAAACATTCAATGGGCTTCTGAAAAGTGCCACCAGCCAAATCCAAACAAAGCCTTTTGCTACACGGTTCAAGTTAAAATTCCAGCTGGAAATCCATGCTTGAGGAGATTCCTTTTTCCTCTGGTTTGCAATAAAGAACCTGGTGGGGGAAAAAAAAGCTAAATGGAATAAAAAAACCCGGTTTGATACTTTTTTCTAAAATAAAAGCTATAAAACTATTACAAATACAACAAAATTCGCAAGAAAAAAGAAAGATAAACCTCAAAGTCTATTTTTATTTCTTTTCTCTCTTATTATATTTACATGCATTAACTTTTGCTATATGTCTCATCATCATCATCATCATCATCATCATATATTGATAAAGAGTTCTCTCAGTATACAGCAGCTATTCATGTAATTACACAGAGATACAAACAATTTGTTCTTCAAACAAATTTGCTCTTGGCTCTCAAAATTTTTGGTAATGTCTCTGAATATAAACCATAAACCAAATTCTATTTCGCTGTCCTTTTAAAAGATATTATTTATTTGCATTATTAAATTATTTATCTGATGTTATTTTACTTCAGAAAATACACCTGAGTCAGCTGGTTGGATTTTTTTAAATCATTGCAGTGCGAGGACAGTTTCTTCTGATATTAGAGAAGATGCTGCTGATGGTGATAATAATAATTATTATTTTATATATAGTAATAATTATATATGATAAAGATACACTTCTTTCTTCTTCTTCTTCTTCTTCTTCTTCTTCTTCTTTTAACAGAATTGTATTTATTTTATTTTATTATTTTATTTTATTTTTCTCTTTTCTTTCTATTTAATTTACTTTTAATTTTATTTTTTTGATTTTATTTTTTTATT
>JAWWES010000081.1:2033972-2049047 GCA_035583135.1 Lophotriccus pileatus | reverse complement strand
ATCTCTTGCTTGATCTGCCTGAAAGCTTGCTGTTGTTCAGGACCCCATTGGAAATTGTTCTTTTTACGGGTCACAAAATAAAGAGGGCTCACAATCTGGCTGTACCCAGGGATGTGCATTCTCCAGAAGCCTATGGCTCCCAGAAAAGCTTGGGTTTCTTTCTTGTTTGTCGATGGAGCCATAGCTACAATCTTATTGATGACGTCTGTCGGGATCTGTCGTCGTCCATCTTGCTATTTCACTCCTAGGAACTGGATCTCTCTGGCAGGTTCCTTGACCTTACTCTTCTTGATGGCAAAACCAGCTCTCAGGAGAATCTGGATGATCTTTTGTCCTTTTTCGAAAACTTCTTCTGCTGTGTCCCCCCATACAATGATGTCATCGATGTACTGGATATGCTCTGGGGCCTTACCCTTCTCTAGGGTAGCCTGGATCAGTCCATGGCAAATGGTAGGACTGTGCTTCCACCCCTGGGGCAGTCAATTCCACGTGTACTGCACACCCCTCCACGTGAAAGCAATCTGTGGCCTGCACTCTGCCGCTACAGGAATGGAGAAAAACGCATTGGCGATGTCAATAGTGGCGTACCAGTTCGCTGCCTTGGACTCCAACTCATACTGGAGCTCCAACATGTCTGGAACAGCAGCACTCAGTGGTGGCGTGACTTCATTTAAGCCACGATAGTCCACAGTCAATCTTCATTCTCCATCGGATTTGCATACAGGCCAAATGGAGCTGTTGAAGGGTGAGTGAGTCTTACTGACCACCCCTTGACTCTCCAGCTTCCGGATCATCTTATGGATGGGGATCACAGCATCTTGGTTCGTCTGATACTGTCGCCTGTGTACAGTTGCAGTAGCTATTGGCACTTCTTGATTTTTGACTTGGAGTAGTCCCACAACGGAAGGGTCTTCTGAGAGGCCAGAAAGGGAAGACAACTGCTTGGACTTCTCTTCAACCACTGTGGCTATACCAAAAGCCCACCAGTACCCCTTTGGGTCCTTGAAGTATCCTCTTTTTAGGAAGTCCATACCAAGAATGCAAGGGGCTTCTGGCCCCGTCCCAATAGAATGCTTTGCCCATTGGTCTCCCATCAAGCTCATGTCAGCCTCTACCACTGACTACTTTTGAGACCCTCCGGTCACTCCAGAAATAGAAACAGCCTCCATACTCTTATACTCTGATGGCATTAAAGTACACTGGCCACCAGTATCCACTAAAGCTCGGTATCTCTGAGGATCCGATGTGCCAGGCCATCAAACACACACAGCCCAGTAAACCCAATTATCTTCTGGGTCCCTTTCCTTCTTATTGGCTTCCTTTTGTAACTCTGTTACTCTGGCCTCGAGTTTGGAAGTGGGTTCACCATCCCGCTTTTTCATGTTTTCTCCCCTGTTACGTAGATAAGACCACAGTTGATTACATAATCTACGTCTGGGGTTTTCTTTCCTTCAACGTGTGAATGATGGAGATCGTGCGTGAGACCGAGACCAAGATCGAGACTGATATCAAAATTGTGGTTGAGACCATCTCATTGGTCTGTCTCTGTAGTCTCTGTAGTCTCTATAGTCTCTGCCTCTATAATTGTCTCTGTATCTGTAGTTGTCTCTGTCTCTATAGTCGTCTCTTTCTCTGTAGTAGTCTCTGTCACTGTAGTCGTCTTTGTATCTAGAGTATTCATAAAGCCTCTCCATCACCTCCCTAGGATGGGTGGATCGGTGTCGGGCATCAGAGGAGTGCTCCAAATTTTCCGCTATGGTTCTTAGCCATGAACACATGGTGTCCACGTTTGGTTCATCCGTCTTTGGATTCTACACTGCTATTAAGCAGTTGACATATGGTGCAGGGGCACCTTTGATTACTTTCCTCCACATTGGCTCTGTACAGGAGATCTTCTCTGGTTCTAAGCATTTGTAATAATCTCGGTCACAATAAATAAGTTCCAGCATGGCTAATTCCCATAGGTACTGGACGCCTTCTTCTGCAGTATTCCACTTTCGCAGAGAACTCATTAAATATTCTTTAAATGGGTATTTTTCCCTCACAGCATGGAGGATCCGGAGCCAGAGACTGAGATTATATGTCTCTCTTGCGATTTCTTGGGTGTCATTGTTCTCTTTGGTGGTTTATTGTCCATCTGTGCTGCTGCCCCTTCTTCCTTTAGGTGCACTCCCTTTTCCTTTGGGCACGCTCCTAATTCTTTTGGGCGTGCTCCTTCTCTCGCAGCTACTTCTTCCTCTTTTGCTGCTGTCCATTCGTCCACTACTACATACCTGGACGGAATAGGTTTTGTGGGGATGGCAGGTCCCTTTGCTGCTTCTTCTTTCTTCTTTCTTCTTTCTTCTTTCTTCTTTCTTCTTTCTTCTTTCTTCTTTCTTCTTTCTTCTTTCTTCTTCTTTCTTCTTCTTTCTTTTACAGAGAAACCATTAAAATCCTCAAGTGATTTGACCCACAGGTCAAAACATTTTCTTAGATATGGGTCTAGACCTGTCTCAGAGATTGAGACACCTCTCTTTTGTCCCTGGCTTTGCTTTTTACTTCTTCATTCACCTTGAGGTAAAAAACTAAATTCCCCTCTGGCCCTTCATCTTCCCACTTTTTTTTCCCTCAGAACACCTGGTTTTCAGGCAATTTTTTCTTTGTGACCCGAACTGGGTCATGATTTATGGTTGGATAGCACTTAACACACGTGGCTTCAGTCTGGATTTTCAAGGTGTTTCTGCAGCAGAGCCAATAAATAACGATGGGGTGGAACCTCAACACAGGGAAGAAGCACATGGGCTCTGAGGTGACAGGAAAAGCTGATTGTTCCCAGCTTTCTAATCTGGGAGGTGACCAGGACGTATTTCTGTGCCGTTCCCATCAACAGCTCAGAGCAATGTGCAGGTGTCTGCCCTTCAAATCAGCTCCAAAACACAGACAGGCTCTTACTGTCAGCCAGGGCTTTCTGGGGGGCACAGGAGGATGGAAGATCTGCCTTGGAGAATTCTGAATCGCAAAGTCGTCCTTGATCCGTGTCCTGTCCCTGACCTGGCTCTCTGTGAGACAAAGAGAGGAAGGAACATTAAATGCCAGTTTTATTAATAAAGCATAAAAAATACCAACCAGCCACCAAAAATCAGCTGAGAAATTCCTGCAACTAATCACAGAATCATGAAGGTTGGGAAAGGCACCTTCGATCAGCAGGTCCAGCCATTAACCCAGCACTGCAGAGCCACCACTAAACTGTGACATGAAGGCTTCTTTACTTTCTGTGCATATTTGTTAAATTTATATAAATTTCTTATTTTATAATTCTTTTATTTAAATATATTATATTTTAATATAAATTTTTAAATATACATTGACATATTATTTAAAGATACATTTATATTTTAACCATAAATATAATATTTATATGTTTCATTATTTAGTTTCATATTAAATGTATTTCTAGTTATTTATTGTATGTTTATTTAAATATCTGGATCTGAATTCCGTCAATGACTCCATCTCAAATCCAACTGTGGATCTATGTGAGATTTCCAAATCTTGAAAACATTTCACTTGATTAACCTGATTTTTATAAAGCACCTTCGCTTTGTTTTACTTTTCCACCCTTTCAATTAAACAACCCTATTCCTTCACTTTTGCATTACTCTACCTATGCTTTATACAGAGATGAAATGGATAATTCAATGAATTCTGGAATTTTCACTCTCCAGTTTCTTCCTTTTAACAGAATTATATTATATTTATTTTATTTTATTTTATTTTATTTTATTTTATTTTATTTTATTTTATTTTATTTTATTTTTCTCTTTTCTTTCTATTTAATTTACTTTTAATTTTATTTTTTTGATTTTATTTTTTTATTTCTTATTTTACTTTTTTTTTTTACTTCATTTTTTTAACTTTCAAATTTTTATTTTGCTTTTATTTCATTTCATTTTATTCTCAAAATAATTTCTGTGGCATCACAAGCGGAGCACAACGAAATAACAGGAGGTGTCTAAACCACCAAAACATAAATATTGCTCGCCATAGAAGTGTTCAGAGTAACCTTTTCATGCAGAACAACACCATAAAAGAATATTTTTGCCCTGTCAACATTACAAGGAAGACACAAATTCCTGGCTGTGACACATCCCTCTGTGAGATGTTGCTTCGGATTTAATCCCATCAAACCTTCTTGTATTTTGACAGGCCTGACGTGGTTAATCACAGGCGTGATTTGAAGGGTTTCAGGCTAAAAAGAAACCTAATTAGAAGCTGCTCCAGGGGGAAGAATCCTCTCCCAGGATGCATCAAGGTGGTGGGGCTGCCATCAGGTCTCGCTCCCGCGACGAAAATAAACGTGCCAACTTCCAAATATCATTTCTCAGTCATTCCAACCACCCAGCCCTTTGTGTGCTGAGCAATCTCATGGCTGAATTTGACTTCAAATGCCACGAAAATGCCACCCAGAGGAAGCAGCCGCTGCCTCCCAGCTCGGGCAGGGATGGATTACGGGCCCTGAGTCTTCAGGCAGGGAAGCAGCACAAGATTATTTCCTTCAAACTCCTCGAAAAGGCTCAATTATCCCTTAATTGAGCCTATTAGTTTCTCCCTTTGGGGCACAGCTCCACATTGACACGGGAGACAAAGCACAGATCCCGTTCTCCCTTTGTTTTCCCCCACTAAATTACACACAATAAAAATATTGGAGCATCTGGTGTGTTATTTCTCTTTTCTCCTTTACAGTCTCCTGACTGTAAATTTCAACAGGGGTTCTCAAACCTGGCAACAACCACCCCCGTGTGAAATGTGGAATATTTGGGGCTGATCAGAAGTTCCTTCATGTTTTTTGGCCGTGATGTACCTCAGAGCATTTGGGTTGGATTAATCTCCTCAGCCTCCAGGGGAAATTAAGGAGAAATGATGCATCTCGTTGTTAAGTTTTCTCAAGTGAGGGGTTTTTAACTTGTTGTACAAGCTCCTGTGTTTCTCCTGACTCTCCTCTTCCTTCCCTTCACACCTTTTCTGGGATTAGTCTCATATAAATAAAATCAGTTGGAAAAACAGCACTGGATAACTTCATTGTCTGCTACTTTTACATCTTCAGCAATTCCTGATGTTTCTGAAAATTTACTCTTTAGTACGGAAAAATAATAATCCCTTGCAGGACACCTGGTGAGGGGGAATGACTGGAACTCTAACCCTGGAATAACTATCTTATTTTTCCTTCACCATCTCCTGTTAGCTGTGATCCTATAAAAGACTCTTTCATCTCCCTGGATAGTGTTTGGTCTTCAAACAAACCTGTGGAAGAGAATGTTCGTGTCTACACGAGGCTGTATTAAAACAGTGGCCATGTGAAGCAGGTGAAAATAGGCAAGAGCAGATAAATCCTTTGAGATAAATCTGCCATTCCCAGCTCAGGTTCTCGAGACAGAAAAAAAAAAAAAGTTAAAATTAAAAAATCTGTCTTGTAAATTAAAACATTTGTGTTTCTTCCTCTTTTGTCAGGTGGCACAGTCATGGCCGGTTTGAATCAGAACAGAAACCACAAAAAGCTTTGAAATAATTTGGAAAACATTGAGATCAAGGGGTAAATCCAGGTAAAAGGGAAGAAGGGTTTTATTTAGAGGCAGTCAGAGAACAGTTCTCTTCTTTCCTTCCTCTCACTGCCTCTCATTTCAGGAGTTATAAAATACCACTTTCTGAGGGTTTTGCCTCACTGCAGGTGGGATTTATTTGCTCTAATTTAAGCATCTGAAACCTACACATAGAAATAAAAATTTTCACCAAAGTTGTCCTCTTAGAAAGTGGGTATAAGGCAAAGTGGGTTGAAATCTCTTTATGAGGTGAGAGGACCATGGAAAGAAACACTTCCAGCCTTGCCTTTCCATGAGGAACAAGGTAAATCCAAGCTTAGCTTCCAAAATAAAACTAGAGCAGCTACTTTTAACCCAGCATAGAGGAATTCTACTTAGAGGAGAACCAGAGTGACTGTAAGGGGAAAAACAAGCATCAGTGTAGTGTGTTTAAATTCGGATTTTAAACAAGCCCACAGGAAATTCCTTGCACGGAATGGCCATTCACTGGCCAGACCTACAGTCAGGCATTATGTACAGAGGGAGAAGCAGAGGGCTCTGCATGGAAACACCCATTTATTTCAAGGGTTTGTTGATGTTAAGGCCCCAAAAAGATCATCACAACCCCTCCTTTTGATCCAGAGCAGAGAGCACTCGCTCACGGGGGGCTGGAGTGGAGTTTATGCTTTTAAAGAGTGATCTGAGCCGACTTGAAACATGGCCAGCAGTCCAGGAAACCTCAGTTTTACTCCTTCCTTTCTATTTCTGTCTCTGTGTTTATGTGTTATGTTTTTCCAAACCCTGTCAGGTGCAAGCTTTGCAGTTTTGCCTTTGCTTGGCACAAAATCCAGTGTTGCTCTGGTGCTGCTGAGGTTTCTGCTCTTCATCAAAGTCCTCAGCTTTTATGGCTTAGTACTCATGTATGTAAATTATTATATGCCTGCAAAGCATTTGTCATTAATTTTATCTTGATTTTTTTTTCCTATTAAAAAAGGAAGAACTCTCCAAGTTACATATTAATGGACCAAAACATCTGGAGTCTGTAATATTTATCCCATTGAGTAACAAAGTTTGCAAGAAATTCCTTCTCATGGAGTTATGCCTCTGCCAGGCAAGGAACTGGTAAGTTTACTGATGTATTTACAAACTTTTAAGATTGTCCCCAGTGTGAGGAGCAGCCCCTCTGGGCCAGCAGAGTCCAGCAGCACTCCCAAAAACACCTCCTGGTTCGGAAGTCACAGAGCCACAGGGGTAATTCCCAACAGACAGTTTGTGTTTGATGTTGTTGTTTTGAGCATTGAAAGAGTTCAGTTGTAAAGACAAGGGGGTTTTATGTCACACTTGGCCTGGGAAGCAGAAAACAGGCCCAGGTCCTGCTTGATTTGCTAGGACAGGTGGAGAAAGGTGGAACCAAATCACCCAACTTTCTGGAGTTGCCAGCAGTTATGCAGCCAGGGTGGACTTAAGTCACAAATTTCCTGGCAAGGGTCTTCTTAAACATATTTGAAGTGGGCTCGTGGAAGAGGGAGAGAGACTTTTTACACAGGTAGGTAGTGATAGGGCAAGAGGGGATGGTTTTAAACCAAGGTAGGAGAGATTTAGATCAGATATAAGGAAGAAATCCTTCCCTGTGAGGGTGGGGAGGCCCTGGCACAGGCTGCCCAGAGAAGCTGTGACTGCCCCATCCCTGGAAGTGTCCAAGGACAGCTTGGATGGGGTTTGGAGCAACTTGGGCTATTAGAAGGTGTCCCTGCCCATGGCAGGGGGTGGAATGAAGATGATCCTTAAGGTCCTTTCAAACCCAAACCATTCTATGATTCTATGTTGGTAAAGACTTCTCTACACTCAAGTAAATCATAAATCAAATCCTGGCACAAAGTTTAACAAATCAACAAGGCAAATGGAGTAAATCTGCCCCATCTGGAAAATACTTACTCCAGTTTTGCAGGGCTGTTACCTCCACAGAAACCATTATTGCAGAATTACAGAATCAATTAGGTTGGAAAAGACCTCTAAGAACATTGAGCCCAACCTGTATCATTTCTTCTTCATATGTACTGCAGCAGCACTTTGAAAACTCTCCTGTCAGATGCCCCATGACCATTCCCTGAAGAACTGATCATTCACAGAAACAAGAGGCAAAAGGTACTGTCAAAAACAATCCTTTTATTTCCAGTTAAAGGAGGAGAAACGAGGCCAAAAGGGACTAATTATTTGTGTGGTGGAGTCTGGACCAATTGTTGTTAGTTTGATTCATTATTGGAAATTATAAAGCAATTTTACTGTAATTTATTGCTTCCTGATTTTACTGTCAAGGCACAGTTGCTAATAGGGAAACACACCAAGTGGGTTAATGATTAGTCCTGGATCTTGTTTAAATTTAGATTTTTATTGGGTTTTTATTGTCATGTTCACACCAGCTGTTCCATGCAGGAGTGGGAAACAAAGCAGTGCCCTCTCAAATCCACAGCAGAGCCTTTCCAGCAGGGAGGGATTGCCAAGATGTGTAGTTGTGGCACTTGGGCTGGTGGTTTAGTGCTGGACCCAGCAGTGTTGGGTTAATGGCTGGACTTGATTACCTTAAAGGTATTTTCCAGCCTAAATGATTCTGTGATTCTTGGATTACTGGTCTTTTTAGGAGCTGTTGAAACCATTTACTCCATCCTAAGTCTCTCTGACGACTCCTCCTTGGGAGATGTCCCCTGTCTGTGCTGACTTCAAGTTGCACCTGGACTTCCAACCACAGAAATGGGACAACTTTAAATGGTTCCAGTTTGGGAACTTCAATCCTGTCCAGTGTTCCCAGGTTTGCAGTTTGTGTTTTGTCCTCTCAGCACTCCACGATCTTTAAATTTTTCCTACACAATAATCAAGTCCTCCTGTGGATTGGCAGCTGGGAATTTCCATCCCAGCTGCATTTGCAGCCTGAGTTTTGCAGATGGCAAAACTGCCTGGGATGTGTAGAAGAGAAGATCCCTCAGAGATCCAATGAGAAGAGACACCTAAAAAGAGACAGCATTAAAATACTGCTTGTCATACATATGTGTCATGACAAGAATAGAACAAGCAGGACTTCTCAAAAGAACCTTGGGAAGTAGGAAGGCTCTGTTTCCAATAATATAGACAATAACCCTTCTGTAACCTTTCAGCTAGAGATATAACAAAATTGGATGTGTTTTTTTTTTTCCCTGAAAAATCCAAACTTCTGTTCCTGTATTTTCCCTCTCTTTAACCTGCAGTTCCAGCTCTTGAGTTGCAGCACCTGAGCTCTGCCACCTGAGAGACCTGCCAGGTTCCTGGGAGCTCAGGGTCAGACAGACTCCTGCCCAAAACTGGGAGCAAAACCTGTTTTGCTTCCAAGACAAACGAATTAACACAAAAAAAGCAGAGTTTCCAGCTTTCCTAAGCTCACTCAGATCAGCTCAGGAACTGGCAGTGAAAAAGCAACACACCTGCCCTCGGAAAGGGTGTTGCCATCGTGTTGCTCAAAGGCCTGGGATCTAACAGGACAAAAGAGGATTGTCCGTGGCACACCAGGATGGAAAAGTGCAGTCAAACACCCTACAGGGATTATGGAAACTTGTTGGGTTCTCAGCTGGGTTTAGCTCAGGGCTAATCCACCCCAGGGCAGTGGAGGAGTGAAGCTGAAGCTCTGAGGGGTGTTCATATTGTCTGACTTTGGGCAATCAAAGGGGACATCTTGTTAATTGAAGGGGCATTATAGGATCATCCAGAAGAGAGTTCACAGGATTTGAGGATTTGTTTTGTCTTAAATCAGTATCATAAAGTTTTTATTCCTTCCAGACCCACACAAAACCCCACGTCTGATAGAAAAGTAAGTGTTTCTATCCTTTCATCCCCCCCTGCTTTCAGTACCATCTTTTGCACCAGAGGCACAGGAGAACAAAGGTGAAAGGCATTAATTTTTTTTAACATGAGCAAAACAACTGATTTTCTCTTACTGTTGTCCTCAGAGGTGGATTCACTTTTATTTTTAAAATATTAATTTAAAAGGGAGAAAACCTCACAAGACAAAAACATTTCAGCCTACAATGGTAAATTCTGCAAATCTGGAAGCTATGAATTATGGGTCTATTTAAATGAAACTAGTTGGCAGCTGTAATGATGAAAACTATGGCCATCCCCACCTGTGATAATAATACAGATGGAACATAAATTCTCCTCATCAGCTCCAGTAAGAGTTAATCCTCAAGGTGGTCAAACTAAAAATAGCACCGTTCCTGTAAGTTGTTTAAAGTGCTGGAAAAGCTCAGGCTGTAGGACAAGGATAAAACCTCTCACATATCCACAGATTCACACAAATACAGTCATTTCTTTGAATTAAGTGGGAAAAAAAAAAGGAAAAAGAAAAAGAAACCCACAGCTACAATGCTGTTTGCTTGGCTGGCTTTATGTTGACAGTGGCTTTGGCTTAAGCCCTGTGGGTGCCAAGCTGAACAAAAGCAATGTTTGTCACACCGTTAATAAAATTATTTTTTAAAAGAGCTTCCTTTTTTTTTTTTTTTTTTTTTTTTTTTTTTTTTTTTTGACATTTCCCTTTCAAAGTTTTTGTCTTGGGTCCCAGCTAAGGAAAACCTGCCAGCAGGTACTACATTGTGTCTTTTCTAAGACGTTTTACCCTTTCATTTGAGGAGTGATGGGAGGGCTGCGCAGACTGCAAGGACTGTTGGAGGCCTGGGGTGTGCAGCTGGCATTTTCCTCTAGTTTTTCCAGCAATTGAAGGAAGAAACCTGTTATTTTGCTTACAGAAAGCCTGAAAGCAGGCAAATGAAAAGAAATGAAATTAAAAACCTAGAAAGGCCGACAGAACAGGCACCAAACAAAGGCTTTAGCAGAGTCATAAAGCAAAAAAGAACTGAAATCTTTAGAACAACAGAAGGTAAAGTCACTGCCTTCTGGCTGCAATAGGAAGGATTTAATCATAAAGGTGGAATCCACCACATCTGACTTCGACTGTCCAGTTTTGAGCATCAGCCATGCCAAAAAAATCTGGGCATTTCCATCACCTGCCTGTGTTGGAACGATCTCCTTTTAGGAAATGCTTCTTCTTCCCCAGTGATCAAGGGGTCAGCCCAACTACTTGAGCATAAGAGTATAAAAACACTAATTAGCTGAGTTGAACTGAATTTTGGCTTGAACAGAACCACATGAAAGACAAATGGCTTGTCTTACCATTCTTCCCATAATTATTTGGGCTCTGGGATCCACGAGGTGTTTGCAAGCTCTTGAATAAGGGATTTGCGTCACCTTGTTTTGGTTGGTCTTTAAAGACCAATCCCAACACATATGGCCTTTTCTTTCTCCCCCTGTGTCTCTCTCTTATCACACAGCAGCTTAACAGCTCTGCTCTTCTTAGAAGAACTATTCATGGGAGAAAATGTCAAGGATTCCACCAGGTTTTCCTGGAGGAAACAGTTCCAGTGCTGGCAGCTCCTGGTTTGCCAGCAGAGATACAATTTCTGTGTCAAAAGGGTTCTGGTGAGGTTAAAATATTAGTTAGAATTGTAGATGTTTTTCCTCATTTATGTGACCTGCCTGATGGCACAATTTGTGTCTTCTCAGAGGTTTCTTGGGTGAAAATACCAAAGCAGCAGCAATTATGCAATAAATGAGTGGTGTTAGCACTTGAACCCTCATCCAAATGCAAGAACTGCAATAGCAATCCTTGTCTATGAGACCAAACAACCCAAAAAACGATCCCAAAGTGATTGCCTGGTCAGACCTGAGTATCATAAGTGTACAACACAAGGCAAAAATAAGAAATACCTAGGCTAAGATAGTAAATATAAGAATTCTGGAGAAAAATAAGTCTATTTTCTGAGTTCCTGCCCAAAAACGGGATATGGGCTTAAGGCAGAGAACTGAAAAGCATTCCCAGAGATGTTTAATCTCTGAGAAACCACAGATCTGCTCTGCAGACTGGGAGCAGCAGAACCAGTATTATTTCAAAATCCATAATGCAGATGCAGCTCAGGCACAAAAATCAATCCCATTGACTTCAGTGCACGTGGGAAGGGAAGGGCTGGAAACGGAGATCACTGACTTTATGGGGCATCACTCAGGGTCCAGGGCTTGCTCTTTAACCCAGGCCTGTCTTTCTGCACTGATGGAGTGGAAGTGTTGAAGAATTATTGTGTTCAGCTTCACCTGGACTGCTGAACATCCACTAAAGCACGTCAGTCACCACGACAGCTGGCCCAGCTCAGGTGCCAAGAGACTTCTCCTCCTGACACAGAACATAAAGACACTTGAGGTGGCATCCTAGTTTAGCAGCACAAATGATTCTGTGCCTCTGTGCTGTGACTATATTTATACATATATACATATACACAGGCCTGCTGGGATGAGAATAATCCTTTCACTTGCTCTGCCACTGGCACAGGTGTCCACGCTCTGCAAAAGGGCTTCTGCTTTCCTAAAATGTTCACATTGCTCTGCAGATCAGTAAAGCTTTTGGCAGGGCTGCAAGATATCAGCATCAAGGATATTGAACCCAGTCCTTTATGCTCAGACTCTTGGGATATGTTTTCCTTGCATAGGGCAAAACAAGTGATAAGAGACTGAGTGAGGGGTTTTGTCTGGCTGGAGGTGTCTGAGATGTTAGCTGGGTCTTTGAGCCCCCAGTACACCATCTGACAGTAAATAACTTGCTTTGGCTGCTGCATTCAGGGAGTGAAGGTATTTCTAAGGTCTGCTTTCAACCCCTTTAAGAGTCCTGTCTCTGTTTTTTCTTGCCCTTGTTTGAGCAAAGAACTTGAACTGTTCAGACAGTGGAGCCTGCAAAGAGATGTCACAGGCTGGGACTGAAGTCCCACATTCTCCAACACTCAAACCACAGGCATCATGAAATATCCCCACAATGCCTTTTTAAAGAGCTGGGAGAGGCTTGGAGTCACTGCATGGGAATGAAAATTGCTGCAGAGCTCCTGTATTTGGGTTCAGATGCTTCCCAGAACATCACATTTACTGGACTTACAGACCATAAGCCCTCAATGTTTGCCCATAAATACATTCCAGCTCTGATGCACCCCAGATAAAATGCCTTCCTTTCCAACTCCCAGCTTACAGTCCCACCCAGTGTCCCCCAAGAAAAACCTCTTCTCTTCTCCCTTCCTCAGGCAATCCCTCCCTCCCCAAACCATCTTAACCTGTCCTGTTTCTATCCTCCTCTGCAGCCATTCAAGCAGAGGAATTTTCATTCAGGAGTTTTCATTTATTCCTCTGTGTCACCACATGAGAAACTGGAGAAAGCCTCTGAAATGTCTTGTTTAGTCCTTTGGACAGCACAGGAAATTCCCCAAATTTCTCTTCCCTTTGGCCAGCTGATGTGAACGTGGCTGCAACATGATTTGTACAGTGGTAAAATTCCAAGTGAAGGCATAAATCAAAGAGGAACAAAATCCACCATGTGGTAATTCATTTGAGTGACTAAGCAGCCTTCTATTCTATTTTAAAGTTCAAGTCTCTAAGGGTTTGTCCATCAAGATAAGCTTCCAAGTAAAATAACAGCTCAACCATCCAGCAAGAATTGTTGCAGTATTTTATAAACTGTTGAAGTTTTCAGTAGTTATCCTGTAAGCTGTGCAGAGTGGATGCCAACCCACCATGGCAGGAGGTCTCGAAGATGTTGCAAACCAGATCTCCCCTGGGATCCTGGTGATGTTCTAAGATTTGCAAAGAGTTTTGTATGAATGTATTAGACCAACAGAGGAAGAAAGTCATGTGAAAGCCAGGTGGTTCACATAAATTATCTGAGTGTCTGCAGAGATAAGAGAGTGAGGCATCTCCAGAAGGTGATTTTTGGCTGCTCTGGATGCTGAATTTCTGTCTGCAAATATAAATATTGCTCTATTCATCATATTCAATCTTTAAGAGCAGATCTGAACAAATGCTTTAGGTATGTGAGTCTTTGGGTTTGAGAACAAAATTCCTGATGGGTGTCTGTAATTTGTGACATTTGGAGAATCCTCACACTCAGCATCTCACTGTGACAAACTGTTGAATTTTGCTTCAGCTCAGTGGAATTGTATTTTATTTTTGATTTCTCAGAGAAGAGGCACAGTCACTCATGCAGCTCTTCCTTTTCTAGTCACCCTCTTATCTACAGACACCACTTGCAGTGGGAAAACACTCCAGCTTGTTTTTATTTGCTGTGAGTGCAAAGAAGCTCAGGTAAATGGCTTTGGAACTGGAGGTGTACAACTGTTATTGGATAAAGGACATTCTTTATGGCAATCATCCAGGATTACCCCTGGAAGCCTGAATTGCTTGGCAAGAGGCACAGAATGCCCAAAATGCACGTAAAGAATCCAAACCCTCCTTCTGACATGCCAAAAAAACCCAGGTTTCTCCTCTGGAGGGAATTTCAGAATGCCTAAAAGAGAAAAAACAAACCACATTTGAATATAGAGAATTCTAGGAAAAGGTGATCCAGAACATTTTATGAAACTATTCAAATCAGTGCAGGCATTTTCTTGAATGAAACAAATGAAGATTTGCTGACCCAACACTCAGAGCTCTCTGTCTGGATTTGGCCTAAAAAGGAAAATTAAATAAATTATTATTCAATTCGAGGGATGCAAAAGCGGAAGAACAGCGGATTTAAAGTTAAATAGCAAGGAGTTTTCAGATGATTAAAGGTGAGGGTTGATGTCATCTCTGTTGATTTTCATTGTGGTTGGGCCAGACAGCTTTGAAATAGTCACCACTTTGGAAGAAATATATCTGGATGTGATGAAGTGACTTGGAAATCCCACCCTCTGCCTTCTTGTCTTTTGAATAATTTCTCTTATGAAACGCACATTAGCACAGAAATACATTAATTTTTGGTGTCATTACAATAGGGAAAAGATTCCCATAACAATACATTGCAGTCTAAAAAAAAAGGAACTTAATACATTTTATAACTTTAACAGGAATATGTACAGTGTCCCATAATATACACTCTGCTGAGAAAGAGAATGCAATTAATATTTGATGATTGGAACTTGCTATCAATTATTAAACAAGACTCCATTTCCACTTCTGAGACATTTAAGGGCCAGCTTATACGAGAAACTAAGAAATACTAAATATTTCTAAAAGTCACTGTCTGCCCAAACTAATGTCTTCAGAATGATTCATCCTGACTTATTTAGCCCATAAAGTATTGGTATGAAAACAGTTCCAGAAAATATAGCCCTGGGAATCAAAGTTTTGTCTTTAAACTTCCCATGAACCATAAAACTTGTCCTGTAAATGTTGATCATTTGACCATCACACGCTTTCACAAGAGAGGATGGAAGATTTCTGGCAAAATTTATTTCCCTATAAATTACAGGGATTTGTCTTTTCCTAAGTGAATCTTGGAGCCAGATTCTCATATAATTTTTCAAGGCACATCTGATCCAGTTGAGGGAATCAGATACAAAAAAAAGACAGTTCCATCCAGTTCCACCCCCTGCCATGGGCAGGGACACCTTCCACCAGCCCAGGTTGCTCCAACCTGGCCTTGGACACT
>JAWWES010000081.1:2006325-2033872 GCA_035583135.1 Lophotriccus pileatus | reverse complement strand
TGCCCAGAGAAGCTGTGGCTGCCCCATCCCTGGAAGTGTCCAAGGCCAGGTTGGATGGGGCTTGGAGCAACCTAGGCTAGTGGAAGGTGTCCCTGCCCTGTCCCATGCCCATGACAAGGGAATGAGATGATCCTTAAGGTCCCTTCCAACCCAAAGCACTCTGTGGTTTGAAGATCCCTGTCTCTGATTTTCTCCTGGGTGCATTTCTACAACACAGTTCCCCTCTGAATGTTCAGTGGCTTTGTTGCTGACAGTTTTAAACCACTCAGAATGTGCTACAAACTCTGTGGATTCTGCTGAAATGAGAATGAACCTCCTATTGATTGCATCCAGCAGGGTGAGCACTCAGGCATCACAACAGGTAAAGCTCTTATCTGGTACTAGAACACACTGTTCTGTCTATTAATGCAGTTAAAAACACTTGCCATAGTTGGCTCATTCCCTTGAACTATAATAGGAAAGCAGTGGAATCAATACATTTGACATATTTTCCATTACCACAGCAAGGTCAAAGTCATTGTTCATGAATTCCTGTGCTGCCAGACACTGGAGCAGCAAAATATGTTGAATAAACACGGTAGGTCGTCAGCTCAGTGCAATGATCTCATCAAGAGGGCAAGAGCTAACAGCTAAAAATGCGCTAAACAGGAAAAAATCCAGGATAACCCCAGCTGTGGATGATGTGCCACAGAAATTCCATTCCCAATTTATGCCACTCATGTTTTGCTTGAGTGTCTGCATCATGTTGGAATGCTCCTGAAGCCAAGATTTTTTTTGGCTTAAGAAAATTTAATTTATTTTTTTTTTATTTTTTTGTGGTAGAAGGAAGAAAACCACCAATGCTTAGGCTGTGGAACATAATTCCTATCAATGTACTTGTGCTCTTGCTCTCAGGATCTCTCAGTTTTCTTTCTCAAGGTCTTTCTGGCAGTGAGGAGGCCCAGAACTGACCCCAGGATTTGAGGTGTGGCCTCCCTCCCTGCTCTCTGCAGAGCCTTCCTACCCTCCATCAGATCATCACTCCCACCCAGCTTGGTGTTGCCTTCAAATTTACCGAGTCCAGATCATTGACAAAGTTATTAAACAGATCCGACCCCAGCACTGATCCCTGGGGAACACCACTTGGGACCAGCCACCAGCTGGACTCAGCTCCATTCCTCACCACTCTTTGGGGCTGGTGATCCGTTCTAACCACTAGCAATTTCCCCTTGGATTATTTGGGCTTCATTCTTTTCCCCATCCACCTTCCAGCTCAGCAGTCTGGGCACCCAGAGAATAAATGGTCTTATTGTTGTATTAAAGGCTGAGGTGAGGGAGGCATTAAGTACCTCTGCCTTTCCCTCATCCTTTGTTCCTTGGCTTCCCACCACATCCAGTAAAGGGTGGAGAACCTTCTTAGCCCTCCTTTTGCTGCTCATGTATTTATAGAAATGTGGTTTTATCGCCACATTTATTTCTATCTGAGCTTTGGCGCTTCTCAATCTCTCCCTGCACAACCTCATGACATCCTTGCATTCCTCCCAAGTTACTTGCCCCTTGCCCCAAAAGGTCAGAAACTCTCTTTTTTTTGAATTCCACCTAAAACTCTGTTCAGCCAGGCTGGTTGAAGTTCCTGCTTTCCACTGACCACTCCAGCAGCTGTGCAGAGTCAGAGAAATGAACCTTTAAACTTGCTTTCCTCAAAGACAACTGAAATTCTGGAGCCCTGCAATTAAAGAACACTTCTGTGTCTTTGGGATGAGTTTCCTGAGGGTCCCACATGGCTGAGGGAAGGGAGACTGAGGAGTCAGGGATCTCAGTCAGGCTGAGGGAGAGTGTTTGTAGTTGAGAGAGGAAAAGCAGCTCTCTTTTCTTTCTAGGTATTATGAAACATCCTGCTGTGATTGCCATGCCTTTTATCTCCAACTGCCTCAGCCCAGTTCTTAAAGATGTGAGGTTTTCATAGGCACGCTGATCAGGAGTCTGAATGTGTGCTGATGCCCAAAGTATGAGGGGAAGAGTTAGGTGAGTGTAATACAGGGCAGTATAAATCAAAATAAAGGTGAATATAAAGTCATTTCTATGGCTAATTCTTAGTGAGGGGTCATTTCCCAGCAGAAATGGTGGTTAACATTAGTGGGAATAGCAGATTGCTGGGATGCTCCTGCTGGGTATGGCCTTTGCAGATGTCCTGGGCTTGTGTTGCAGATCAGAACCCTCCAGGGAGGAGTTTTATTAGGCCTTTATTAGGTTTGATGTTGTAGCTCATCTTCAGCCCGCTCTAAGCAGAATATCTGCTGCTTTTGGATCAAAACTACGCTGTTTGCAAGGATATTCAGCCTCACCCACCCCAGCACCACATCCCAGCACCTCTGGGTGACGTCCTGCCCCCTTGAAATTGTCCATGTAATGAAGAATAAACAAAATCACTGCTCTGGGCAAGAGCAATGAAACAGCTTCCTCCAAAAGACTTCACAGTAGACAGCTGGGATTGCTTTTTTTTTTCCCCTTGCACTCACCTTCTTGTCCTAATTTTTGGGAAGGAACTGAAGTAAAAATCGAGGGGAATCAACAGAGTAAATAAATAATGCCTTATCTTTATTTAGCTTTTCCTGTACAACCGTCCCACGGGGTCCTTGTGACGGAGCTATTTCGGGCCTTTGGCACCTTATGTAAGAGAGCTGTCCTACTGCTGACTTTGGGATTGATTGCTTCTGGCCTCCAAAATGCTCTGCTGGCAGTTTGCACCACAGGTCCTCCAGCTGATTCTTCCAGGCAGTTTTAGTGGGGTTTTTTTGTGGGCTACTTTTAAATGCTCGAAGGGAAAAAGATGCGTTCCTGCGTCTTGCAGGTGATTTGGGGCTGACAGATGGATCTCAACAGCAGGAAAATGTTGGAATGATAGGCTTCTCTCCCCTCTTGCTGCTTTCTGACCACAACAGAAATGCTGTTTGTGTGAAATATCCTGTACAAGGCGAAGGAAGAGGAATTAAATTCATATTTTTGTGCGCTGTTTCTTACTTAGGGGTTCGATTCATAACACAGATGACTGAAATTAGTGGTCCAGCTTGTCAAGTCACCCCAGCCATCCTTTACTGTTGAAGGAGAGGGTGAGGCACCTCTAAAATATAACTGATATTACCCATAAAGGGGTGTCCAAAAGAGTTGGAGTGAAAAGCCTCCTGCAGGTGTTCTATGGGTGGTGTGCTGTGCCTATTGCGCCTATAAAGTGAAACATTCTGAAGTTTAATTCTATGGAAAATAGCTTACCTTCTGAATAAAAGTAAGAAATTTTAGATATACAGACGTTTCTCTGCTCAATTCTGATTGAAAAGTTGGCATTTTCCTGCTTCTTGTTTGTGAAATCTTAAATAAATTGTTCATATCAACCTAATTATTTTTATTTGATTGTTTCAGTGTTGCACTTCAACTTTTTTAAAAAAATAAAACAGCTCAGTTTGGTTCTTAATTTAACTCAGACCATCCAGAAATCTTGAAATTGAGAGATTTTTCTTTTACAGCTTTATTTTTTTTACATTACAAGGTGTTTTGGTTTTTTTTTACATGCCTCAGGAAAGAACACAGTGTTCCTCTGGAACCAGGAGAGCTTGTGCCTGATTATCCCAAGCTATTTAAATAGTAGTTGTATTTATCCTGCAAAATTGCATGCATTTATTCATATTTTTATTTTATTCTTCCAAGCTGAGGTAATCTACTGTATTTATTGATGTGCTATAAATCATTCTGTTCTGCATCCTAATACGTCAAAACCCCTCATATTGGGTGACAACAAACGAGCACCCGTTTAACTGAAGGACATTTTTACTGCTGTTCTTCCCAGATGTTACACTGTAAGTGTATAATTGCAAAAAGAATTTATCCTAAAAGTGAAATCACTCTGCAAGGTTATTTCAAGAAATATTTAAAATTATTATTTTGTTGGTTTGTTTTTTTTTTTTAACTTACAAACCCATGAGGGACCATTTTTATCATAAAGTCTAAACACTGAGGTCAAAATGGAGCAGTCTGTGTAGTAATTTGTGGGGTGAGCACAGTCAGCCTCCTCTTTCACATGAAAACAAATATAACTGATTCAGAAATGGGCAGTGTTTGTTTGAGGCCAGCAAAATGCCCTGAGGAGAGGCTGATAAAAGGGGAGAAATATACAGATTTGATTGGTTTTCTTGTCTGTTAGTCATAGTTTTAATGAGGAGAGTGTTGTTACCTGGGAACAACCACGGTTCATGACTGAAAAAGGGGAAATTAAGGTTAGACATTAGGAAGGAATTGTTCCCTGTGAGGGTGGGGAGGCCCTGGCACAGGTTGCCCAGAGAAGCTGTGGCTGCCCCATTCCTGGAAGTGTCCAAAGGCCAGGTTGGAGCAACCTGGACTAGTGGAAGGTGTCCCTGCTCATGGCAAGGGGTGGGAGGAGATGATATTTAAGGTCCTTTCCAACCCAAACCATTCTGGGATTCTGTGTTTCATTACTCCAATGTTGATTTAAGGGTGTTGGTATCCCTCATGGTGCAGCACACTCATACCTTGAGCTGTAGCTGACACTCCATCACTTTCCCCACCACTTTTCCTTTCCAGATCCACTGAACTCCATGGCTTGGGGGGTGTGTGGGCAAAGACAGGGAGAAAAAGGAGAAACTGGGTGAATGGAGTTGGGGAAAGGCCACAAGGTGAGGAGGGGGTGTGGACCATCAAGCCAGAGGGTTGCAGTGATGCTGCAACGTTTTATTAGTAGAACCATTTATTATAAAGCTCTCTGCAAGGGCCATGAGAGTTGAGGAAATTAGAAAAAAAGAACATTAATACTTGAAACAGCAGTGATGAAGGACAGCCACCATCTCCATCTGAGCTCTGTGGAGCTGCAGAGCTGGCTGGAATTTAGAGATTTCTGAGGGGCAGGAAAGCAACTGGACTTGGCAAGCGTCCCTTTGGAACAGCAGATTAAGGGTTGATCTTCCCAGAGTCTGTGTGACAAAGTTGAGGACAAAACCAGGAGGGCTTAGACAAGATTATATTTGAGGGTGAAAATCACCCCAAACCTCCAAGGAGCTCAGCTTGTCTGCGTTGGATGAGCTGGGAATCCTGATAAATCCGTGTGCACGCTCCAAGCAGCTGGAAAAGCGGTGTCACTAAACCCAGGATGGATTGCAACCCGGTGCTGGGTTATTCCAGTTAAACCACAGCACTCAGAGGTGAAACACTGAATGCATTAAAATACCAGCCAGAAAGAAAAAAAGAAAAGAGGTTCCATGTTTTGTATTTAAAAAGCCTTCTGTGTGCTTGGCAGGTGCCAAATCGGCCTCATCGAAGCATTTCCAGGAGGCTGAAGGCTGATTTTTTTTATTCTGCTGTTCAGATAAAAAAAGCTGGAGCACAGAGAAGCCAAATAATTCTGTGAGAAAACACTGGCAGAAATGACAAAGCTGAGCTGAGCTCTAACATTTCTTCCTCATTCTCAAGAATGAACTGAGATTGCAAAATACTCCTGGTTTATTTGCACTTTGTACATTGTGCCTACCTATAAAATACCATTTTTTTCCCTTTCATTTTGAAAGGGAAAAGAAATTGTTGGCATATTTAGTGACATATTTTTCAGACCATTTAAGCACCTGCTTTTTTTTTCTCCAAGAACTGTTATTTATTCTCCCTTTCAATGAGCTTAATTACATGGTATCTACCAATCTTTATTCTGCTGCATTAGGTCTCTTTGGATCTCCTGGGTAGGTCAGGATGTTAATAGGGAACAAATCCACCTACCAAGGATGGGAAATAGAGAACATTCCCTCTGTTTGTTCCCCACATAAACTTGTGCATAATTGCTCTCCTTAAATGGGAACAGAGAGTGAAAACTCTGCCAGAAGTCCAAGCTTAAAGGTAAATATTCCTGACAGAGTCCAAGTAAGGAGAAGAATTCTAATTTTATAGCCCCTTTCATCTGAGTGCTTCAAAACATCTCCGAGATATCGATCAAGACTTCCTGAGGTGTTTTTATAGGTCAGGCATCTCAGTGCAAATTTCCCATCATAATGTAAGTGTTGAGAAGCCACCAGAATGGAAAGAATGCTTTCTGTGTTGTGTTTGTAACTGCTGGGAAAGAGAAAGCAAAATAGAACAGTTTGATTATTTTTTTAATAAGAGGGGTTTTTTTTATGCTCATGTGTGTGTTTAAGAGGGCATTTGGTCGTGGATACATAAAGAAAGAGTTCCTGGAATTAGAATTAACACTTTTTATATCATCCTTTTGAAATAAAGTTGTTGGAGCTTCACTCATATTTATTTAAAGTTCATTTCTTAGCAGATTAAATGATACTGAAATCAAATATGTTAAAACTTGCTCACATTTTTTTCCTCATCCTGATTCCAACAGTTACTCAATCCCTGTGGCCAAATTTTTTTGCCCTTTTCAGTGCTTGTGCAAATTGTTCCTTGGCCAGTTTTATTCAAACTGATGCCACTGGCGTTAATGTTGTCCATAGGATGTTTTTTCCAACCAGATTCCTTTGGAATGCGGAGAGTTGAACGTGATTACACAAATAGTTGCACTGGTGGGTGTGTGGGTGCAGAGTAAACTACAAGTAGAATGTAAAATGCAACTCAGTCAAGCAAAACCAACCAGAAATTTGGATGACCCAGTGCCATTTATGCAGCCTCTAAATTAATATACATTTATATTCCGTGGTGTGAGCTTCAGTATCCAAAGGGATTCTCCCATCTTTTAAAACCAGAAGCCAGATTTAGGGAGAGAAGCACAAAAGCCCAGAGAGCTTTAAAGCAGAAAGATTTCTTTCTGCTGCAAAACTTAAAACCAAACAAAATGCAGCAAGGCTGAAAGAAGCCCTTAGTATTCAGGAATGTAGAACACTGTAGATTGTGTTATTACTCTGACAATTGGAAGGAGAGTTCCAATAAAACTTTGCAAGTTCAGGCATTTTCCTGTCGCATTTCAATTGAACCCTTGGGGAACGATCTCATGGGAATTATATGCAAATGAGACTTGAAAAGTCATTCTTTGGTTTGTTTTTTTTTTTTTTTCAAAACCAGTTTCTAGAAAGATTTAACAGAGGCACAGGTGTTGTTTAAAAAAAACCTGAGCTGTAATTATCTGAGATTTGGAGAGCTCCTAATGATGCTCAGAGAGAAGGAGAAGCAATTTGGTCGTGCTCTGCTAATGTATGAAGTGATTTACGAGGGTTGCAGTAATGAATGTTGTCATTCCTAAACAAAACAAAGCACTTGGAAAGAACACTGATCTGTGCTTTTTTTTCCCACCTCCAGAACTTAGATGGATGAAGATTTCAACATCAGCAAGTTTAGATGAGTTGAGTTAACTTTGAGTTGCCAACTCTTCTTCAAAGACGTTTCTCTGATTCGACATAAACTAGAATCTTTTCTTTTTGCCTCCTAATATATTTCAGGTTTGATCCACTCCCTGCCCCAAAGGCAAGTGCACATCCAAATAAAGCAAAGTAAACTAGGAATCACCAACATTAATGTATAATATTATCATCTTATTTAAGGTTACAACTTGATGCTAATTTTCTTTTATTCCCTCTCTTTGTAAAGAGCACCATGGCCTTGTTTAGAGGAAAATTAGCAGAAGTTTATTACTTTCAACCTAAACTAAATTATTCTGCAGTCTCTTCTCTGGTACCTGTGAGTTCATTATCCCACAGGCAAAAACCTGCCCAGGAACTTCTCCCAGAATATCCTGTAGTGCTTCTCCCTGTGCAACCCACAATTTATTTATTGTTACTGTTTCTTTGCCATCCAGAGTAGTTGGAATAATGGAATTAATAGGTTTTTAAGTAAATATGCTATTCTTGATTAAAAAAGGACAAATTCTGGATATTGCAAAAAGAAGCAATAAACAAATGCTCTTCTGAGAGGGGGGAGTGAATTTAATTTAGAAAATTAAACACATTAATGTGCAAAATATATCTACTACTTTGCTTATTATGAAAGGTCAAACTTCATGACATTTGCATGATAATATTTCATTTTTCAATTAAACACAGGCAAAACATACTGGACCAATATCCTGTTCCCTATCTCTTGATCTTAGTAAGTTCTTCGGTTTCTACTCGAATTTGGGGACATCTCAGGTGGACTTTACCAGGGAAAGGATTCAGGGGTCTGGGAAGTCTGTGAGGATAAAAGAACAAACATTTTGTCTCTGGGTTACAGGAGAATTTTTAGGGTTTTTTCTTAAATATTCGCCTCCCCTCCCTCTCTGCAGGACCAGGATGGTGACATCCAACCACCTTCTGCTGTGGGACATCAGTGGGCACAGAAGACAAATCATTCCCAGCAGTGTGATAACAAGTGAATGATTTAGAACATCACACCTAATTCTTGATCCTGTGCTCTGGCCCAGTTTGAAGACCTGAGAGCTCTTCCACATCCTCAGAACTGCAGAATTTGACCCAAGGAAACAGCACAGCGTTTTCACGGACAGCTGAATGTCACCCAGGGAGAGAACAAACCAGCTGCAATGATTTCTCTGCCTGTCAAAAGGCACTTGACAGAATTAGCCAAAATTAGAGTCCAGCTCTCCAGGTTCTGAGTGACTGTGGCTTTAGTGCTCCTTTTGCTTTCCTAATTGGAACAAGACACGGGGAAATTGTCTGGACGCCTCTGTGTTAGAAACAAATTAGTTCCCCTTCACAGTCTCTTAAGAAGAACGACTTTCCAAAGCCTCCCGCTTTCTATTTATTTACTGAGGCTCTGCAATTCCAGCAGGGCAAATGCAACCTGCTAAACACCAGGCACACAACTGGAAAATGAATCTATGAAGAGCTGCCTTTAGGCACAGACAATAATTCATGTTTCATCGAGTTTAAAGCGTTAAGTTCTACCACGGCATAAGCCAGTGTGTGTGGGGCTGAAAGCAGTGCCATGAGGTGAGAATTCCACATTCTCAGCTGGCAGAGAGCTGTTGATCGCCTGGAATGACCTAATTTGGCTCAGGGTCCTCCTTGAGGGGATCACAAGCCCCAGACTGAGAGAAGGGCTCAGGGATTCTTCTCCAGACGCGTGGCTAGAAGAGGCACCCGAGTTTATGAAGATTGATTCGCCCAAAGGGAGTGATGGAAACACGGATTAGGTGTTGGGGTGAGTGGATCACAGCTGGCTCAGACTGACCAGGAGCTCTGCTGGAGCACAGGGAAAACAGGGGAGTTTTTAACCAACTCTACCTCACAGAGTCATGGAATCACGGAATGGTTTGGGTGGGAATGCACCTTGAAATCATCTGGTTCCAACCTCCCTTTCATGGACACCTTACACTGTCCCAGGTGACTTAGACCCCATCTCAGCGTGCTTGTCTCCATCTTGAAATCCAAACTTGCCACATCAGGTGGGAATGGTCTTTCTGGCCACATCCTTCCCTCAGCAGATCTAGGCACGTTATCCAGGTTTTCAAGTCTTTTCCGTTCAGGTTTCCTTTTCTTTTTCTTTGATATTTCTATCCTCATTTCTCCCACCTCAAAATCCTAAGGATAATGGATTATCTTCTAGTAGCTCCAGTAATTTTTCTCTCTCTCTCTCCCCTCAGCCCCAGTGACCTCTCAGCTCATTTCACTAAGGCTGTCATGACTTATTTCCATATAAATCTATTTCTCCTGCATCTCAACCTCCCTTTGTTTTGTTTTCTGGAATTTCTATCCAATAAAGACCAAAAAGCTTTTCAAATTCTCATTAAAATGTCGAGCAGCACCATACCTTACCCTGAAATGATAATAAGAAATCAATATTTGGATTTCCAAAGGCACAAAATAAACTTTCTGCCTTTGGGAGCTTTAATGAGATACTCCCTGTGCTCACCTCTTTTTTTCCCCTGAAATTCATTTTGATTTATGACCACAACGTTCACCACCCGTAGTGGAGCAGGTAAATCACACAGCAAGGTTTCCTTCTGACTTCTCAGACCCTTCACCACCTTTTTTTTTCACAAAAGAATCCAAGTTTCTGTTTGTTCACTTTTGTTTTGTTTTGTTTTGTTTTGTTTGCACCCTTCATTTGTCTTTAAGGAAAGGAACAAATAACACTCCTTGCTCTGGGAAGGGAATAACTTCTTCAGGCAGCCTGTGAGTAGTCATATTTTTTCACAAAATAAAATAATTTTTCACATAGTTAATAAAAAAAAAGGAAATTAGAGGTCAAGAGCCAAGCATCTCTCCATGTTCTAATATTCTATTTCTTTATTGCCTCTGTTTGCAGGGAGAGGATTAAATTACAATAACTGGTATTTTTAAATAAAATTTAATTACGTTGCTGATAGATTGATGACTCCTGACACTCAAAAAAAAAAAAATGCTGCGGAGAGAGCCACTTTTATTAAAGCAAACCAAAATGCTGGTGATGATTTCACAAGTCAGGAATTTCAGGATGTATTATAAGTGTTCTTCAAACAGACTCGATGATGCTCTTCAAACCTTGACTTCTACAGAACGAAGGAAGAGTTCTCATCCCTTGTCCAAGTTTCCTCCAGGACTCCAGAGCTTCTTACGGTGGTTTGTTTGCCTTCTCACTTGACTTCCCTCAAAATATGAAGAATCCAGTCCCAGAAGCTCCAGCAAAGTTTTTTTTCCCTCTTTCTCACTTCATTCCATCATTGACTTGTGTGACAGTCAATGCATTTGGCTCTGTGTGTGGGTCTTATCCAGGAATTACCTGGAGAATTACCTCCTCTGTTCACTCCTAAACTTGCTGTATTTTTATCTCAAGGATTTTCTTGAACATTTGTGCTTGGAGTTCTGGTTTATGGATCCGGATTTCAGTTCCCAGAAAATATCTCTACGCTTCTGTGCTGGAGTGTTGTGGTTTAAATCCAGCCAGCAGCTCGGCACCACAGAGCTGCTCACCCCCTCTCTGCTCCCAGCAGGATGGGAGGAGGAGAAGGGGAAGGGTAAAAGTGAGAAAACTGGTGGGTTGAGGTAAGGACAGTTTAATAATTAAAGTAAAATACTAATTAGAACAACAACCATGAACACGGAAACAATAACAATGACCATAACGGCGATAACCTTGGTAATAATATAATGAAAAGGGAAATCATTTTTAAAAAAGACAGAGGGAGAGCAATAAACTCCAAGAAAGCCATGTGATGCAAATGAAAAGCAATTCCCCACCACCACCAGACTGATGCCCAGCCAGTCCTTGAGCAGCCACAGCCAACATTCCCTCTGCTTTTATATACTGAGCATGATGCCTCTTGGTCTGGAATATCCCTTGGGTCACTTGGGGTCAGCTGTCCTGGCTGTGTCCCCTCACAGCTCCTGGTGCACCCCCAGCCTCCCACAGGGCAGGATGAGGAGTAGGAAAGAGCTTGAGTTGTGATAACCCTGCTCAGGAATAACAAAATCGTCCCTGAATTATCAACAGTTTCAACACAAGCCCCAAACATACCCCCATAACCAGCTCCTGGGAAGGAAATAAACTCTATCCCAAGCGTCACTGTGCAGGGAAAAGGGACGTATCTTATTCCCTAGAAGTCTTAATTCCTTAATATCTCCCTTGGGAAAGGCAAAACCAGAAGTTGGTTACCACTGTAAAGGGGTTAAATTAACACAGAATCCCGAGTTTTGTAAATCTTTTCCCCGTGTGTCGTTGCAGAGGTCCCTCCTGACCTCAGGGGTTCTTCTCACAGAATTCATATCAATAAATACTGGCTACAGAAATGCATTATTTACAACATCAGGTCAGATTTGAATTACTTCCTAGAACCCATTTCCTTAGCAGTTCCCTGGGAGGAACAGTCATTTTGAGGAACTTTCCTTTTCCTTAAAAATCTGCCAGGACTTTCCTTTCAAAAATCCAGCACCTCCAATACAGCCCCAAAGGCATCTCTGGAGACTGTTCAGAGCTTTGAATTTCCATGAAAATCAGTAAACTAGAAAGTTGTAAGTTCTTAATAAATTTTAAGTTTTACTCTTCTTGCAGTGACTTAATATAGAGCAACCACACCGCAGTGAGAAATCTCGATGTTCAGTGCCTAGAACTGTGATTTAGGTCATTTCATACATCCACACTAAATAATAAGGCTTTAAACTGGTTGTTATGCCAGGACATCCTGCAGCCTTCCCACTCAATTCACTTTTTGGGATTGATTTTAGGGCACCTACGGGAGATTTTCTGGATTGGTCGACAGCTCAACTCCCGTTTTGCTTTGCTTCCTTGTGGATCTGAGCCACAGGCACATCCACACTGCAGAGAAGCTCCTGGGCTCCCTGACTGAATTCCCTTCAGGAAAACATCCACAAGTTGTTGGCAAGGTAAACCTGACTCCAGATGATTGGTTCCAAGTAGTCAGGGGTGTGAACCACGCCTAATTTTGGTCCTCTTCATCTGAAGCAATCTTTGAGTGTTATCCCAGCAAGATTTGTGCATTCCAACAGTTTTTCCCCCACCCACAAACGTGCCTGCTACGAATCAAGGAGTGAAATGGTCCCTCGTTGCCTTGCTGTGAGAAAAGAGCTCTGGGGAGTTAGAGCTCCGTGCTCTGACCTGAATGAAACACTGACAGAAAAAACCTCTCCAGTAATTTCATGTCAATAACTCTCCACACCATCTCTATCCCTACCTGTCCCCACCTTCGTTCCTCCCCCAAATATGGAATCACAGAGTCTTCAAGGTCAGAAAAGACCTCCAAGATCATCGAGTCCAAGCTGTGCCCCATCCCCACATTGTCAACTAAACCAGAGTGCTGAGTCCAGTCGTTCCTTGGGCACCTCCAGGGGTGGGAACTCCACCACCTCCCTGGGCAGCCCCTGCCAAGGCCTGGCCACCCTTTCCATGCAGGAACTCTTCCTGATGTCCAACCCGAACCTCCCCTGGCACAGCCTGAGGCCGTTCCCTCTTGTCCCATCCCTTCTTCCATGGGAGAAGAGACCAAACCCCACCCATCTACAACCTCCTGTCAGGTTCTACACACAAGAAGTTCAGAATCAACAAATTCCTTACTCTGTCACCACAAACTTCAAAACAGGGAAGGGCACAAGAACAACTCATCCGAGATTGATTCCTGGCTTTGTGGTGGTTTTCCTAATAAAGCAAACGTCATGTATATACCTTGGATACAGCCATGAAATTAAAACCATGTCTATCTAAAGTCAAGCTGTATGTTTAAGATACATTTTTCTCTTTGTTCTTCAGCAACTGCTGCAAAAGTACAGCTGGAACTACTGATTCTTTTTTTTAATTTATTTTTATTTTTATTGTTGCATTCCGGAACAGAAACTATTTACACATTGATATTAAATAAGAAAGAGCTTGAACTGCCACAGTGGTAGGAAAAGACAAGGAGATGTAGGTGTTGAAAGAATAACCCAAGAAATAATTGAGATATTTTTTCTATAATAGATTGATTTAAATTTTAAAATGAAAGCGAGAAATGGCTTTTGGGGGTTAAACCAGACTTTTGTTTTTTTCTTTTTCTCAAACAAAAGTTTGAACACTTTTTCTCAGCTCTACAAGAAGTCCTTTATTTTTTAGGAATTATAAGAAACAATATCTTAGGGAAACAAAGGTAAAACTGGGAGGCAACTACAAGTATTTTCAGGTTAAATTGTCTTCAACCTTTCTATCACAGATGCTTTTAGTGCTTTTTTAGGGGTGTGGGAATGTCTCTGTGGCTGCTAAAATTAAAGACCCCTCCAGCAGTCATGGAATAAAACACCATATAATCAATTTTGGGCCGTGTTTTAAAGTGCTCTGTACTTAACACACTTAAGTCCTGGCTGAGTTTTATTTGGTAGAAACAGAAACCTCTTTTCTTTGGAATTTGTACAAGCGAAATGGCTTTTTGAGCAAGGAAAAGAAGACAATTTTAGGTTTTCAACAGGACAAAAATTCTGTAACATTTTCATCTGGAATTATTGCAATGCTCAAAACGTTCTTTCTGTTAATATAAGATCTAAAATAATATACCATCTGTACAGTCAAAAGTATATATTTTAAAAAAAAGGACCACAAGGTAACAGTTAAGATGAAACAGAAATATTTGGACATTGTAGGAAGAGTTGATCCAAAATTATTGCCTTTCCCGTTTTCTCCTCGCCTTTCACTTCTTGTCAGGTCTGTGTAGCTCCATGAAATCTTGGCTTGGATTCAAATTCTTCTCTTTTGATGAAAAGTGTTTCACTGGATCACTTCCACAGGTGTCAGCACCTCCTTTGGATGGAAAAAGTAAAGGTTTTTCCATGAGTTGAGTGTTTATTTATTCAGATTTGTGTCTGGAGAAGGTTCTACCTGGTCCCTGCTCAGATCCAAGTGCCCTCTGTGCACCTCCCCCCATCTCTCTCTTCTCCCTTTACAGATGGGTTGAAAACTGAGTCAGAAAATTGGATATTCAGAGCTTTTTTTTGATATTGACTCAAATCCCATGAAGCCAAATTTTTTTGAACCACCGATTAGAAAATTTTCAATGACAACTAAAATGGCTAAAAATGTGAAGGGTTTTATCCCAGAAAATTAATTACTTTGGCTTTTCAGGGGGGGGTCTCTTCCTTTTCTGTGACTGTTCAGGAAAAGCAGGTGTGTAAAATGGCCAAGGCAGATAATTTTTCAGATGACTTAATTGAGGTGAAATCAATTCCATCCTTACAGTTCAGTGTCCAAGTATTTCCTCTGCTTCAGGGATGGTTGTGGGTTTTCTTTTTTTGGGGGGGGAGGGGTGGGATTGTTTTTCCTTGGCTTTCCATTTTCAGTGGGGTTTTAAAATACTTCTTTTTTTTTTCCCCCTAAGGTGAGATGTAATTTTTCTTCACTTATGAAGGCTCATCATTTTTTCCTGGAAGCTAAAATGTCATGAACCAATATAATGCATGAAAAACGGCGTGATGGTTTTGACAGAGAGCCAAAGGGAATATAGAGAAAACCATTTCATCCCTTAACTTTCCAGTTTTGTGCTGGGCTGTTGAAGTTCTCAGCATGATTTATTTCCCTATTTCCTGTGTGTTTCCTGTACTGAAATTGTAGATGAAGGGAGAGTAGCAAGTGAATGGTTTTCATCCTGTGTCAAATGGCAAAATCCATTTTTTAGCGACAGGACAAGGAGTAATGGGCACAAACTGAAACAGAGGAAATTTAAGTGGGATATGAGGAAGAATTTTGAACTGTGAGGGTGGGGAGGCCCTGGCACAGGTTGCCCAGAGAAGCTGTGGCTGCCCCATCCCTGGAAGTGTCCAAGGCCAGGTTGGACGGGGCTTGGAGCAACCTGGGCTAGTGGAAGGTGTCTCTGCCCATGGCAAGGGCTTGCAACAAGATTATCTTTAAGGTCCCTTCCAAGCCCTCAACATTCTATGATTCCATGCTTTTATGATTTTCAGTGGATGGGAAACAAAACCTTGGTTCAGCCTGAAGCCCATGAGTGACCAAGAAGTTCATTTCTGTGGAGTTTTATGCATTCTTTTAATATTTTCCACCCACGTGTTTTCCATCCATATATTTTCCATCTATATCTTTCCCAAAAATATCCCTTTCTGGCAATTCCTTTCCTGATGGCCTGAGATATCAGAGATAACAGTAAGATATCAACAGCCACCTTTCTGCCCCTGAGGGACGAGATATGAGGTGACAAGTGCTGCTCCTACTTGAGGCGTCTGCAAGATCTGTGTTTGTCATCACACTCCAGCCCAAATGATGTCAAACCTGTGGATCTACAACTTCACTTCATACAATTTGTGTTTTATTTGAGATTTTAAAATAAATTTGTATTAAAAGAGCTTTTTTTTTTCTTTCATTCTCTTGTGTTTAGTTCAGTGGAAATGGATCAAAATCACCCCAAAAATTTAAATTTTTAATAATTGTGTACAGATCTGCGAAATTAGAACAGAAGTCTAGAGAAGTCAACTCTGTCAACAAGAATTTATACTTACTGGAAGACCAGTTCAATAACTTTGCAACATAGTTCATGGCATTTTGAGCTCTTCTCAGTCATTATGTTTTACTTTTGATTATTGGCAGAAAATATTAAAGTGAATAAGCCAACATATTCTGAACCTTTTTCTGCAGGGACATGATGACACAAGTTTGTTGTAATACAATAAAAGCAAGTATCTACTTATGCTTTTTTTATTATTATTTTCAAGGATGTTGATAATGATTGTTGGAAGAGAGTCACGGGGAGAGGCAAAAAAATAGATAAAATACTTGAAAATTTGGGATGTGACAAAAATACTACCCAAACTTGATGTGTCCTTCTCACTATTAACTTTGTTTGTTAGTGTCCCCCGGCTGTGGTTTATATTTTGTTGAGAAAGCAAGTCCTGTTGGAGGATTTTTGTCTCTTTATCATTGAGTGGGATTCATCTGTCTGAGGGTGTTGGAAAGATGAGTTATTCAAGAGTGATTTCCAACAGAATCACATGGAATTGCTGAGTTTGACAGGGATTTCTGGTGATTATTTAGTCCAAGGCCACTGCTCTGCTTTGATCGGGGCCTCAAATGGAGAAGAACCATGTTTTGGACATCTCTGAGGATGGAGATATCACAGCATCCTCAGGCAATCTGTTCCACTGTTCAGCCATGCTCACACCACAGGAGGGTTTTCTTGGGCTTCAGCTGAATTTCCTGTGTTTCAATTTGTGCTCTTTATCTCTTGTCACAGAATCCCAGAATATGTTGAGTTGGAAGGCACCCGCAAGGATCACCCAGTCCAACCCTCAGCCCTGCACAGGCACATCCCCAAGAGTCCCTCCCTGTGCCACAGAGGATCATCCAAACCCTCCTGGAGCTCTGGCAGCCTTGGGGAGCCTGGTCAGTGCCAACCACCCTCTGGGGGAAGAACCTTTCCCTGAGATCCACCCTGAACCTGCCCTGACACAGCTCCAGCCCTTCCCTGGGGGCTGTCCCTGGTCCCCCCAGAGCAGAGCTCAGTCCTGCCCCTCCTCTGCCCCTGCCCAGGCACTTGGAACTGCACTGAGGTCTCCCCTCAGTCTCCTCTTCTCCAGCTGGACACACCAAGTGCCCTCAGGCTCCTCATATGGCTTCAAATCAAGGCCTTTCCCCATCTTCACCGTCCCTGTTTGGACGCTCTGGGGACCACTGAGGAGACATTTGCTCTGACTTTACTCCCACATCAGGTGTTTATACACACTGTTAGATCCCCCTGAGCCTTCTCCAGGCTGAACCATTCCAGCTCCCTCAGCCTGTCCATGTAGGTCTGATGTTTTCATCCCTTTGGCATCTTCATGGTCCTTCACTGGACTCACTGCAGTTCCCTCCTGTCTCTCCCATACTGGGTGCTCAGCACTGGACCCAGCATTCCAGGTGTCTCTCACCAGAGCTGAACTGAGCAGAAATGTTGCCCAGAGAAGCTGTGGCTGCCCCATCCCTGGAAGTATTCAAGGCCAGGTTGGATGGAACTTTGAGCAACCTGATCTAGCGGAAGGTGTCCCTTCCCATGGCAGGGGGTGGGAACACGACAACTTTAAGGTCCCTTCCTACCCAAACATTCCAGGATTCTGTGAAGAATCACCTCCCTTGACCTGCTGGCCATGCTTCTACTGTCCTTCAAGATGCTGTTGGCCTTTTTCTACCACAAGTGCACATTTCAGGCTCGTGGTCAACTCACCGTCCCTGAGGTCTCTGAGGGACTTTTCTGCCAAGCTGCTTTTCAACCTGTTTGTCTCTGGCCCTTCCTTCTGTGTGGAGTTATTCCTCTTCAAGGATTAAAACGAAATATAGAAAGCTCACGTATATCTAATACTGAAATATTAAACCCCTGCAAGATGAATCACTCCCAGGGCAATTTACCTGCATCTAATTCCTCTTGGCTTTAATGTATTTCAGGAGGCAGCAAGTGCTTATACACCTCACAAGGACTGGAACTAACCTGTCTGCTAGAAATCAGAAAGAATATGCATGAAGGTAAAAAAAACCCCATCATTGATGCTTCCCATAGAAAGTAGATTATCCCTTTTCTGTGCCTCAGAATTACCTGAGTCTAAAAGGCATCCTGGTCCAGACCATTTTGTACAACCTCAGACTCACTTTTGGTGCCACCTTTTCCTTCAAGCTCTTTTAATCTTTGTTGCAGTCTGCAAATTGAGGGGACATCACTGAATTAAATTCTAAGGAGCCACATGAAGCTCTGTTGGACTGACTTGCCCTTCCACTGCCTTCATGATTTAATGCAGCTCTTAAAAATTGGCTTAAGCTTACCAGAAATTACAAGTAGATTGATCAGAAGAAGCTATTCTCTTTCTGGGGTAGTTTTTTTTTTTTTTGATCAGAACATTTCATTCCACATAAAAAAAGTGTGTGTTTAAGCCATTTTGCTTTCCAAAGTGCAGGACACACCTCTTTACTTTATTCTTCGTGCTCCAGTGAGTTTCACCTTCAGCACGAACTTTCCTGGCTTCCCTCTTTTCCTTCAGTGAAAAGCAGAGCATTGTTCCCAGCAGCACACAATGCTCCAGTGTGGAACAGAGGCAGAAACTGTTGCACAAGACCGGGATGGAGAATGGCAGATGATGCTTCTCCTTCTTGTCAGGTGTTTTCTTTGTGGGGTCTGAGCCAGCTTTTGAAGACTTTGGCAAACTGAGCCACAACTGGCTCCTCGTGTGACCCCACAGACACGGAGGGAACTCTCTGTGCAGGGTGTTCTGCTCCAGGAGAGCGGAGACAAAGCTCTTTTGACCCGTGAAACTGCAAGAGCACGTCCTGCTGGCCAGGATTTGGGCAGGCAGAGGCTTCAGAGGCTCATGGTTGATTGAGGGACAGATCCTCTGTGTGGCACTGACAGCTCCTGCGTGTTCTGTTCACTGTTCCTCAGCTGAGACCATGAAATGCTGTATCTGGTGGGTGTTGCCATTCCCCTCTTTCATCACGAGTGTGTCTGTGCTGCAGACAAGGAAAGCAATTTTTTCTCACATTTCAGGCTGGAATGCTCCTTCATCTCACAGGTTGCCTCACTGTTACTGTTTTCTCCTACTTTTTGTAGGGAGTTTTCATCCTGGGCCCTGCGAGGAGCTGCACTGGGGTGTGACTGTGCTTTGAATGCAGTGCTGAAACAAAGGATTTTCAGAGGCCCCTTTAAACCTAAATTGGTCTATTTTTATGACTTGGAGCCAAGCCAGGAGTATAAAATAAGTAAATCCAGGTAGTAATTCACAGCAGGCATTCCTAGGATGGTGCTGGGTGGGTTCTAAGGTTCTGCTATTTAAACCAAAGTGAGTAACGTGTCAATCCACAACATGTGGGACATCCCTGAGCTTAACTGCCCATGTAAAATGTCATTTCCCCCCCATTTTTACTGATCCCTTTAGGCCCTGGAAGGTGCTCTGAGGTCTCTCCAGAGCCTTCTCCTCTCCAGGCTGAACAACCCTGGCTCTCTCAGCCTGGCTATTAAAATGGGTTTTATTAAAACCCCAGCTCTCTCAGCCTGGTATTAAAACCAGCCTGGTTTCTTCTCATGTAGGATTCAAGCTAAAGCAGATTTTTATTATTATACGACTTTTACTTGGCACCACTGAAATCAAAACAGCAGTTAAAAGGAAAAGAAGACACAGTTTTTAAGGCCTGATTACCAATAAAAATCCACCCTAAATATATTCTTGAAAATATCAGAATACATTCTGCAGTCATGTCTACTGTTCTTAGTCACATGAAATGCATCACCTGGCACCCAAATCTGCATGTCAACATCTCTGCATGTGCTGACAAAACTGCGCAGAACAGGGAGCTTTTCTCCCCACAGAAAATGAAGCCAACAAATGCAGAAGAGAAACCCCCTTGTTGCTTCCCCTCTCAATATATTTTGATCCCACCTGCCCTTCTTCATTTATTAAGCATCTTTTCTTGATCTCTGTCAGAACAGGATATTGCTTCAGGCAGCCTCTCAGTTCTTGGGCACAGGAGGGAATAGCTCCATTTCTTTTGCCAGGTTTCTTGGCAGTTTCTGACCCCCTTAAACTTTACAAATCTAAAGTAACTCCAATTTCTGGCTGCATTTAAAGTGGCAAACGGTGCAAAAACATGGCAAATGTTGTTGCTGTTCAGGTCTGGGGTAGGATTGTGAACTGTGCTACCACAATTCAATCTTCTCTCTGCCTCAGTTCCTAAATTCCCCCTGTGGAAGGCAGGTGATATAATGATGGACATGTGAAATTAAAAGGGAGAACCTCCAGGAACTGTATTTGCTCTTCTGTGACCATAATTCTTGCATGCCATGATTTTCTTTGTGTCTATTTTATCTTCTTATGAGAAGGGAGTGGGAATTCAGGTGAGGATGGTGAGTATGAGGACCCGGCCTCGAATAAAAGATGGCACTTGGGAGGTTCCCAAAGCCAAGAGAGAGGAACCCCTTTTGAGTCCCTCAGCTTTAGGCACTGACTGTGCAAAGAAGGACAAGCTGTGTAATTCTGGCTCTGCCTCATTTTACCCACACTCAAAGTGGGAAGTGGAATTTCAGAGAATCATAAAATCGTGGAAAGGTTTGGGTTGGAAGAGACCTTGAAGATCATCCAGTTCCAACCTCTCTGCCATGGGTAGGGACACCTTCAATCAGAACAGGTTGCTCAGAGCTCTATCCAACCTGGCCTTTAAAGTCTGAATTTCTTAGGAATGTGTGATGTCCTGATCCAAATTGGGGAATCATGACCTTTATTTGCAGCGTAGCCATAAAAATACACGAGCCAGAGTTGTGGGTGACGACCCTCCGGATAAAATCACGCCTCTGGACGTCCTGGCTTTGAGCCAGTGCAACAGAGAATGTTGCATTTTAAGTTTTAAATGATATATTTAGGGGAGGAATGTAAGAATAAAAGGACAGCACCCCATGTGATTGATGGGTTTCGGGCTCAGAGGGAAGTGACTCCTCAGTCAGGAGTTCACGGAAACTTTGGATGTTTAACACAGGGAAAACAAATGTTTGACAACTTCAGGGATCAGAGCAACAGTGAGTATTGTTTTGCAGTGACATTTTTAGTCTAAACAAAAATAGCTGGAAGTCCGTGCTGGCAGGGGGATCTTTTCTTGTGAAGGTGATTGATGTGGGGATCGTTACCGAGGGTAATTAAAATAGATAATCCCACATGAGTCCCACTGAAACTCCTCTTGAAATTACTGTTTATAAATAACAAGAGGTTTTTATAGTTGACTCTTGGTCTTGACCTTGACTTTGAAGGAAGTAGGATTTAGTGCTAATAGATTCAATCATTTTCCATTTCATATCTTTCCCTACAAAAGTTTATTCAGTTTTCCTTTTCTATTTCTCCTCCATCATCCTTGTAGTGTCTTGTTTTGTTTTATTCTATTTTATTTTCCTTCTATAGCTCTCTCCTTTCCCTCTCATCTTCTTTCATTTAATATATGCTCTTTGTCAGTGTTTGCTCCACAGCTGAATATTTTTCATTTATCTGAATTAGATCTCATTTCTACCCCTAACACTCACCTTGTATTTAAATTGTCCTTGTTTTTCTTCATCTGGGTACTCCTAATTCCTGAAGCTTTCATCTATTAGCTTGAAATATACATTTTTCAATACTGGAGTCAGGGTTATTTATAAAAATATCAAAATCCTGCAGACAGAGAACAGATCTTCCCACAGATCAGCGACCCAGATTTGCTCGGAGCTGTTTTTAGATGAAGTACATTTCCTGTGACAACCCCTAATTTATATTGGGAGAGATGAAAATGTAACAAGGAGTGGTATTGGAAAAAAATTATATTTAAACCTCTTTCTTCTGGTGTTTTAGAAGGGTCTTCCACCCAGGAACAGTAAAGAAACAAAGCTGTGGAATCATTAAAACAACCTGCAGACGATGGTGCTGTGGTTGATCCTGTGTCACTGAGTTTGTGACTCATTTTGTACTTACACAACATGGACATACAGAAGAAATCCCACATTTTAAAAGCAATTCAGAAATATTTCCCCATTTAGGAGGGACAGTCAGTACCTATAGATTGCCTATAAATGTTCTGGAGTTGCTGGATGAGAGGTGCTACATCAAATCACTGCACCGCCGTTGTCAAAAATTATTATGCACTTCACATATTTTAGGGAGGAATTTTAGTGAAATTAGGAAGAAATTACCCTCACCATAGAGAATTTCTTCCCAGTATTTAATCAAAATCTACCTCCCTTCAGCTTAAGGCCATTCCCCCTTAACCTATCACTACATGCCCTTGTGAAAAGTTCCACTCCCTCTTCCTAGGCCATGGTTGGGCAGGAGTTCAAACTTCCACTGCAGTTAGGACATTTCCCATGTTTAATGGTTTTTTTTTAAACAAGATTAGGGACACTCTTCATATACATATTTCTCTCTTAAGCCCTGTTGCTTATTCCAAGTGAATTAATTCTGGGGTGCTCTGATTTGTAGGCGTGGAAAGATAAAAATAAAAGACTTCTCAATAATCCGGTTCAAAACCTGTTTGCCAGAGCCTCGATACTGCACAGTGCCCCTCAAGCATTTGTTGTGCTCTGTTCTGAATAAAGTTGGCCTTTGTTCCCCCTCCTCTTCCCAGAAACCTTGTAATTCCCATCTTACATTCATTCATCTTCCATTTCTACCTGTTTTATCCTGATCCTCAGTGGCTTTTCATTTAAATCTCATTCCTTCTGCTTTTATCCAACCTGTTCCCTCTTAGTCTTCATTTTTCAAGGCTGAGCATGTTCTTTCACTCCTGAAGAGCTTCCCATCCTCTTGGCCAGCTTGGATATCTCCATTATTTGTTGTTCCAGTTTGGCCTGGAGCTTCAAGCTCAGTTAGAAACTCCAGAGGAGCAGGTGAATATCCCTGATTATAGGGATTTCATGAAAATGGTTATATTTCACTGTGCTTTGAGCTCTGAGTGGTGAGTTCACTTTTCATTGTCATGGGAATACTGGGCTAAGAGTGCTGGGCTAGATTTAGGAATTAAGCCTGGGTTGACAGCTGGTGTGGGATGAAGTTTAATTGCCAAAAACCCCCACATTTACCACCACATTGTTATTTTCATTAAATCATTGGTGAAGCTGTGCCAGGATTGTTCTCAGTATGAAAGGGTTTTAATGAAGGAAAAGACAGTCTTGCACCGGAATCCATTCAGATTTTCAATCCAGGAACATGAACTGGCACCCTCAGTACCCTCAACTTCAGGGGTACTGAACTCCCACCTGCCCTGCTGCCTTCTGGACACCTGTGTAATATCCAGAGGAATTCCAAGAGACGTGTTTACTGGCACATCTGACAGACTTTTCTCATTTAGGCACTTGATCTGTTCATTTTACCCAACAGAATCTTTCTATGGAGACGATATTGGGGAAACATTTTGTTGTTGGCCTTTAGGACTGCACATAAAAAAACACCCTCACTAAAACAAAACAAAAACCAGCCAAACCCAAAACCCAGCAAAACCTGATGTGGTGGAATTCTCACAGAATCATGGAATGGTTTGGGTTGGAAGTGACCTTAAAGATCATCTTGCTCATGAGAATGATTTGTTCCTCTTGACAGGCTTAAGTCTGAATAGGAAACATGGTGTGTAATTCATGGATTAAAGGAGAGAGAGAAAAAAAAAAGGGAGAAAGCAAAAGTCAGACAGAAAAGCGCTGTGTATCTCCCAGGAGCTGAGACAATTACCAGGATGTCAGGGGGAAAAAAGTATTGTTATTTCAAGAAGAGATATTAGGGTCCAACTGATGGGCAACATAGAACTTTCTACCCATGCTGAAGGGTGTGAAAATTATAGGATTTGTAAACCACAGGCAAAGAACTGTGGAATCATTTGGGATGATTATTTTTACACACTTCCAAGTCCAGCAGTGTATAAAAATAAACAGTGTAACATACACTTTTTAACATAATCTTTTTTGTGTGTTTTAAATTCTCTTTATTTTTGTTTCTGTCTCTATCTGGCATCCAGGAGTGAAGAGAATTAGAGCTGAGCTGGCAGTGAGTTGCTAAAAAAAGGGCTAAGATGTTTTATTTTACATGTGACAGGTGTGGCCCCAGCAATCACTGTCTGTCAGGCCAATCCGGGCACGGTGACAGCTTAGGTGGAACTGCACACTGAATAATTCCACCAGGAAATTAAGGTGACATTTTTTCATTCAGTTCTAAAAAAAATCCCAGCCTGAACACCTGCTTGCTCAGGTGTCTCTCTGTAATTAATGACAAAGCCAGGCTTTTCCAGGATGGGTTCAGGACAGTTTTAGGCACAGGTTTAGGCAGAAATTAACTGGTCCAAGTGAGCCACTACTGACAGATGGGAAGAGGAACCAAGCCAGTTTCATTGACATAACCCATTTCTTTATTTTGAATTGAATTACAGTGGTAAAGCAAAGTTAAATTTTAACATACTTTGTAAATTTTAACTACTTTAACACAACTTTCTCAGTGATATCTGCCAATTACACGACAGGGTTTCTTGTCCTGTCTCTGGAGTGTTCAGGATGCTCGGACAGTCTCCTATCTGGGTGTTATTTGGGGCTGGACTAATAGCTTTGGAAAGGAGAATGAAAAGTGCCAATAACACACCTGTGGAGATTTCTAAGATTTATTTCAGGATATTTTCCCATCTCACAGGACACTGAATACTGCTTGAATTTATAACACCATAAACTTTGAGGTCTGTGGTCTAACTCGGATTTTGAAGGTCTGCGGGACAGAAGCCGCACTGATGCAGAGATTAAAAACCTTGTCTCTTTTCCAGTACAGGGAGATCACTGCTCTTTGAACAACTCATTTTTTTCCTATTACTTTTCTTATTTTTCTTCCTAAACCATCTTAGCAGCTCCCAGTTGTCTCCCATTAAGTAATATCAATTTTAATAGCAGCTTTATGTTCCCATTCTGCTGATGCATTTGCTAAATCTCATCTTTTTCTTCTTGACAAATTACCAATGTAAACAGCTGAATTACCAGCACATTTGGTGGCTGGTCTCTGGTGAAAGAAAATAGAGATTAATTGATAAGGATAACAAATGCCTTACAGGCAGAAAAATGAGTCAAATCATTATTGTGAGTGGCACCTTGCAAAGAGAAAGCTGATCTTTCAGAGCTGTGCAGTGTCTGTATCCAAACTTTTGTGAGATCTGAAGTCGGGCTGTAATTACTCCTTTTTAAGGTTTCAATGCAGACATGGTTCGGTGTGATAAAAATAAACTTGTTTGAGATGCAGTTTTGAATAAATAAAATGAACAATAAAGAGCCCAGGAAGGTGAAGGTTTTTTTTTTTCAGCTCTAACAAAAATAGTAAAAACTTGTTGATTTACTGAAACACAGAGAATATAAATTTAATGCTGGAGCAAGACTCGAGGCGACGATGAGTGCACATCTTGACACCTGGTGAAAGCAATGATATTGAAGAAATAATGTGGGCATAAAAAGGATGGCTCTGAAGTTTGGTGGCAATCTGATAATAAAATGCACACTAAGAGCTGCCAGTGGATTACCAAAGAAAGAGAAAAAAATGGGGGGGGGGGGAGAGTAATTTGGTTTATTAAAATCAAGCAAGAAGAAAATCAGTCTAAATTTAATTACATCATTTTTCCACAGACATTGGACATGCTTTTCAAAGTAAGAAATCATCAGTACTGATTTTTTTCTCAGAAGCTGGAAACCACCACAGATAAGAAAATGGCATGATCTTCACTTACTCCCTTCTTTCTTTTTTTTGGGGGGAGTAATTTGAGTTGTCTTTTGAAAGAGAGAAAAAGCCCTTCCAAAATGCAAAAGATGAAGTGAGCTGGCTGAACATAACCCTTGGTCCTCAGTGACTCAGTGTGGTGTTCCTTTTGTCATGGAAAGAGAATTTTCTAAGAATTTTCTAATAGTGGCTAAGAATTTTCCTTGGCATAGAAATCCTTCTCAATCAAATATTCAATTCAAATATTTCCCCAGAGCCAAGACAGCATTTAAAAGTAGTGAGGAAAACTTCTGCCTGTTACATTTTCTGTGATTCTGCCTTTTTTTAGAGCGGGGATGTAGAAAAACTATCTCTGAGCATCATAAATCAAAGGACTTGGAGTCTCATTGTGAAGATATTAAACACAGAGCTGAGAGACAGCAAATATTAGTCCAGCTGAAGCTCAGCTAGCAAGGACCAAAGCTGAATCCCTTCCCTCTCCCTCAGAGTAATTTCTCCTCACTGTTTTGCTTTGCCTGGGAAGGACCAAAACAGAGACAGAGCTTATTTTTCGGGTGTTTCTTCTTGGATGAAGTGTGAAGAGTTATTTTTTAATAGATTTGAGTAATAAAGGATTTTTTAAACTAATCTTGGAAGAAAAATGTATCTTTAAAAACACAGTGAGAACCCCAAGAGTTCTTTGCTGTTGAAACAAGAAATGAGGTAAACTTCAGAAGTTAAAATCAGGACATGCAAATCTAGTGGATATGGAATACTTGCACATAATGTGGCTCTAATATTCATCTAATGTGTCTTGGTTGAAACCAATCATTGACTGACATCTCAGGAAATTGTTGGCATTGGGGCTTAGCCAGTTGGTGACCTGAACTGACAAATCCAGACAAAATACATCTTAATATTTCTTCTCTGGACACGAATTAAAATGGTAAATGTAACCCCAGAGAGAACAAGATCCTCTCAGTGTTTCATTGCCTCCATCAAGGACTAAGATTGGACTTCCTTTGATCAGTGATTTTATGTGTCCTTTGTCTTTGTCAAACTTCTGCTGCTTGCTAGTCTTCTGTACTTCTATCTTTCCTTTGGAACCTTAGGGCAAAACAATAAAAGGAAATAATTAAAAAAAAAAAAAAACACCAGATCTTTGCTTGGCTGTCATGCAATACATGAGTGACAAGGGAGAGAAAAGCTGGAGAGTGAGAAAGTGCTTTCCTTCCACTGTACTGTGGAAAATGATTTATCACTGATCTCTCCTGGGGGTGGAAGGACAGAATCAGGGACACCAAACATCCATCACATCAAATATGTTTTCTAATAACTGAGAACACCAGAACCCCGTGAAGACTTTCGATCAAACATTCTTTGCACAATAGAAAGCTTAAGGGGATAACTCTGGGGGGTTTATCAGTCTTGCATTACTGAAGTCGGTCTAAACATTGAACTTTAAACCTCACTGAGTTTTCAACCTTCAGTCATGCCTCTGTCTTCTTCCTTGCTGCTGCTTCATCTCTAAGTATTTTATAACTTGCCTTCTTTTAGTGACCATCTGAAGAACAAATAACAATGTTAAAAATTTCTTTCCCTTTTTCTTCCTTCTCCTTTACTAAGACTTCCCCAGCATGGTACTTGCTGAGATGTTCTGTCCTCTCAAATGAGTAACATGGGAAAACCTACCATTTATTTCCCTGTCCAGAGAACTAAATGAGCAAATTAAACCAAAACTAAGCATGTGTTTAAACCAGAACTCTACCTAGGATTACTGTGAGACTGTAGGAAGCTGACACTGGCACAGGTTGCCCAGAGAAGCTGTGGCTGCTCCATCCCTGGGAGTGTCCAAGGTCAGGTTGGACGGGGCTTGGAGCAACCTGGAATAGTGGAAGGTGTCCCTGCCCATGGCAAGGGAGAGGGATGAGATGATCTTTAATGTCCCTTCCAACCCAAACCATTCTGGGATTCTGTGACTCCAAGAGTGGAACTAAAGGGCA
>JAWWES010000081.1:1984504-2002700 GCA_035583135.1 Lophotriccus pileatus | reverse complement strand
ATGAGATGATCTTTAATGTCCCTTCCAACCCAAACCATTCTGGGATTCTGTGACTCCAAGAGTGGAACTAAAGGGCAACCTCTCACGTGGGACCAGACCAAACCTAATCTGACAGAACCCTCTGGTGCAGAGTTTTGCTGCTGAATTCCCATCACAGCTACTCCTGTTCACACAACCACTTGTGCTGAGCTGAGCTCCTCGCTGATAGAGATTTAAACCTTGATTCTCGAGCCTGGGAATTGTTTGAGAAAGGGCTCTTTGGTCCAGGAGGAAGACACATCAGGGATCATTCCAGCAGTTTGGCAGCACTGCTAATCGTGTCCAAGCACCCCACAATGTTTTTTACTTGGCATAACGTAATTCTATTATATTTCTGATTTCTACTGCGTGGCCAAGCCCGTGAAAAATGAATACAAGATCCTCCCATGGTGAAAATGCAAGTTGCAGCTTCAGTCAGCTTTTCACGTGCACTGCTCTGCCCAGGAAGCTGTTCCAGCAGTTTCCTTCTGTATCTGTTCAAAACTTTCCCACTTCCACCTTGATGTCCTGTTGGCATCAACACATGGTTCAGAGCTGCCACAAGCTAACAGTGGGTCACTCCTGAGTGAGTTCCAGACACTGGGACTCACACTAAGTGGGGATGGGCACAGTGGAAGCAGCTGCAGCTCAGCAGTTATTCCTGACTCCCCAGAACATGTGGTGAGATGGAAGCATTCTCTGGGCTCAGGAAATCTCCCCAAGTTTGGGTTGTGTGGCAAGAGCTGTGGGCTTGGGTTATAAATGACTTTTTTTTTTTTTAATTACAGCTGCAGTGCAGCTGGTACCAGGAATGTGTCTGTTCTCCCACAGTGCATTTAAGCCTTTAATTCCCTGAGCATTTCAGGGACTGCACAACTTGTTGTCTGCACAGATGAGATACTGAAGTGGTTTAAGGCATTAGGCAGGACTGTAACTGGGGGACTGACTGAACAATCAACCATTTAACTGAGTGTTTTACAGGAGCTCCCCAGGTGGGAATTTCATGCAGCTCTGGAGATTCCTCCAGGCACATCCTGCTCATCCCAGTCCAATTTCTGTGCTTAAATGCCTTGATTAACGCCCTGGGTAAAGTGACTCACTGATTTCCAGGCAATTCCTTGCTGCCAAACCTGTTGGAGTGTACACAGATGTCTGTAAATAAACTACACAGCCTTTCCAGGAGGTGCAGAGAGAATCAGGCAGGACAATCTTGTGCAGGTGACAAAGAGTTTCAGGAGGTGTTTTGAATGTGGGTGATATTATGGATAAAGATGGGCTGTGGATGAGGTGGAGTGTCCACAGAGGACACTGTTCCCAGAGCAGCTGTTTTATAAGATGTGAGCTGAAGAGAAGTTTGGGAATTCTCAGCAGGTTTAGCTCAAGGTCTCAAGGTCACTCCACAGGGAGCCCTGTGACCGTGGGACAGCAGCCAACAGTCCACTCTGGGAGATGTGGTTTCACATATGAACATGATCCCATGTTAAGATCCTAAAAACTTGCCTTTTTTTTTCATTTTAATATGCATTGAGCCTTTGAGTATCAGTGCAAAATATCAACCTGAGGATGAAAGGAGTTTCACTAAAGAATCCATCCTTTATAATGGGTAAATCTCTGCTGAATACAAAGGGAGAAGTGGGTGGCACTCCTGCTGCCTCTACGCTACTACTGCCACCCACCCAGCCACACTGCAAGCCACGTGTGGGCAGATAAATCCCATCTACACGAATTTTTTTTTTTAAAAATTACTATTTCAAGAAGCTGATGGAGAAATCCACACGTTCTCCAGGGCCGTGTACGCTGCACAGTGCCAAATGTTCACTGTTGTCTTGGAATACGTCGCATTTCACTTCTGCTCCCTGCTCATCCAGCCTATTTTTGGGTCCTTTACACCACAGCACACACAAAACATCATTTAGCCTGGAGGAGTTTTATTAATGTCAGTGTGCAAAGCTGAGAAATCACACAGCTCTCAGTACCATTTAAAAATTAAATGCCTTCATGCAGCTCTTGCAAAGGGTGGTGTTGGTCATGTTGATTAACTGATCCCACCAAATCAAAAGTAAACTCCAATTTTTCAAGCCCCAAACAGTCTACTTTAATATTTTGAGCTCGCTGCATCCTTTACTCAGTTATGAATTCCAATAAAGTAGGATTGAACTCGATTGTAAAAACAACACCCAGTTATGCCTTCAGTTTTGAAGTCTCTTTTCCTCTGCACCTAAAATATGGGATCATTAGTATGCACCAGGCTCCTTGTGGTTGATGCAAATCTTTCTGTCAATACTTTTCTGGGCTTTTTCCAACGAGATATAGCAACAGTAAATGAGCATAAACACATTTCAAAGCATCCTAGGTCTGAAAATTCCGTTTGCTACTCCAGGGTACGTAAATTGCCCGGTAAAGTAAGATACAGAATGCTTGGAAAATCAGCCCTGCACTGTGTGAAGGCTTAATGGGACAACAGTTATGTTTGTTAACTGTGTAAGAAGATTCCCAGACTGCAGCATCCCCTCCTCCTACTCATGGGAGCCCTGAAGGTCAGTTTGCAAGTCAGCTACATCTTGGGGATACTGTGCTTTGAAGGTGGTTGAGATTTTAGACAGCATAAGTTCCCTCAAAATTATTATATAAATATATTTTGGGGTGCTTTTTTGAAGGTTTCAGAACTCAGTTTAGTGAAGAAGCTCTCGTGAAGGCACACCTGTGTTTGGCTGCAGGGTTTGCATCATTGACTTCTCTGTTATTTTAGTGGGATATTCTCAGATGCTGGAAAAATATGCACAGGGCAATGAGCTTTCTCTGTAGTGGGATATACTAATAATTTCACAATATCATATTAATGTATCATAGTGATTAATGATAGTTGAACTGGGAAAGAAGTCGCAGAAGTGGGTTTGCTGTGTGGGCCCTCCTTGGAAAATGAAATAACTTGGGAATTGTTGTGCTGGTTGAACAGCAGCTGATACCACGGAGGGGTCACTGAAACCAAGGATCAAGGGAAGTCCTCAGGCCATCCCTGAGTCTCTTCTCTGCTCAAACCCAGGCTGTGAACCCTGGACTAAGCTTGGCATTAGAGGGGTCTCTGCTCTCTCTCTGGGGGTTGTGGAGCAAAGGCTGCAGTCCTGGCACGGTGGGAATGAAGACACCACAAGTGATGGAGTGAAGCAGAGCCTGACACGCTGCTGCCTTTGGGATGGGATCAGAAGATTTCCTCGAGGCTTGGGAGCTATTGTGTTCCTTGAAGAATTGGTTTCTGAAAGGATGAAATAACATGAAACAGTAACTTTTCAAGGGGGGAAAAAAAACCAACAATCAAAGGACCAAACAACAAGACTTTCCACTTTTACTGTTGTAGAGACAAGCTTGGTGAGTATTAGAGTCTAATGAAAGCCTCAAGTGTAGGCAAGGGAGCATTAAGAACAAAAATTCCATGATTTATGTACAAAAGCTCCCCAAAAATCATTCTGCTTTTAAACATCCTGCATTTTTAATGGTTGTGACTGAAAAAAAAAAAAATAGAAGCTGCTGATAATGAAGTAACGTTCCTGAAGCTTCCTGTAACTCAGTGATTTACAGTTTGTGCACAGATAAACTTCAAATGGATTCTTTTTCTCCTTGGACAGATGGGCTTGAAGGTAGAATTTGGCTGTTCTGATTCAGCAGCACTCAAGCATGGCTAAAAGTGAAATTCTTTCTATCCTGGTGGCGTGAGAATACTGACAAACACGAAAATACCGACAGAAATAAAACCTGATGTTGAAAAGCCTGTCAGTCAAAAAGCTCAAATTATTCAGCTTGATAGATTAGGTTTGAGAACAACAGAGTCCAAAAGGGAATGTGAGAAGGTGTAAAAGTGCCTCTGCTTTTAGCTTTAGCTACAGAATATTTATTTGAGGTCAGCTTCTTTCAGTACCTGTGTTATTCACGACATTTGCAACAGAAAGAGGAAGAAAATCGGCAACAAAAAAATCTTTCTTCAAAATCCCAAAGAGTTTGAGGTCAACCTGTAAGTTCCTAAAATTTAAGTTCTTTCTTTCTTTCTTTCTTTCTTTATTTATTTATATCTTTAAGATTTACAACAGAAGAAAACAATGGATGGGTCAGGAAAACATTTTGGTAGAGCAGCTGTTACAGGATTCTAACATTACAAAAAATCTGAGTATGTTACTTAGTTATGTAAAGACACCCCAATAAACTGTGTTAACTCGGTCATTAATTCCCAGAATAAACGAGCAAGGGTGTCTCCTGCTTGCTGGGGGCAGTTATGGACAGAAGGTCACCTCTTGGTATCCAAAGATATTCCCATGTTTCCACCAAACAGCATAAATTGGGTTGAGTTACTTTTGTTCGATTGGAGTGATTTTTGAGGTTGTTTTGTGGGAGTTTTATTGCTGGTTTTGTGTTTTCCCCAGAGAACAAGGGTCACCTTTGTGTGCTCCTACAGGTGAAGGTGGAAGGTGTGGGAGGTGGACAGAGAAACACACACCACGTCCTGCCCAAACTGTCTATCAACCAGTGGCAAAAGAGACGTCCTCTGAGCCAGCTTTTCTTCCTGACTGATTTCTGGGATGAAGAGGGACATGTTGGTGCTCCCAGCTCAGACCTGGGGCTCTTCCCTCCTCCAGCAGCACCTTAATCTCACATTCCCCCACCCTCACACACCCCCAGCACGACCACATTTACTCCCTGACTCCACAGCAGGGGCGTGAATTCAATTAACTGCAACGTTTGCCAAGTGCTGGGAAAATGAATAGTGCAATCTAAATTCCATGGGATATTAATATTCCAGTTCTTTCTCTGCTGGGTTGCAGGATTCAAATGAGACCTTGTTGCCACTGTGTGCCTCCAGAAACAAACAAAATCACCCTACAAATGCACACATCCCTAACTGGTTTTATGTGATTTGTTAGAGACTGATTAGACTCGGAGAGAAATGAATCCTCCTCCAATCAAGCAGTTCAGCTGAAAACAGTTTTGAAAAGGTGTCTCTGAAAAGAAAGAGAGTTGACAACACAGACATTTAAGCACTGTGTGTATTCTTATGCTCATCAAACTTTGATATTCTAACCTGTGGATTTCTATGGAATCAGAGCAAAAAAAAGGACCTGTAATAGGCAGGAAAACATAGAATACAAAGTGGTAATTAAACATTGTTATTAAACAAGCACTGTTTCAACAGCCTTCATCCTCTTCCATCCCCAGAGCTGGAAAACCTGTTTCAGAATCTGAAGACTCCCAGGACTAGAAATTTATCTGCCTACATGAATAACTAACAGGATTGAACTGCCAGCCAGTTTATCTCCCTTTCTTTTAGGGTCTAGACAGAATCCCAAACCAAATAAACCTGAAAGAGACTTTCCTCACCACCAACACCCAGAGTAGAATGGATGCGTTTCAGGCAATGGCAATTCCATTCCTCAACACTAAATAACACAACAGATGATTCCAATGTAAACTGTAGAGGATTTGGGGACCGTATGTTTGCTCTTTTATAGGCTCTGGAAATTTTAGCCTCTCAAAGTCCCTCTGAATCACTGAAGGAGTTGTTTTCTTTGTTTATTTAGGTTCTTTTGATAGTCCTAGGCTGGGTCAATTTAGAAATGATTTTTTAATCTAATTGATTCAAATTCACTTGATGTGTTAACTATCCTTGGAAAGCACATGATAGGACCACAGATGGGAAGTGAAATGGTTTGGGATGGAGTGCAGGAGGAGAGAGCAGAGTGTATTTGCACTGATCCTTTCTGGTGCCCCACTGAAGGATGGAGATCGAAGCACCAGCTCAGCAGAGACCCAGAGGAGTTTGCAAATAGGAATTGTGCTGAGCAGCAAAGCACAGCTGTGCGAGATACACCCAAATATCACCCCCACGGGGCCAAAATCTGTTCTTCTCTCTTTTTTTTTTAGTTCTCAAGGTAAATTAATTTCAATTAAACTACAAAATCCTCTGAATAGATTACAGAGATTTTTTTTATTTTTACATTTTACATTTGAATTCACAAGTAGAAATACAGTTTATGGAACTCTTCACCAGTTTTCTGTGTCCCAGCCCACCAGCTTGTAACTGCATTATTCACCTCATAGCAATATGTGTACTTTCCAGGAGTGCACATGTGAATGAAAATGACTTCTGAAACACAGGGAATAAACCACATTTACTGTGCTTTAAGCCTGTAAATGTTTCCTGGAGCTCCAGTTGTAAATGCCTGTGATCTTACTGCTAAAGAAAGTAATAATAATAACAGGGCTTGTTCCTGCTCCCCAGTTCCCAAATGATTTATAGATTTATTGCCTCTTGTTTTCTGCAGTGCCTGAATTTTTGCTGCATTTGGCAAGAATATTCTCAGCTAGGGGTTTGCCACTGGTCTGGATTTTCTTCCCCCTCTCAGTAAAGAGTAAATTAAAGCAGAACAGACTGTAAAGAGGTGAGTTTGAGAAGGTGTTTGAGAATTGCTTCCCTGAACTGCCAGTTGTTAGTTCAACCTGTGTTTACAATTATATTGCAGATCCAAATGGGACACATTGTCCCAAAATCACCAATCACAGCAGCATTCAAACCATCCAAAATCTCATCTAATACCAATTTTCATTCTGGTTTTTTTTTTAGAGCTGTGTATTTAGCTTTTGGCAGAACTAATTTAGAAAAGGTAATTCATTTCGGAGCAATCACACCAGGATTGTTGAAAGGGGGGGCAGTTTAATGAAAATGTTCATAATAATTATGAAATGACCTTTTGCTGTTTATTGGAACATTAATTCTATGAGTGTTTCCTCAAGGAAAAAAAAAAACAGTACCCGGTGGAACAGTAGAAAGGTAAAAGAATATATTAAGAATTCATTTACATTTCTACTCCTTCCAGTGTTTGTGTTCTCGAATTTAATATTCTGATCCAGCTTTAAACTTTCTTTCTGCCTGCTGTGAGCTACTACTACACGGAATAGACTCTTGTGGACCACTCCAGGAATACAGTTGACTGCAACTGTGTTTTCTGCCAGGGAGCTGCTGGTTCTGGCAGCTCAGAGGGGTGAAGCTTCCACAGCCCCTGCTCCAGCCAGTAGCAAGACTTGGATTGTGTGTTCCCAACGGGAACATCCGTGTATGAACCACGTGGAATCCACACAGAAGGGAGAAAACACAGCACTCAAGCAAGAACAAGCAGTAGAATCCTAAAATATCCCAACTTGGAAGGGACCCCTGAGGATCCTCAAGCCCAACTCCTGGCCAAGGACAGCCCCCAGAATCCCACGATGAGTCTGAGGGTGTTGTCCAAATGTTTCTTGAACTCTGGCAGGGACCAGCAGCCACATCATGTTCCCTTTTCCTGCTGATCCCCAGGAAGGTCAGAGAGTGGGACATGCATATGAAATGGACAGTTTGATTTTGGTGTCACAAGGTTATATGTGGAGTCCTGTTTGCTGGAGTGACTCCTGCTTTGCACTACCATGGAACTGCAATTCCTGTCTGGAAATACAATCAGATATGGAATAAAACAGTATTCCAGTGAAAGGGCTACATTTTGACCATCTGGAGATGCAAAAAAGCCTGTTTTTTTTTTTTTTTTTTTCTTCCTGATATAGAAATAAAAGCAATTTGGATCATTTTCCTGCATAATTAAACATTTGTCTCGTCTGGGGTCATCAGACTGGGAATTTTCATCTGGACCTATCCCTTTAACCTGTGCTCAGCATAATATTGAGGCACACTCTCAATAATCCACAGTATCTCATCAAACTAAGGTTGTGGGATCAAGTACAGTAAAAGTTGATTTTTTAAAAAGCCTGTAATCAAACTAAGTCAACATATTTTTTTTTTTAAGTAATAGCTTATCTGTAACAGTTTCAGTTAAAAGGAGTTTCAGTTAAAATGAGCTTATTGCAGCAACATTTCGAAGTTCACAGCAGTGATGGTCAAGTAGAGGTCTGTGAGATGAGAAGATACTGGTTGTCTTGTAAGGCACAGAGACACACTGAGAGAAATTTTGGACTTAGGGGGAATTTCTTCATGGAAAGGGTCATTAAACATTGGAATGGAGTGCCCAGGGAGGTGGTGGAGTCCCCATCCCTGGAGGTGATCAAGGAATGACTGGGCATGGCACTCTGCCATGGTCTAAGTGACGAGGGGATGATCAGTCAAAGGTGGGACTTCAGAATCTCAGGCTGAAATGACTCTGTGAGAAAGGTTAGATTCAAAGTTAATAAAACATAGACTGAAAGCAGATGTATTTGTGTGAGTTTCTTTTTTTTCCAAGTTAAGCAGGACAGGAGAAAAGGGTTCAAGAGTTTGCTGTGACCTGAGAGACGGTTTAATTCTTCTTCTATTACCTGAAATATTAATGGTCATCAAAGTTTCTGATTTTAGAGGAGTCACAGAGGGAGATCCATCCAGGAGGTGCAGGGCAGAAAAAGGAATGGCAGGAAAGAGAAGTAAGTGGGGGCAAGGGGCAGTGTGAGAGAGGCTTGGCCAAGAAGAACAGCTGAAGGAGGTGATTTCCAACAAGGAAAGATTCTGGAAACCAGTAACACCAGGAGAGCTGTACAGCTTCAGTTCTTGCCATTCAGCAAGTTATAAAATCCTTTTCTGTGGGTTCAGGTTGCTGTAAGAAGTAGAGGATAATTTTCCCCCTTCAAATTCTGAGGATTAGAACCTGCATTTTGAACTGGAATCCCATCCCTGCTGCTGCATCCCAGACTGAAAGGTCTCGTCCAGGACCACTGGAGAAGGATGTGATCCTTAGATATCCCAGAGTCTGCCTTCACAAGTGCAGGAGGGAGCTGAAAATCCAACCTGGCTGTGTTTCCCTAGGTTGGTGGGAAGCCTGGCAGCAGCCCAGGAGTTAATAAAATCCCTCCAGGTCCTTGCTGGAGTGACAAGTCTATAATGCAGCTGTAGCCAGCAGTGAAAGCGATAATAGTGTGTAGGCTGCTAAAGTGGGAGCTCTGCAAGGATTAAATTGGCTCCACAGCTTCATTCCCACCTCCCAGAAGTGAGGGGGTTTCACTGTTTGGAAAATGATGCTGTCTCTCCCCTGACAGCACCGGCTCTGCAATCAGGCTGTAATGTGAAGCAATTTCCCGGTTTGTTTCTGTCATGGGGCAGTTGGGAGAAATCAGGAGGTTGCTTATCCCTCATGGACTTCTTTTTCTGCCCAGGCTGATTGTGGAGAAGGAGGGAAATGGCTCATTTGACACACCACAAGCACATGGACAAAGGAGACAAGAGTCCTGACGTTCTCCCCAAGGTGTTTTTTAAACCCCTTTCCCTCCAAGGGGCAGGTGAAGAGCTCTGGAGCAAAACTTCAGTTACAGAGACAAATGGCCACTGGTTGTGATTGCCAGGTAGGAGGTGTGTTATTGCCTCAGACTCTGAGGATTTCTGGGAGCCTGAGTTAATTATAACTTCCAGCTCTTTGGCCATGGTGGCTTAGGCAGAGCTGTGGATCCCCCTGGGCTGTCTCATGACATCTTATTTCCTTTTTCCTCTGGGTGGTGGAGTGACAGCTGTTGCAGTGAAGCTGCCTGGAAGGACTAGAGCACAGAGAGACCTTATATACCTGCAATTTTTGGCCAGATTTCCACAAACTCCTGTTCTACACTTGATATAAGCAACGAGGCAGAAACCCCATCAGATGGAGCCATGCATATCTTAAGATTACTGTTAACAGAACTTCTGGGGAAACTTTCTAGTCCCAGGTATTCAGAATTGTGTAATTATTGAGTCTCTAATCTCCAGGACTCACTTAAGAGCAGCAACTGGGATCAGATATTTGCAACATCTTACTCTGATCAGTAAAATTAAGCTGTGAGCTTCAAAGGAATAATAAATTCCTTATAAATGTCCTCTTCCCCCTTGTCTTTCTTTTCCAAAACACTGAATTATTAGGAGTCAGGGTTTGGATTTTTTTTTTTTTAATTATGCAAAGCCTACTTGCTACTAAATAATGATAGGGATTAATTTGGGGGGTTATTTAGTTAATTGGTCAATCATTACCTGAGATACAGGAATCATAGAATATCCTGAGTTGGAAGAGACCCACAAGGATCCAAGTCCAACCCCAAGTGACATTTCCAAAGTTTCTTAAGGAACAGATTTTTGCATCACCCCCTATCACCTTGGTAGGAATTAATTTGGTTTTCCAAGGAAGCACGGGCACATTTCTCCTGTGGCAAATTCTTCTAAGGCGGGTTAGATGCATGAAATAAAGGATGGAAAAGAAACCAGGTGGAGCTTTTATTACTTCTTTAAATATGTAAAATATAATTATGAAAAAAACCAACACAGAAACCCTCCGGTTAAACAAACATTCCAGCTCTGAAGGAAGCCTGGTTGCCTCAGTGCTGCTAGGTAAACATTGGTTTAGGAGCAGACTAAATGATCACCTCAATTTGCAAAGAGAAGGGAAAATGAAATGGACTTACCCTGATTTGTGGTTGCTACAGCTCTGGGTCTAAACTTCCTACAGAGCAAACATCAGCTCAAGAATTATCAGCAGTTATAACTTGGGCTTTCTATTGCTTATTCATTATTTCTGTGCTATAAAACAATAAACATCAGCTCCCTGATAGCCCGTGTTCTGAGTCACTGCCAGCACTGAAGTAAAATAAAATCTTAAATACATCAACCACATCATTTTCCCCCCTTTGGTTTCCAAAACACCCCCGTGCTAATGCATGGATTAATACTCAGAATATCTGTAGTGGAGCTTTATAAAAGCAATTACTGAGTAAGACAAGGAGGGTCTCCCCATGCCCTTCACAGACATTTATTTCAGTAAAGGCAGGACTCTACAGAACTATTCCTGTGCCAAAAAATGATTTGGTAAAGAGAGTTTTGGAGATGCAGGCTGAATTTTTCTCTTCGAACTCATCCTCAAGAACAGCTTACAGCCTAACAATCACAGCAGCCAACTGTGAAGCAAAACTGAAGCCAAACTCTGGGGGAAACAGGCAAAATTTGTGTTCTGTGAATTCAGAGGGGATTGAATCAACACGTCCACGACCACAGAAACAGCAGCATCTTCCCCTCCTGCGCTTTTGAATGGATAGGAAGAATTAAAAGGTGAAAACATTTGCCTAAATGCAAATGTCTGTGTGATATAAAGTCAATTTTTGACCCTGTGCTCCCCTCGAGGGGGATCTGATCAGCACCATCGGTGGTTTATGGCACAACTCACTCCACCAGAACATCCGAAAAGCCACGAAGGATCCCTCTGGAAGAGCTCCTTTGTTCCCACGAGTTTCCCAGGGGGAGCAGCTGAGCTATGAACTGAAAGTGTCTAAAGCCCAAAGGGATGAATCTCACCTGCAACATTTAAACCTCCTCAATCTTCTCAACAAAGAGCTTTCCTTGCTGGAACCACACGTGGTGGGCACTCATGTCTTCAACTTCCACGCCCTAAAACACCCAGAACTTCAGGGCTAGGGGTGACAGCAGGAATTTAACAGTTCATGAACATTTATTGGGATTTAACTGAGGGCAAATGTCTCAAGGAGAAAGGAGGATCTTAATTCTAACTCCACTTAGGGTAAGCTTGGTGAAGAACTGAGCTTTCCTCCCTCACCCCTGGAATGAGCTTGCACTGCCATGGATCCCAGGAAGCAAACAGGGCCAGTTCCCAATGGATTTGTGACCTCACACTCCCTCTGTGCTCTGTAGTGGAGAGAATCATCCAGTTTTACCAGAAATAGCCCTTTTTGGCCCAATCAAGTCATATACATTTTCCTTTCTCATATTAGAGACTATGCTATAATTGAACCTTGGATTTATAATCTGCAAAGACTGTCAGATAAATTGGTGTAATGAAAAGAATTCTCAGCAGGACCCAGTTTTCTATGAATGCAAATTATTGGCAAGCCCATACCTGTTTATCTGGTCTGCACTAAAAGTGACTGTGGGGGGGGGAGAAAAGAAAGAAATCCTTTATTATTTTGTTTCTTCTGATTCCTTCTCTGCAATAACACCTTGTGTTCCAGGATTCCAACAGATGCCTGGGAGAGACCAACAAGAGCATCATTGATTTCGGATTTAGTGGATAATCCAGCCTGAATATCCTCCCTCTATAGGTGTCCCTTAGATCAGAAGTGTGTGTGCATATGTAGGATTAAAGACACAAGTTCTTCTGCCCTAATTAAACTTTCCCAACTGTGTATCCCAATCTCCAGCAGGATGGGAACCTTTATGAAATTTGGGGTGGATTTCTGATGCAGATGGTGCCCTTGTTAAGCTAGAACAGGACTGATCTGTGTGCTAAAAGGCTTTCCTGAAGGTCCAGGTGCAAAAATAGAAGGAACACAGTGAATCAGGCTTGCAGTGTCAGTAACATGTCAAGTGTCACAGGAAAAACTGCTGTAAGCAAAAGAAAAACTGATCTGAAACTCCTTAAGGGTTCTGGGCTATTATTTCAAGGATAAAAGTTCCTTTATCCACAGGAAAAAAAAAGAGGAGCAATTTTTGCTTTTTAGAAGCATCTGGCTTTTTGTTCGATTGACAGAATTTGAGATGAATGTGATAGTTTCCTCACAGATTTTTCCTGCTTTATCATCCCAAATATTAATTGTAAGCAAGAGCACTTCACTTTTGTGTTTTTGGTTCTTTTTTTTTCCCTTGGACCAAGGAGGGAAAAGTTCCATATAAAAAAATCACTGACTTTTTAACCTCAGGGATCACTGTAACATTACAACACCACAACCAAAGCAGAGCTGTTCTTCTTTCATACCTTTAACGTTTCCAGGGGGGTTAAATGTCATCTCATTAGTCACAAAGCAAGGAGAAAAGCAAACAGAAGAGAACAGAGACCAAAAAAATAATGCACTGGGAAGCATCACGAGAAGGTGCAGAACTCTCACCCCTAGTGGTTAGAAACAGAAAAACTAAGAAATTGGGTTTAATGTTTCAGCACAAACAGGAATTTCAAAGGGAGCAACTTAAGGAAATTTGAATTTTCAGTGAACAGCTGAGAAGGGCACAGGAATGATGGAATTACCCACAGGGATTGCAGTCTAGGATTGTGTCCAACAGCACATTCTGCAAGAACTTTTCTTTGCCTTTCAGGGGCTTTGTTGAAGAATTCTCTTCACTTTGGTGGTCTGGGATACAGGGCTGTGTGTATTTTTTAACAGATATATCAGAGATCCAGAAAGAGTAAATGATCTTTGTCCCCTCAGGACACATCACCTCATCCAAAGAGCTTCTTGAAAATGACCAGTGGTTTTGTGCTAATTATTGTGAACAAATCCAGGAATTTCTTCAAATAGATGGCTAAAACCATGGCAAAAATGTAAGAATTCAGCTGAAAGGGGAGTCAAACCTGCCAATGGTTCAGCTCTGCCCTGAAAGAAGAGGTTCTGAAGGGTTTGCTTTGCTTAAATTGTGATATCTGATTTAAAAACTAATGGATGGTTCTGCTCCTAGATTAAATAAATAAATAAATAAATAAAACAAAAACCAACCAAACAAAACCCCAAACAAACCAACAAAAAACAAAACAAAAAAACCCTCTACAAAATAAAACCCACAAAAAACCTGAACAAATAAACAAACAAAAATACAACCAAAAAAACCCTCCACCAAAAAAAAAAACACCACACAAAAAAAAACCAAACCAAAGCAAGCTTAATGAGATCAAAGATATTTATTGGATTAAGCTCTGGGCGTTTATCTCAGAATATTATCAGTTATAGAAACCCAGACCAAAAAATTTCAAGATTGTATTAAAGAAATTCAAAGAAATTAAAAATGTAAACCCAAAAGAACTTCTGAATTCCTTCAGAGTGGAAAAGGACACTGCAGCTTTCTGCAGCTTTATTTAGTGCAGCTCTCCCAACAGTTAGGGATGCTGAGGACTTTTTATTCCATAATTAGTTTGCTTAATGAAAAAAAAAAACCCCTGCAACAGTTCCAACCTGTAATTAAACACTGATATCTCTCCAAAAAGTACAACTTTCTTTAGAAAGTGCTGCCTGAATACAACCATTTCATCCATCACTGCCAATGACAACTCCTAGAGACGTGTCAAAAAAAAACCCACCCCAAAAAAAGACAGGACGGATCCAGGCTCAGCATGTTCTGTAACAACATAATTGACACATCCCGGAGGAAAAGGATTTGTCAGACACTGTCAGCCCCAGCAGCTGCAGGCTCTCAATTTTCTCCAAATTATAAGGTTCCCTCTGAGTACTTTTTGTAACAGAGGAGGGAGAAAAAAAGAAAGAAAGAAAGAAAGAAAAAGTGCCACGTAGAATACAAAGTTTTGTGTCAGGGATAAAAGATCCAATCAAACCTCCCCCATTAACCCCACAATGAGGATGATTTGCAGGAGGCACCGAAGCTCGATTTGTGTTTCACTCCTGAGTTACTGCAAGAAGTGTCTTGGAGCAGAAGTTTTGCAGCCTAAAAACACCGGGTCAGGCGAGAGAAGGGATAAAAAACGTGCTGGCCGTCATCAGGTCACCAATAAACAGCTTTAAATAATTAATAAGTTCTGTTGCAGAGCCAGCTGGAAACCCTGATCCTGTTTTATCAGGCAGTGAACAGCCACGGTCACACGTGGGTGTAACACAGCACTGAGGGGAGGGGGTGATGTCCACATCTCAAAATAGAAATAGTCATGAAGGCTCCCATGTGATCCCATATTTCTCACCTCTTTGCTGCCTTCCACAACATTGCACAGTTTAGAGCAAGTCAAGACAGTTGCCTCTATTTATTTATTTATTTATTTAAATACTTGGTTTAATTTGTTGGAAGCAACCTAAGAACTATTGCAGATGTTCTGATCATTTTTTTTTTAAAAACCTTTATGGAATAAAAATTCAACTATGACGTAAAAACCCTCTACACCCGGACCAGGATGGATTGTTTTAATAACTGTGGATGTCTGTGCACAGGATTTACCCCACTTTGTTTTTTAGCTAATCAAGGCAGGATTTAGTAAGTCACCTAGAAGATAAAGGTTAAACCAGCTGGTTAAGCTAAACCATTAGTTTAAAAATCAAGGTAGGGGGGACATTCACCTGCCTTTGGGATCAATCATCTCTCTGGAAATCTCCATCAGGATTGGAGGGAGCCTCAATAACCAGCTTAGATTGGCAACCTGGATTCTAAACGTCTATAAAAGACACGTGGTCTTGGGGTAAAAGCTATTTTTTTGTTGATCCTGACACAACAGCAGCTCAACAGACATCTAATTCACTCCTTTTTTTAAGGAATATTCCTGTCCCCATGGTCCTACCAACTGAAGAGGGGAAAAAGGTCTTCAAAGAGCTGTGGTATCTCCGCATGGAGGAGCTTGGCTCTTGCCATCTGTGGGAATCAGTTGGGATCAGGTTCCTAAGGAAACATGACGTGCTTTCTTACCCAGTATTAGAAGACCTGAGTAACCAAAATGCTTAAATCCCATCTCCCAACTACAGTTTTTGAAAAAAACAGAATTTGTAGCTTCATTTCCAACCAATTCCACGTGTAATTTTGCTGCTATGTCTTTTGAAAAATCCTTTAAGGATCTGCCTCTTAATTGGCCTGTGGTCCCTAAATAGCCGAGTCAGAGAAAAGCAGAAGGTTGAACGTTGCTTAAAAGAAATTAATAAATCCAGCCTTTATCCCCCGGGTTTCAACCAACTGTAAAAGAGAGGGACTATATTATGTCCCCATTTCTTAAGGGAGCTGTCAAGATTTAAAAAAAAAGACTGAAATGCTCAGATCTCTCAATAATGGGGTCATAGAAGTGTCAGGATTAGATAAAGAAGAACTGGCAGTGTTGATAAACTACACAAAGATTGTATGGATATTCCAGCTTGTCTCCAGAGATTCGTTTAAGCCACACAAATATTTTCCTGGTGTTGCTTTCAGTAAATAGAAAAATCAATCTAGGAAGATCAAATTAAGTTTAGGTTGCTTGGATAAGTGCCAATATCAGTAGCAATATTAAAATGAGAGACAAACCAGGATAGGAAAAGAACGTGTAGCTTTTACCTTGGAAGATTAAAAAGCCAAAATGAAAGGGAAAACCAGATAAATTCGATTAAAAAAGCCAGGCCTGAAGGTCTGACAAGTTTCCTTATTTTTGGAAAATGGATTTGAAATAGAAATTACAATTTTTAAATGGTAGAAAGGAATTCTTGGCTGTGAGGGTGGGCAGGCCCTGGCACAGGTTGCCCAGAGAAGCTGTGGCTGCCCCATCCCTGGAAGTGTCCAAGGCCAGGTTGGAGTAACCTGGGCTAGTGGAAGGTGTCCCTGCCCATGGCAGGGGGTGGAATGAGATGATCTTTAAGGTCCCTTCCAACCCAAACCAATCCAGGTTTCTGTGATTTCAAGGCAAACACTGAGCAGTCTGTGTGCAGTGCGACTCTTCCAAAGCTCGTGGCTTTGGAACAAGTGTTTGACACCTGTGAGGGTGCAATGATACCAGAAAACGTTGAAGCTGTTGGGTTCAGTGGAAGGATCAGAGAATTCCAGAGGGATAGCAGTCAACAGAGTCAGGAAAGGACAAGAACAGCCCTCAGATTTCCAAGCCTTCTTTCATCCTCACCTGGGACGGTCAGTACTTTCACTTACAGTGCCAAAAAGTCCATCCATGTGTAAATATTTTTAACAACTTTCAGAAAACAATAAAAATAACAACTGCACTGTAGTAACACCAATATTTCTGCCAGCTGTACCCAAGTGCCTCCATTTATCCCCTAGACTGAAACCCCAGAATTCCTTCCTGAAGTGAGGGTGGAAACCAGTAACACATTTCCCACAACCTCTGCTAGAATCTATCAGGTTCTACAGCCCTCAAGCAGCACCCACAAGGGAAAAATATAAAGTTCTACAAAACTATAAAGGTCAGAGTAGATCTTTCTGGTCAACCCACTGCCACTGCTCAAGCACCACTAAGTCAGCTTAGTCACAAATCTTAGCTTTTTGTAGACTTAAATGAAGAAAATCTGAGTGAAGAACAAAGACTCAAACACACCACTTACAGCACAAGGAAAACAAACACAGCAAACCCTGTGTGATCAGCTGTTAATTAGCCCATTTTCCAGTGCTGGCAAGCCAATCAATACGTATGCAATTTGGAATTAATCAGCACACAAGTTGTGCTTTTTTGGTATTTAGCAAGGAGAGGCTGGGAGGTGTGGAGGGAGGGTTGCAGGGAGGAGAAATGGGATTGCTGCAGCTGTAGGTTGAGGCAGAATGTTGAGAATTAGCTCCATTCTTTTGGGAGAAATTATTTTAGGCGAAGAGGGAGAGCTCCTTGAAAGGCAAACAGAGTTGTAAAGGTTATTAGAAGGAAAAAATAAATGTCTTGTTCAAGATTGAACCTCGTGGCAAAACAAGGAGGAAACACAAGTTGCAGGGTTGTAGATCGAGGTATTTCAGGGGTGAAACTTTTGGGTTATATTAAGGCAGTTTGAAGCTTCACTCTGGGTTTGCACAGAGTAGTAAAACAAGCTTCTCCAGCTTTGAGGGGAGAAAATGGGTAATTAGTGCAGTTACAGCTCTGTTTCAGAAGAATCTGAATCTGAGGCACCATGTCATATGTGGATAGAATCACTGAATGCTTTGGGTTGGAAGGGACCTTAAATCTCATCTCATTCCACCCCCTGCCATGGGCAGGGACACCTTCCTTCCAGGTTGTTCAAGCCCTGTCCAGCCTGGCCTTGGACACTGCCAGGGATGGGCAGCCACAGCTTCTCTGGGCAATATTGGTATTCCTCACAGATCACATCCCTGAAATTAATCATGGCCATCACCCACACGGCCACCAATGATTTATGTTCCACATGGTTTCTGTCAGGGTCAAAGTAGCCTTTCTTACCTCTCACACAAGGAAGTTTTTTAATGGAGATGAGAATTATTTTCATTATCTCACTATTTCTCTCTCTCCTCTCCCTCTAAAATCTCCCTTGGGTGACATCCCTCTGTCCCTCAGATATCAGCCACGTTCTCCCTTCAAAATGTGTCACTGAGCAACCTACTGGAATTAAACTTGGAGAAACTGCTCTTGCTTTGAAATCTGCTGCTTCTCCAACTGAGAGAAAGGCAGGAGTGTCTTTGACATCACAGTCTAAAACTTCCTCAGGAGGGGCAGAGGAGGGGCAGGGCTGAGCTCTGCTCTGGGGGAAGCAGGGACAGCCCCCAGGGAAGGGCTGGAGCTGTGTCAGGGCAGGCTCAGGGTGGATCTCAGGGAAAGGTTCTTCC